>CM056209.1:31270176-31810176 GCA_029692085.1 Gymnothorax javanicus | reverse complement strand
AGCATGGTTAAGTATTGATATGGTACACGTGTAATGGGCTTAAATGTATAGTTCACAATTTAATATCATAACTGAGTTTTTGGAGACATCTCCACTGTAAATCCATTGCATGAATACAATCAACCCATCGCCATGTACTTGATTCACCCGTGTTCACTTGCGGGAGCACATTAAAAAGACTTTGGGTGGTGAGCCTTTAAGAAGTCTCTGTATTTTCCCTTCACAGTTCCGCTAAATACTCAGACAGGCTGAAAACTTTAATCAGTGTGTAAAATAATTAACTGAATTGGTCAGGCTGTGGAAGAGAGAACCACAGTATAAGCTCAGTATAATACTTTAAATCAAAAAGTAAGGTGATTGTTGTGGCCACACCAACTGCCTAATACCAAATACCAATAGTGGTGTGTTGGCCCAAGCCGTTATAGTTCTCTGTGTGGATAATATAGATTTCTTCAAAAGAGTTTCTTAGTTTCAAATCATATTCATTTGTCTTGCTAATTGGTTCCTTATCTATGGCCTACTTAAACAAAAACAATAAATAAATGAACTCTTTTATGTCATATTTCCTTTGGCTGTGTACAACCCCAATTCCAGAAAAAGTTGGCACATCATGAATGCAAATAAAAATGCAAATAAAATCAAAAAGGACTGATTAGAGAAGTCTATTCACCCTCTCCTGTATATTGAAAACAGTACAACACATTATTTGGTGTTCTAACTTGAATTTAATTGCTTACTGAAAATATAAAATGACTATTGCAACAGAGTCTAAATAAGTTGGCACAGTCGACTGTTTACCACTGTGTAACATCACCATGTTTTCCCATCACTCTCATTCAGTGCTTCGGCACTGGAGACACCAGGAGATAAAGTGATGCAAGCTGATTTTTCCCCCATTCCTCTATTATGAAGGTCTTTAGCAGTGTACTTGTATAGGGTCTTCGTTACCGAATATTCACTTCAAAATGCACTATAAATTCTCAACTGGAGACAGACTAGGACTGCAGGCAGACTAGTTTTACGCCCGCACTCTCTGCTTCTACGGTCATCCCCTGTAATCCATGAAGATTATGGTTTGGCTTTGTCTTGCGAAAAAAAACCTGGGAAATCCTTGGAAACAGACAACGCCTCGATGGAAGCCTGTGTTGCACCAAAATTCATGCATATCTGTCTGCATTTATGGTGCCCTTGGGAAATGTGACATTTGACTCCTATGCCATGTTTACTGAAAATCCCCGGTACAATGACAGATACTGATTTTTAGACCTGACACAGATAACAGCTTGGATTGGCTTAGTCATTATTGGTCCAGTGAACAAGGTGGCTATTTTTTTTTTTCAAAAATCAGTTGATCACAAAGTATGGTTCCACAGTGCTATTGCCCATCTCTGATGACATCAAGCCTAGAGAAGATGGAGGAGTTTTTGCAGTGTTGATGTATGACTTTGCCTTTGTATAGCAAAGAAATAACTTGCAAGTGTGGATTCAGTAGTAAATGGTTTGGACTAACAAAGGTTAACCATAGGATTTCCACGCCCATGATGTCATATCCATCATAGTAATTAAAGTGATATCTATAATGACGATTCTTAAGACAGTGACGTCAGAAGGATTCCAAAGTGGTTTTTGCCCATGCCCTTTACGCAGAGATTTTTGACTGGATATAATATTACAGTAATTATATTACACAATGTAGAGTCTGAAATGCCAAAAATCCCAAAGATTTGTATTTTAGGAACGTTGTTCCGAAAGTGACAGGTTATGAGCTTATGCAACTGTTACCAAATTGGTGAACTTTGACAGAGGACTGGGCCTTTCTGGAGGCTTCTTTTATATCGTAACACAATTAGACCTCCTGTTTCACATTACTAATTTGACATCACCTTATTATAGTAACTTGTTATATCATTATCGGTCCTGAATTGCCCCTGTGCCAACTTTTTTTGGAGTTCGTTGCAGTCATCAGGTTTGAATTAAGCGTATATTTTAGATAAACAATTGAATACACAGGTTAAAGCATCAAATAATGTGTAGTTATTGTGTCTGCAATATAGCAGAGGGTGAACGGACTATTCTAACTACTACTTTTCAATATTATTTGCAACTTTTTCATAATTTAAGTTACATTTCATGTTCAGTCTTTTCCAAATGATTTAAAACTGCTTTTCCCAGTAAAATACCCCACCATACTAACAACATATTAAATATATTCAAAATGACCATATTGTAACAAAGCACTCTGATCGAACTGCTTTGAGCATGTGAACGCTTTAGGAGTGGATCCTGGAAAGCAGCTTTAAATGTATGCCAGGCTGAGTGGGGATTCTGATTGGCTCACAGGTATGAGTTTGCCAGTGAATGGGCTGTGATCCCAGCGCTTGACTGGCACATTGTCCAGGGTGTGTCCCTGCTTCTCTACTGCTTAGGATAGGCTCTAACCTGGAGCAAGTGGTAATGCACAGATATATGCTCCTCATTTACTCACACGTTGGTGCACATTTACTCATACTCCCACTGTGTTATAAAAGGAGGCATACTGCTGCAGTTCTCTAGCCTTCAGTTTAATGCCATCGTCTTTCAGAGTGTTGGGTCAGCATTTTAATTTTCTCTGTGTCAAGCAAAGAACGTCACATTAACTTCAAAGGACACTGAAGGCAGCCCGCATTCTAGTCCTGACCCATTCAGGAAGATCACGTCTCTCGACCTCCCGCACACGAAAGTAAGTGATCCATCAATTATCGGCTCCATGTGGGTCTGGGCTCTTCTCTCATTTGCAGTCGGCAACACTACTGAGGTTTCGTATTTTTGAGCTTAAACCCCCTTTATATATTTTTTTCCAGTATGAAGTGCACCTCATATTTTCTAATCTCATTAAAATTACCGAGTGAGTTCATCTCCCAAAAGAAGGCATTCATTTTCATCAGCAGAAGACAAGACAGTCAGCATTTATCCAAGACACTAAATACTCGGTGACAATCAATAAACATCCATGAGCCTTCGCTGTGTGAATATATGTCACGCGTGGCAGTGAGCATGTGCAACCATCACTTAGGCAAAGGTCATGTAAGATGCCCCCTTCAGACTCTGAATATAAAGAATATGCACTCTGCATATGGTTATTCCAGGTTTTAATGTTTGGATGCATGTTTTGAGTCCTATATGGGGGAATGAAGTCATATGATTCATGACTGTGGTAATTATGGTATGTATTCTGTACTCCCACCCAACAGTATCACTTCCAGTACTCCCATGATGCATTTCTCTGCCTGTGCAGGTGCGGTATTATATCAAAGCACGGAGACCATGATTCAACACATTAAACCTTCAATTTCTGTTTAATGTATGACTATATATTTGCATAAATTAGCCCCTCTTTTATGATACACCTAAAGGTCATTATATTATCCACGAAGACTGCCGATGAGGTAGCGGGAATCAGTTAATGCATGTGATTTTAGCATATTCAGTGCTTTCATTTTTTCACATCAGTGTGTGTACGTGCATATGTGTGTGTGTGTGTGTGCGTGTGTCTGTGTGTGGGTCGGCAGGTGGATGTTTTCCTTCCTTTGTGGGGAGCAAATATCCCCATAAGTGATGGAATACAATTTTTTAATGGTTATGGGGGCATTTTGCGATCTCCATAATGTAACAGAGCTATTTTTGGGTTAGAGATAAAAGCTACACTAAGGAATATTACCCACATTTTTTTCAAATCACTCCTTGCAATGTGAGAGTCATCATTTTTAGGTCTCTTTCCGCCATACAGTTCATAGCCAGCCGTTTCATGTTTTCTGAATTTCTGTGTCAGTGATAAGTTCCTCATCTGTCGCTCTGTCACACAGGACTCTTTAAAAACTTGGTTTCTCACCCTGATGGGTGTGGTTTTGCAGGACGTAGCATGGCATGTCTGGACAAGCTCCCTCTGCCTGTGCTCTGAGTGTGCATTCATAAGTGACCATGCTTGGTTTGGCTCAGGTTTGGAAGCTTTTCTGGTTATTACATAAAGTATATAAAACTTTCCACTGATCAGACAGACTTAGTGATCCCTACACAAGTTTATCTGTGTGGACCAAACACCCCCACAAGTGATGGAAAACATTATTTTTTTTTAAATTTATCCTTCCAGTACAGGGACTTTATTATGGTTCCCACAAGGTCACTAAGCCATTTTTGGGTTAGGCGTTAAGGTTAGGGAGACGTTTGGGGCATCGTTAATGTTAGAGGTGTAGTGTTTTTAGTTAAGGTCTAGGTAAGGGCTTAGTAAGTCTATGGGACGTCCCAACACAACATGTAAACACAACATTTGAAGTTTTGAGAACATTCAAGGTGATCCTCATAGAAGATTACAACTGATTGGTCAAAGTTAGGGTTATGGTTATCGTTAGGGTTTGGTTCAGGTTGCAGCTATGGGTAGGCATAATTGAGCAATTTTTAGGGTTTGGGGAAAGGCTAATCAGAATGAATGCAACTCCATACAATGTCCTCACAAGTATCACTATACAAATGCGTAAGTGCTTGTGAGTGTTTGCGAGAGCGTTTGTGCGTGCGTGCGTGTGCATGTTCACATGTGTTTACGTGTGAGTGCACGTGTGCATGTGTATGCGAGCATGTCTGTGTGTGTGTGCATCTGTGTTTGTGTGCTTAATTAGATTCGTTTATTCTCTTTGTTTACTCTTAAATAACATGAGCACTCGTGAGGATCCACAGAAGGTACCACAGAAGAGATACCACAGCCCCCAGAAGAGACGGCGGGTCTCTATTCCTCTCTGTATTAGCAGGGTCATGGATACAGTGGTAACCCGACGAGCCGTAATTAAACCCACTGTACATGCGGCTAAACCAAGACAAATGTGCACTGTCAGTGCGGCTTTCACTTTGCTGCAATTATCGAGATGCACTTTTGGATGCAGACACAGGGGTAAAAATCAGAATCAACGCACGGTCGCTGTGTTGCGGGGGTATGCGCCATCCCATAATGCAGCAAAGAATCACTGACTCATCCGATAATCAGCTGCTTGTCTGACGCTCAACAGTGCATTAAATTACATCATACAAACAGGGAAAAACTAATCAAATTATCATCAAACTAAACTGTACCAATAAGAAAAACATTCAGAAAAAATATTTAACCTGGAGAGGCCCATTGAGAACATGCAAAGAGAACAGATGCAAATGAGGAAGGTAAAAGAAATTTGAATAAATACCCTATTTTTGGGTTATGGGCTTTTTTTTACAAGGGCCAAACAGCAGAAGTACTGTATTTTTGACACAAGTAAAATGCCTACCGATTGGTCAAATCATAGCTGTTCTTTAGGTCTGGTTACCATTCAAGCAAACTTTTACCAGGCTACTCTGATCCATACAAACAAAGAGCCACAGCCTATGAGAACCACAGCCACAATCTGTCTGACACAGCAGTTGGGCAGCTGACCACCAAGCCATAAAAGGGTTTCCTGCCATGGCACTTCCTAGTTAGTTATCCAATCTCTGTCCTTATCGCTTCCAACAAAATTAATACTACTACTACTACTAATACTAATAATAATAATAATGATAATTATTATTATTATTATTATACTAATAAATAAATCAATCAATTACGGAGAATTACTTGCTCTTCTCCAAGAAAAAAAAAATATGTAAAAAGCAAAAAAAAAAAAAAAAAAAAAGCATGACATAATAATTAGGGGTTAGGGCAAGCGCGTAATTGATTCAGTTACCAGCCTGTCAACAAAAATCTGTTGTCGCTCTGGTCAGTTACAACAATTCTGCAAATATTATTCACAATATTAGGAGAGAATAACAATAAAATGACTCTCCAGGTTCCATTTCCACAAGGTTATCAAATCAATGAGTCCATCATTTTGCAACGATGATGAAAATAAAAAAAATAAAAAAACAGCGTTGAAATGTTCCCCTGCGTCCATTTAAGCAGGAATTATGACTTTTCTATATAGGAAAAACATTTTCATCCAGACAGAAAGACCAATTGATTCAAGGGCATGACAGTGGAACTCAAAATTCAATAAAAACCGCATTCATTGCATACTGTAGATGTGATGAACCAGATCCAGTCTTCATATCAAACACAGATTGAATTTAGCCCAGCAATTCTAATCAGATATATGTTTTTAAAGAATGTAATTGGTATTGAGCAATGGTCTGCATCAACACGAGATTGACAGCAAGGTTAATTGGCTAAATTGGTCAATATTTCACTTTCGAAATCTCATGCTATTGGTTTGTCTGCAATTATGGAAAAAATGCAAAAAATGATTAATGTAGACAGTGTAACACTGAGGCAAATATAACTTATGGTTACTGTACAGATCATCAGGTATTGTTTGACAGTTTGTTGAGGTGCAAATTGAAAAACATTGAGCAATTATTCATTTGCTGTCTCAGGTTTTTTCAATATCACCCCACTCCTCCAGCTCCTCCACTATTATTATTATGATTATTACGATGATGATGCTGATTATTATTATTATTGTTTATTTTTTTTTTTTTAATCTTCGTCATCGGTGTGGTATGGTGGTTCAGTGGGTTGCACTGTTGCCGCACAGCAAGGGGGTTGTGGGTTTGAATCCTTCTCTTGGTCGCATTGGTTTTGTTCCAGCTGTTCGTTTCTCTTGCTGAGTACTTCTCCAAACCTTTTCCTACATGTTCCATCACAAGTGATTCCAATGATCAAGTTTTTATAAATCCATGAAGCTGCTTGATAAGCGAATCATTTGTATCTCCTGCACTGGAGCCGGGAAAGATCTAAAACATACGGGACAGGTGGCGCTCCATGAAAGGTTTGGAAAACACTGCTTTAGTTCAAAACATAATAATAGTCGGAGACCGTAAAATAGGTATGAGAGTGATTCCATAGTGTGTAGGCCTGCGATGGACTGGAGAACAGTCAACAATGTATTCCTGCATCTTGCCCACTGAATGAATACTGGGATAGGCTCTTATCAGGGATATTATACTGACCAGCATTGAAAACGCACCACACTAAATTTCAAGGCCAAAATACAAATTATGCATGTTTGGGATGTGTAATTGTTATCAAAGTGTATTATGCCTCCTGACGAGATGGCAAAATTCAAAATTAGGTCTTTGGCGCATTTTAATGCCATTTCAGGCCAAAAAAAAAAAAAAGCTAAAAATCAAGTTTTAAGTCACCAGGGCAAAATGCAAAAACTTCTTTCTGGGTCTGTTACAAAATCTGGTCTTTCAGAAGGTGGCAAGGCAAAAGCCACCCAAAGTCAGTTGATAAACATCACCTTTAGATGGCTAATGAGGTGAAAACTTGATGAAAAAGAGTAGAAACACACTCAGAATGTTGTGAGTGTGCATACGCGTCTGTGCTCTTGCTACGCGGCAGCATTGTCATTTTTTCATCACTGGGAAGATTGACTTAAAGTTTGGGGGTATCTGTCCAGTGCCTGACTGTCCACTGTTTGCCAGCCACGGTGTAAATGAAACAATCGAGATCATTCAAATTGACTCGAACGGCTCACCAAGGTGATGTCAAAGGGGTCGAGTGTCCGAATCCACAGTCACAAGCCGCCTAACAGCAGCAAAAGTTAAATCTCCACTTGAGCCCATTTTCATCAAAGACACCACTGTAGTTCTGTTGTAAAAGCAAGGGTTACTCCAAACTAGAGGCAAGAAATCAAAACATAAATCATTTGGTCTGTGTACAGTTTGATGATTAGAAACATGAATCTGATTTTGTTTTTTTTTTTTACACTTACACATCATAGAAATACATAATTTGTATCTTGGCCATGAAATTGAAGACCTGGGTGCAAGAAGTACTTAAGTCACATGTTCCAAAAAATGAGCTGACACTACTACCATACAGTAGAGTGTCATGTGCATCATTTAAAGCCAAAAAATTCCAAGTATAAGTACTCAAGTCCTCAATACTGATATACGGCCTTCCCTGAATCTACTGAATTTTTGTGCAAGAAATACTCAAGTCTTTGCAGAAGTACTCAAGTCCTTGACGTCATCAGGAACAAGTGCCTAAGTGCATGACTGTCCAATCAGCTGCTAGTATGTGTCATGTGAGAAGCGTAGCAAAAATAACTGTTTGGCAATCAGAAAATGATTGAAACGGCATTGGTGTGGTAAAAGTACCGAAGTCCATGCATTTTATGGCAATAAGTACCGAAGTCCAGGCATTTTATGGTAAGAAGTACCAAAGTCCGAAACTGATTTTCTTGTTTTTTTCGTAATAAAGCATTATTTTTCCACAAAAACGTGTCTGTCTACTTTGTATAACCCCTGGGACTAGCAGCAGGCGCCACTGAATGTTATCTTTTAAAAAAAGTACCTGCAGCATGTTTTCAAAACTTTGACCCTTAATATCTCAAAAGTGTTATTTTGTGACTAAAGTACTTCTTGCACCCAGGTCTTCAATTAACCCCTTTGTGCAGAATACAAAATATTGTCAATTTTTTCCTGTTATGCGTGAGCCTATTTAAGGCTTTATTACTCAGTATTTGTGTCACGGAGACTTTGGAAAATTATTCCAGTGAAGCAAGACATTTGGAAATTCAATTACAGAATTGTTTAGGAATTACATTTTGGATTCACGGACGCTGGTGTCTATATCTGCCCAAAGGGGTAAAGTTGGTGCATTTTCACTGCTGGGCAGTATATTATAATTATTTTTATTATTACTGGTTGGTTGGTTTGTCATCATCAGTCACCTCCTGTCTTCCCTTAGATCTGTGCTCCACATCATTGGCTCTTTACTGGAAGGGAAGTCTGGATACCTCATTCAGTATGAATCAAAATGTGATACAAGGATTAACCGTGGATTCACAATGAGATTATGAAGCATTGGGGAAATCTGTGAAACGACTTGACTCGTGTGTTGTGTGAACGTGTCTCTTTTTTTTATCACTGTTCCCTGAAGGAGAGGGACGATGAAGCAGAGGAATCGGGGGGCACCTCTGGAAAGTTCTTTTTTTAACTCTGGTCACGCAGAAGCTAATTTGAAATCCATTTTGATTTGTAGCCCACTTCAGGCCATCAAATCTTCATATAAATGTGATACTGCACTAGTCCTTCTGTCTGTGCGGCTGCAAAAATGACTGTATATTTATTCAGTTCATTTTCATTTCACTAAAAACAGAAACTGATCTCAGCATGTTAAAGTAGAATACACTCGCCGAGATGGCATGGTCAGCTTTGTGATGTTGACAGTAAAACAGTCCATCATGATTAAAATCTAATAGAGCAGATATGACTTTCATAGGAGCCATAATTACCGCGTTGATTATCCACTGAAAGTGATAGTGTTTTGCAGAGTTAAATGCCTTTGCTGAGGTTTTTATATGCCATTTTCTGCCATCTCAGTGCATCCCCCAGAAACCCATGCAAACATGCGAACATGCAAACTCCACACAGAGAGGCCTACGGCCAGATTCAAACCCACAACCTTCTTGCTGTGACACAGCAGTATGACCCACTGCGCCACTGTGCAGCCCCCAAATTACAATACTAACAATAATAATCCCATACTAATAGTTTTAACAACAGCAGACTTTCTATATACGCTTATGGCACTGAGTGCTATCAGTTGACACTGCTATTCTTGTTTGGGTCACATCTTAAATCGCCCCAATTGCTCAAAATTACTTGATTTTACATATACATAGCCATATCAGAGTCACCAAATTCCTGATTTTGGAGCATAGTGGCCATGTTTGAATCATTTTTACAGTTCCAATTTGATTGATTTGATGCTATTTGACTGATGATGTGCAATAAATTTCATCTCTGATGGTAAAGTAAAGGATAAAATGAAGTTTAAGTGCTAAGTTGTGCTCAGATATCTGAATACTATAAAATAGGAGGTTTTTTGTCACACAAAGTCGATGAAGCTTAACAAAAGGTAATCTCTACTTGAAACAGTTATTTTTACTTATCATGCTAAGATCACCGGGTACCTCTGAGGCAACATCAGGGTAAAGATTTAAAGTCGGTTTCTGAACTACTTTTTGACACTGACTGATTACAGACATTGATGTGGTCAGAAGATTAATGCTGTGACATTTTTCTGGACTATTGGTTTCGGTTCATTGTACTGCAAGACCTATCTGCACGGACTGTGTGCTTTGTTTAGTGAGAGAAACCAAAGGGTACAAAAAAATGTTGAAGAGGGATTCAAAGGCTGATACTACCAGTGTAGGCTTGGTAGCCAATGAATGCTTTTCACCTGAAATATTAACTCAAAGGGTTAAACACAACCAGTTTCCAATATACAGGTTTATAGCTCAAATAAACCACCCCCGTGGTCCAGTGGACATAAAACACTGTCTGGAATTTTTATTGCTAGGACAAAGTGCCCCAAAAAAGTTTGAGGACTAGAAACAATGAGGTGAGTTCACAGAAGACCATAACAAGCTTGTAACATTGATTTTGGGTCCTGATCCAAGGTTGTAATTGGCTTACTTATGAGTCTCAGGAAGACCACTGAGTGATGAACAGAGCAAAAGAGAAAAAAACAGACTGTTAGCTGTAAGGAAGGTTTGGGCCCCTTGTGGTGGTATGTCTATCACTGTTTGATCCGTCATGTTGGCACCCGAGGGACCATCTTCTCCACTGCAGCATTTGAAACACATGGTTTGAAATTCCTGCTCTTTTCTACATCACAAACAGACCTGCTATGCATAGTTCACACCAACCAACCAGCTCAGCGTGTGTGCCCTGCTCCCTCCCACAGCCTTGCTCGACCTCCCCACCTCTTTTTTCACTTTGTTTGCATTGAGCTTCGTTTGCCGACCAATTATCAGAGAGGACACAACCACTAAGAGCAGCCGGTCTTTAAGAGGGGAAAGAATAATAAGCAGCAAATGGCCCCAAAATAATGGATTTTTCTTAATCAGGTTTTTGCTAAAATGTGTACAGATCTCCCTATTGGACACCCAAGAATATAATAATTCAGAATAACAGCACAATAAGGGATTTTATATTTCTTATTTTACCACTGCAAAGCCAAATTAGACATGATCCCCGCACAACAGCAAGCTGGGAACTTAAAAACTTCTAAAAGCGGTATTTCAGTCCTCCGCTAATGAAGCTGTTTAAGACAGCAAAGGAAAACTCTCAAAGTCTCTCAAAGGAAACTGCGGGCTCCTCAGTCTACAGTCCTTCAGTGTCTTCCAAGGAAGAGAGCAAAGCCGAGCATAAAATGATATAATTGAAATTACATCTGCTCTGGAGCTATTTTTACTGACTTACCAGATGGAGCAGATGAATGAATTGATTTTGGTTATTTTGTTTTGTGTTTCAAGCTGGCTGTGTTTCCCAACAGAAATAGAAAAGAAGAGCGACTCTCTCTCTGTGACCTATGGCTTCATTTGTTTATAATCACAGACACATGTACACACACACACACACACACACACACACATATATATATATATATATATATATATACATAGGCTATAAGGATGATTCAATGTGCAACAGTATCAGGAACATACTACATACCAACATACGGCTTGTCATCTAAAATGATTATTTATTATTATTATTATTATTGTTGTTGTTGTTGTCGTTGCTGTTGAGAAAATAATGCATGAATAATGTTTTTTGGTTTTAAGCTTATTTTCTTGTTAATGTAATAAATGGAATACAACCTTAGGTTTGACGAATATCAAGGACAAAAAAAAAAAAAATAAATTCATTTCTATTAAAAAAAAATAAAAAAGCCACAGTCATACCGAGTCGGAATTTAGGCCATGCAATCAGGCTGACGCATTGCTGAGTCACGGAACTACACAGAATGTGAGAATGCCAGCTCGTGCTTGGAGCTTACTCGTCACAGCGTAATTAGACAAGAGTTGGCTAGGCTAGTTACTTCCCCGTTATTTTGCAAGATCATATTTTCCAAATTGAGAGATGTCAGTTGGCAATAATAAAAATGCGTGGTTTGCCACTGAGAAGATAGAAGTTGACTTATATTGTTCCTCTACGTATGCATGCTGAACGTGCAACTTATCTGTCTGTAACGGGTATAAGGTTTATTTCAATTCAGTTCTGATCTCGACCGCAGAAATTTAGCAACTGCGCTCGAGGAGTCTCGCAACGTGCTCAGCCACGCGGGCGCTGTCCTTGGTTCTGAAGTGATCTCGTGGAGCGCTGATGGATGCGCCGCATAGACCCATAAACACGTAGCGTGTGTGTAATGTATCTCGTTAGCTTTATTCTGAACTTGTATTTTTAAATTCAATATGTATAGGCTATGTTTAAGAGACTGCATAAATCTGTGACGTTGGTTTCCGTCCAGCCAACCTCAAAAGGACATATTTTTACACGGAATTCGTCCTTCATGGCATACCGCATACTCCGAGCCACTTCAATAGCATTCTTACATCTGCTATAGTTCTATGCACGCAGTTTTGGATTAATGGACCCAAAGATATACATTTCCCTTTCTTAAATACAAAAAAAGCACAGCAACTTGCAACACATAATAATAACAACCAATAGTCTGAAACTATCTAATAATAATAATAATAATAATAATAATAATAATAATAATAATAACATTTATATCAACAACAACGATTACGAAAGTATACAAGTAGAAGGATGGAGATCCCCGGGAAATCCCAGTTTAAGTCCAAAATTTTGGCAAAAACCCCGTCCAATTCTTGCAGAGATAGCTTACAAAGTAGAGACCATAACGCAGATTTAAATATTTCCCCCTCTTCTCGCGTTGGATATTTTAAACGATGCCTTCAGTCTCCAGCATACGCACAAAACCACTTTACTCCTATTGCCATTAGGGGAATCAATCTAACGTACGGAGCAAAGCAGGCCCTCCCTATTCCAAGTCTTGCTTCACACCTGAGTTGAATAAAATATTCTCAAGACTTCCATGGAGGACAAAAAAATTGAATAAAAAATGGAAAACCAATGGAGTCGCAACTTTCAGCGCAGGGGCGTCCAAGAAGCAGTGTAACAGCCAATTGCATTCAAGGACTGAATTCAACATGGAAGAGCTTCTCTGTAAGCGTATACTTCCGCGTACGCCGAGGATGCTGAATTCCGAGTGCGGAGAGGTATGTTATTGCTGTGATACGGCACTATATATCCGCAAGCAGGACCACCTTCTCTTGAAAGATAACCGCCTTCCGTCTCTGGTACTCTGCCCAGTCAGTGATGTTGCCTGTTTCTGTTGTGAATCTGTAAACGCGAAAAACACTAGTCGGCAGCTTTTTTTGCAAACCTTGATTTCATTTTTTTTCTTCAGTTTATTTCCTTTTATTTTGCTATCTGATACGGACGCAACTGTATGCCTTGGCCGTCTTCAGATATTAAATATTTCACCAAATCAACCCTGTTTTTCTTATTTATCGCTTTGTTAGTTTTACGTTTTACTCTGATAAGGCGAGATTGCTTTTAATCTTGCTTTGTTGTTTTGAATTTGTTGAAAGAGTCCAATTTGGTTAACGCTAAGGACGTCAAACTTTCATTAAAGACGGTAAGGGATTTTAAGTTTCTACTAAATCGCGAGTGAAGTGGTGTGATGCTGTTTGGGGAAATAGCTTCAGTGGTTTATCATTCTGATACAGCATCAGTTCTAATGCCTTTCCTTTGACAAAATGGCCATTTCTCATTATCTCGTTGATCAGTTGGTAACATAATTCGATAGGATTGCGGGTTTAGAGCATATTCCATAGGCGACCTAAGTGCAGCACTCATATGTCCATATCAGTATTGCCATCATGCAGGAACCTTTAGAAAATATGGTGCGCTTATTATTTGTGTTTTAATCATGTAGCATGATTATATGGTCAGTTGGTATTGTCTGCAAGCGTTTGGCACATGTGAGCACGAAATCCGGGTTTATCCGAAATATAGAATCTTGACGCTTGGAAAATCAGTGTTAGTTGAGACTGAACAATGCGAAGGCTCTGGTCATAGTTTTGTCGCCTATCCGATGAGACATCCACAGTAAATTGTTGAAATTTGTCCTTTCTTATTGTGGTGAAATGCTTTTGAAAACCAGATTGAAGCCCAACCTTTGTGGAACCCGACTGTTCAAAGTTGATTTCGAATAACAGGGAGAAAGTACGCGTGCAGCATCTCTAACAGGTAGCTATAGCTACAGCATACCGCAAGATCATAAATCAGCGTGGCGCCAGGCGCACTGGATTCGCTGCCGCGGAGCGACGTGCGCCTCTCCCCTCTGCTCGATTGTTTGAGGTTTAATAATCGTTCTGCGTGGAAAAAAAATTAACAGTTCATGCGCTACAACTCGGGTACGGCGAGGTTTCAAACATTTTCGTCATTAATAATATAAAATTTAGACTAGAAATAAAAAAATACAACCAAGGATGATTGTCAGCCTGTTTTGTGAGATGAGATACAAGAAGAATGCCACATTTGTATCCCTTAAAAACCAAGTCATGCGATAAATATTTTTCCTAACTTCAAGGTTTTCCGTCTAACTGCGTTTATGCATCACTATGTAGTATGAGTTCAAGCTGGTGTAGGCTCGGATTAACCCGGTATCAAACATGTTGAGACTTTTTATACATTTCCACCAAACTTTAGCACGAATTTTTGCAGCATGAGATGTACCTCAGTAGTGCAGCAATGCATTGAACAGCATTAACAAGATCCGAAAATTGATTTTTAGTCTAGTGGGACAGGGCATTGCCTCTGAAGATTAACTTCAGTCCAAACATCTAGGTTTTGATGGACATGAGTGCCTTTTTTCCTACTGTGATACATTGCATTTTTGCTTGCTTCTTCCAGCCTGTGTGCTCAAAGGCCTGTAAAGGGTATCACCAATCTTTCAGTCAGCAAAACAGTTTTTAAGCTAAATTTAAGAAGCAGACGTAAGACCATTGGACTCCGTCGATACCTGATAATTCGGCCCCTCCTGAAAGTGAGGCCTGAGATGTGCATCTGTGGTGAGATATGTTCCAGGAACAGGAAGCAATAGCCAAAAGTAGAAGTACAAACCATGTATTTAGACACAATCCAAGTGCTAGTGCTATATTAATGTGCTAATTTAATGACGAGAAATTAAACCAGAAGTCTGAAGTGGAAATGCATGACAGTGAAAAACAGCTGGATAATTTTTTACAAGTGATGATTGATTGAACCAAACCTACTTGCATGGCCCCACCCATATGTACATAGCATTAACACTCAATAGTGTGCTAGCATGCTAACCACTTCGCTAATCAGCTTGCGCTAAAGGTAATGTGAACAATCTGCTCTCTCTGCCTAGACTGAGACAGTAAAACTGGCATTTTGGGTGCAGCTATCGATTTCATTGGCCACGTGGTGATGTCTTATGTAGACAACTGGCTTAGACTACTGCAGCTTGCGCTTTCGGTAAGAATTCACGGTCTGAGTACCGCAGCCATGTATTAGCTAGTTTGTTAGCATGTGGTAATTTAGCGAGGCTTGTACTGGTAAATGTGAGCAAATTTCTCAGGAATCATATCAACTTGCTTTTGTGCCCTGTCCTTTGTTAGTGTTAACATGTTTGCTACACCTTGACACAAGCAGTTATTGTTCATGTACACAAGACTGATCTATGACCTTTACAAATAACAGAGTTTGCTAGCCAGCTGCTAGTTAACGTTCACTGTTATTACTGCGAGAAAGGTCATAGTGGAAGTAGGGCTGGGCAATATATTGATATTATATCAATATCCCAATATAAGATATCATTGAGGATTTTAGATATCGCAATGTAATGATATGATGTTAAGCGTCATCTTTTCTGGTTTTATAGGCTGTATTTTTGTAAAGGGAAGCAGCTGTCTGCACTTATTAGAATGTTCTAGCTGTTGCCTGTACCTGCTTGGTCAAAATATCCACGTTACTAGTGACTGTTTATCAAAATTGCATTATGTGAATATTTCTGTTACCCACAATAGTTATTTCTATAATATCGCTACAATATCAATATCGAGCTATTCAGTCAAAAGCATCGTGGTGTTTAATTTTATCTATATCGCCCAGCCCTATGTGGAGGTGGTATCTGTTTGAGTACCTGTGTAAATCCTGTGATTGAATTGTGGGCCGTATCATTAGTTGTGTAGACACAAGAATTAAAATGGGTGTGGCAGGAAATGAGCAGCAGTGCCACAGGAGGTAGAGCGTGTCCTCCACTAACCGCATGGTTGGCGGAACGATTCCCCGGCTCTTCCTGCCTGCGTGTCGAAGAGTCCTTGCGCAAGATAATGAACCCCAAGATGCAGGCCGGTGCCATGCATGTGTGAGTGTGTGTGTGAAAGGGTGAGGGCCAAAAATCGAAAAACACTCTGTCCAATGAGGTGGAAAAGCGCTATATAATCGCAGTCATTCGCGTAACTTGCTGCCAAACACTCAACAGGCAGCTTTCCCATTGTAGTTCATGTAACCGTCTTTGCGACCATATGCTATGCAGTTCCTCGTTATACTATATTGTTATATTACAGCGTTACTATGCATTGAGAGGAATCAGGTATGAGTTCAACATAGCAGTACATAAAGACAAAAAAACCTGAGGAGCTGATCTGGGAAAGACGATGATTTTTATCATGATGTAGCCTGTTTTTGGTGGGACTGGCAATCATTTCACGAGTCAGAGATTGAAGAGTTTATGAAGTCTTAAAATGCTGTCTCAGAGGAACATTTCTAGGGCAAATTCCTGAAAAGAATTTGATTAAATCCAATGTGCACTTCAGGGATCACTGATTGAAGTATGTCTGACTTTCTCCAATATTTTTTTTTTTGCTGCAATCTTTTTTAAGCATGCACTCATACAATATTTTTTCGCCTCTGAGTGAAGAACTGAAGACACACCCCAGTGTACTCATACACATGCAACGCTCACACACACACACACACACACACACGTTTGTACAGCTATACTTATGAGGACATTGTATTTACTTACATTGAGTCTGTGCAGTCTTTCTTGAACCCTAACAGTTACCAAATTATGCCTAACCCTAACCATAATCTCATCCTAACTATAACCATAACCCTAATTTAAACCTATTGACTGTAATCCTCCATAATCTTCTGTGAGGGCCACCCAAATGTCCTCACAACAACATTGTATGATTTCTCAAGAGCTGTTTCTTACAAGTATCGCTATACAAGCCCTCACACACACACACACACACACAGAGTTCTCTGAAAATATTGACAATAATGGGATATCTGAGTGTAGGAGTCCTAAGGTTCAAGAAACAGGAAATTAATTTGTTGGCCTTTAGTTTGGGGGGGGAGGGGGGGGGGGGGGTTGGGTTCATCCCAAACTTCTATTCTTAACAATGTAATTAATGAGCCCTCCACACGATTTGACATTTTTACTTTGACTCAGCGACCGTCTCGGCGCACCAATGACAGCTGAAGAACGTTCTAGTGCCTCCGTGTGCAATATTTTACCGTGACGCAAGACCGCAGGCTCACCACACCACTGCTGGCACACACACAGCTAATTAGCAAATTGAGACGCACAAACCTTGATGCCCACCAGCCCAATCCAAAGAGAAGCCACTGTCCGGCCCAGCTCCTGGTAATGAAATATGACAAAGACAAATGGGGCATAATGTCTGCAGCTTATGGAACACGGCCCTGCGGAGCTGAAGGGTAAAGCTATGTCAGAATCTTCCAGAATGTTTAATGGCAGCCATTTTCATTCCTCTCGTTTCCCTCCCTTACTCTGAACAGCGCAGTTCATAAGTATTCCAGCAGTTACACACTTCCATTCTTTTTATTGTTCTGGCACTAGACTCCAGCAAATCGAAATCGAAGAATGAATAGGTATAAACTGTCCATGTCAGTTAATAAGAGGGTTCTCGTATCAGTATTGAGTGATATTACTATTACAGATTCACAATTATTTTTTCATACTGAGCAACTGGTGGAATATTGAAACAATGATGTAAAGATGTATTTGGCGTGGCTGTTTACACTATGCTCCGTGGTGAAACCCTCCTCTCAGAAGTGACCACCCTAAACTGTTTTTCTCAGACTGTTTATTACAAAATCATTTTGTGAGAGGAGCGGCTCTATTAGAGAGGGAAATCTTCTTAGTAAGAGCCGGCATAGTTAAGATAGCGATGCTTATGCTAAAATGATTAAAAGTCTGGCTGTCACGGAGGCACCAAATTTAAATTGTCGCAGAAGCATTTTCCTACAGGGCAAATGAAGAAATAAATTAATAAATAAGCAGTTAGCCCAAGAAAAAAAAAAACCAGTGTATTCCATTTCTGTCAAATGTGTTCGGAGTTACCCCAGACTGCAGACAAAAATGTACTTTCTGTTGGCCTGGAGTCCTCCTTTTCCCAAACTACCAGGGGAAATCTCCAAAACTTGAATCAGAATGTGTGTGTTCAGTTCGCTTAGTTGCTCTGTTTAGGACCTCCAGGGTGTTTTTTTTCTCCGCAGATTTTGGCTAAATTGAGGCTCTCTTGAGAGCTATAAGCACAAGCATTTAGGCCGAGGGATGAACGCGCTCAGAGATTACTGCTGGCATCTCATACTCGCTCCCTGTTAGGAAAGGGTATGTGAGAATTAAAGACCACAAAAGCCTGTGCTCTGCCCTCTTGTGGTGGGGACAGGAACTGCTGATTTATCTCAACCAGCAAGGGAAAGGCCATCTACTGCAATATGTGAAGTGTATTCTGATCCCTCAAATCTATGCACCAAGATGTTCGATTTGTCAGCGAAGACATTATTTACTCCAGGGTGTAGGTGAATACTGTCAATAGTAACATAAGAAATTATTTAAAAAGCCATTTTGTCCAACAGTTCAGAACTTCGTAGGCCTATTCTATTAGTGCAGCTTGCATCACTGAAAATAACAGAGGCTGTCTGTAAATTGCACTTACATCCCATTGCTAAAACAGGCAGAATGATAATGTGCATGCTAACACCCATCATTGTGTGCTAACGCCCCTCGATCATACACATGACACTGAGGCCCTGGCAGTTCATACAGAGTGCCAGACCCTGAGCAAAAGCCATGCATTCTGCTACAGAATGTTTCATTACCCTCACATAGAGACAAAGAAAAGTGCTAAATGATGTGACCAGTCACAATAAATCCATGTCATTTTTTTTGTAGTTACTTACACACCTCTCACTTCATTATCAGAACCCATTGCAGCTTGGAAACTTGTGGTCCAAAATGACAGAGACATAATGCTATATATTGTTGACGAACTGATAATATGGAACACAATACTGTGCCTGTATTAATAATGATAAAGGACTGTTAATACAATCTCAATGTTTATTATTATTATTATTATTATTATTATCATCATTATTATTATTATCATCAGAATTTTGAATTTTAAGATGAATAACCCCCAGATTACCAGTCAGTTTGCTGAGAATAGTGACATTTTTATAAGCATTTTTGAAATTTGAATGTAGCAATGAATATATTATCATTTGCTAAGAATAGTGATGTTAAAAATTAGCCACATGTGTCAACTGAGATCGCAAACATCCACTTAGATGAAAACCCTCCTTCTGCTGCTCACTAAATGCTGCTGGGAAAAATGGGATTTTTCTTCGATTTGGAAAACACTTGATCTGTCATCTTTTTTTATTTTAGTTCAGGTCCTACTAACCGTTTTTGTACTTTTTCCATTTATAAAGTCAGTGGAGTACTTTCTTGCGCTACAGTATCATATTTGTAGCATGCTGCTAAAAAATTGACCATCAAAGACAAATTTCATTTCAAAACCCGTAAGTTTCAATACTTCAATACAAGGAGTTAACCCTTTCCCTTTGGAAACTTATGACTGCTTACATACTTATGACTATTTTAAATTTTACCCAAAATTGTTCTGCTCACTTGTTTACAACTATGGATATTTGAGATTGAGTTTCTCAGGGAAGATTCAGGAATAAAAGGCAGTTGGAGGAATCTCTGTCTTCTTGACGATGCAAAATGATATCACACTTGGGTCTTATTTTCTTTATTTCATTATGAGGGGTTTTATTTTCTGTAAATCTAAGCACGTTTCGCACGAGGTGGATTACACACAGTCATTTCAATCTGCAATATTTTCAACACCTTTTCCCTCTCTCCTTTCTAATAATGAGTAAAACTGGATTATAGCATCTTTAAAAAATCTCACAGTAAACACACAGACCTATGCACAAACATACCGTATGTGCCGGCACACTCAAGCATGCGAGCGCACAAACACACAAGTTTATGCCTACACACGTGTGCTTATGTGCACATACAAACACACAGAACAAACACCTTCACCTCACTCACTAGCTCGCTTGTTTTTCCTCCAAACTACAGAGCGTATATTATATCATATTACAGTTATTTTGCTGGTCGCTATTGGACGTGCAGTGCCATCTTTAACTGTGATTAGTGACACCCGCTGTGAACCAGGCCAGAGAGCAAAAGAGAAACCCCGTTTCTGCGAGGAATAATATGTCCATAAAAACCCCAGAATGCGGAGGTAAAATAGGAGGTCATCATGACCCCATGTAGAATGTGCAGTTTCAGTAGGATCAATGGAAAATTGTGCTGAAGTGCAATGTCAGTGCAATTTGGTTTGCTGGCCTGCACCTGAAATGGCCAGAGATGGCGCTGTAACTCAGTCCAGCCTCCCTTGAACAGCCATTACAATAGACGTATGAACAAAGGTGGGAATTCAGCAAGTCAGCCATTATTTATGGCTCTGTTTAGCAAACCCAAGTGATTGAAACAAAACGGGGAGATTTTTTTTTTCCACTGTAACTGGATTTTCAGGCCTTTGGATGTAAATGAAGAGCAGAGCAGAAGATAATGACATACAGTACATACGCTCCCATGAGACCAAGAATACCATTACAGATCATATCACTTGGTTTGAAAAACTAAACAATCCAGGCTATTTGATATAGTTTCCGTTTTATACCCCAGTGGAAACGCAAACAGGGCATTGGAATATGTAATCTTTATAGCCACAAAATCAAAAGATTATTGCACATCTATTAGATTTGTAAATCTCTGATATTTACACATATGCTTTGATTTCCCCTGGCAATGATGATACGTGGCCAGATCACGAAGACCGAAAGCTTTGGAAAACAGTTGGCTGAATAATGCTGCGCCACACAGCACTCTCCAACTTCCCAAATCGGATCATTTTACTGGCCTCTTTACAGAGATGCGAGCCACAATATTGCTCCGTCATAGAAAATCAAGGTGAAAGAACATCGGTTTTGTTTCAAATGCATTTTCCGTATATTTTGTTGTTGTTGGCATCGCGCGGCCCTTGGATGCGCAAACGCGTTAAAGATTCAGGCATTGGACGGTTCGCACTTGAGGGTTTATTTCTGGCGTAAAAAGCAAAAAGTATTCTATTTTCTCTGAGTGCAAAAGTTCACGACGAGTTTTCAATCAGCTGTAACCCAACAGCCGCTGTTTAATCGTTTTCTCTGTTAGGCAGGTTGGCCCTGATTTTTATTCTGTTTGCTTGCTTTACCTGTTCATCCAATACCTTTGCAATCCGCTTGGAAAACCACCTCTCGGGAATCTGACCCGCTTTACAGCTCGGCAAATTAAGCGGCAGAACAAGTTTACTCGTGTCTCATATTAGCTTCTTTGTTCCCAATGTGGCGCGTGGGAGTTTTGAGCAATCAACACGTAAAGACATTCGATGGAGAAAATCAAATTCAGAAGTCTTATCTGCGGTAGTCAACTGATGCTCCGTGTTCTCGCCCCCACACTACCTCAGAAATATTGCTGGTGCTCTGTAAAATCTACAGTTAACCCTGGAAATGTGAAGTTCAGAAAGAGTGCAGGGTTTGAGCGACTGCCTTTTTCAAAGTGTCAGTCTTACTAAGGAATGTTTAAAAAAAAAAAAAAGAAGAAATTGTTTGATTGAAACAGAAACAAAAAATATTTCCAATTAAGTAAAAAAAAAGAAGAAGAAAAGAAAAAGAAACTGAATTTACATAAATAATTCAGTTCTTAAAATTAATTCATTTCGATTCAAAAAAATCTTTTAGAATCATACATAATGGCCCAGCCATTTCACCATTGTTGGTTTACGGATAGGTCCAAGGTGAAAATCTAGCTTAAGCCGACCCAACCCTGCTCCTGTGGATCAACCAGCCAATGAGCACCGTAGCTGGTGAATGAGGTGTTGGTAGGGCAAGCTGAACACACACAGGATGGTAGATCTCCATGATCAGGGTTGGGCTGTAGGCTGTTTAATGTGCCAAGTAATCTCAGATAACACTCTCATTAAATGTGGGAATCCCAAATCCGTTTTACATTCGCAGTACATGAAGTCTTAAAGTTTTTGGACAGTATTGTCCATACCTTTGCTCTGTAATTCTTGAAATTTCAGTGCTGACAATGAATATGCAACCAAAGTGCGATGAGTCATCATTCATTTCAGGGTATCTAAAGCTACAACTGATGATATCCAGAAAGATCAAAGTCGTTTTTTTTTTTTTTTTTTTCAATGTTTAGAGTCCAAAGACTTACCAACTACAACTAAATTGATGTGGTTTGATGAAGGAGGCAAGGATGCTTGTTGCTGGAAAATTTTACATAGAAATTTTGAAAGGGTGGAGAGTTTGTTTTGCTTCGGTTGATGCGGCTGTATCAGTTTAGCCTGCGCATGTAATAGAGAGATGAGTGATGCTATGAGGGTGCAATATGACTGCGAGATGCTGTTGGTCTCAGTTCAGCTGAGCATATTGCTCAACCACAGCAGGCTGCCCAAAGATACAGCTCAGCAGGACCACAGTCATACAGCTTTTTTCATAGCTACTGTTATCGAGTCAATTTCATAATAATAATAATAATAATAATTATTATTATTATTATAAGAAAAGACTGATAAAAATATTATTTGCTGAGTAATAAAATGAAAACCAGCAAACAGCAGATCTGAACCCCAGAACAGGAAACACAAGGTTTGAAAAAAAAAAAAAAAAAAAAAACTGGAGAAAAAAAACTTCAAATATTGGCAAGAAGGAAACTCCCCAATCGCGAATAATCTCCGCAGGTTATTCTGGTTATAGAGGGAGAGCTTTTCTTTCGCTGGCTGGCAAGTGTACATAGGTAGAATGGACATGTAGAGAAACACTGGTTGTCATAGTGAAGTTGTAAAAATATGTATTTTTTTCTTTTTTCTATTTTCTGTAGCTGAGGTGTTATTATTGTTCTCCTATTACTTCAGGGCTTATTCTAGAGCTGCCATTTTGAAAAGTATGTTGTATAAAAGTTAGACAGCCCTCAGCCAAAGCTAATCAGGGAGTATAACGGAGAGCGAAAGCTTAAATAAAGAGACACGTGAATACGGGACAGAAGCCAATCCCAGGGCATATTTCATTAAACAAGATTGTTATATTATTTATTTATTTGTTTTTATTTCGGCATGATTGTATAGTTGTTTCATGACTATTTCAACACAACATGTATCATGACCGAAAGGGTATTTAAATCATTATCAAAGTCCCGCCCCAACTCCCAGAAAAACAGTTTGATTATAGTTAAGATATCATAGAGATTTATAAATCACAACAGAGCTGAGTGTCCGTTTACACTACGATTTAAGCATCACAACATAAGATCATGAAGATTTATGAACATCATAAAGAATTATAAATCACAATATAGCTGAGTGTCCATATAAGTTTAGATTTGAATGTCACTCTTGCTTTAATCCATTGAGACTTGGCCCAGAAAACCTGGACTCCTTTCTTCATCATTTGATTTGTTCCTAGTGATTTGGAGTAGTTGGAAGGTGCAATAATACCAGATCTTTGCATGGATCTCTTGATTAGTCATCATTTTCGTCGACTTGGTTCACCCTTGCCTTATCGGATTTAATGACTTCTCGCAGTATGTTTAGTCTATCATTGCCTTCCTTGATGTCGAATCCAATTTTATTGAGCTTTCTGTCGAGGAAAAAATGCTTTTCACAGTTTTCTTTATCCTATTAGCTGGATAACTGCCCCAAGTAAATCCTTGGGCAATTACTTTGGCCCCTTATCCAGATTAGAGAGTGTTCCAAGTTGTGCTTAGTACAGTTATCCAGCTAACTCAGTAATCCAGCTTTCTGAAACTGGTCTCGTGTCTTCAGCACTAAGAGTGCCCCATTCCAAACACAGACAGACACAGCAGGTTTAGCTGAGGCAAGTCTCACACTATAGATAGCTTCTAACACATCTACCCAACACAGCAAGGATAATCAATCTGACCAGTGAGTCCAGTAATACTGTCAACTCTCTCTCTCATTCTCCAATCAGGACTGAATTAAACCTGGAACAACAATAGAGTCAGACCTCTGGTCAATTGGAGCCATTAACCCTTCAATTAAAACTTTAAAGGAGAGGTCAGGCGCGCTGCCTGCCAAAGCAGGTTTTTAATTGTAACCATCTTCTGGGCCAAAACTACAGGGACTTAAGTTTGAAAAAGTGCATTGAAGGGGGATAAGTTTTACTTTGAAGTCTGTGCTAGGCCTGGATTCATCCCAAAATAAAATAAAAAAAAGGTTTCCATTTCAAGTTTGCTTCAGTTAGGCAGAAAATAATACAAGCAGCAGTAACTGCTGGACTCACAGGCCTGGTTGGAGCACCCCTGCCAAAGACCTCCGCCTCTGCCTGAAATTAACCGAGCGATGATTCCTCATCCAGACCGCTGTGTACCTGACAGCACTGTGTCGGGGGGGCGATCACTCCACGGTGGCTGGAGGATTGAGCGCGGCGGCCGGTTCGAAGCAGTGCGCAGAGCTGGTGCTCTTTAGAGCGAGTTAAAAGGGGTCCTCTCTCAGCCTCCGCAGTCAGAGCTGACACCCTCAACTCGAGGCCGCACCGGTGTTTTGAAAGCGCGCGTGAGCGGAGGGAAAGAGGAGGTGCCCAAGGCTGCTGTCGATACCCAAATAATTTACCGGGCCAGAGGTGCGGCGAGACCTGCCAGGCCTCTCCGCTCAAGTGTCTGTTTGCTCTGATAAAATCTGATCTCGTTTATGGTGCTACAAGTAGCGCAGCACTGCTTCTCTCAACAGTTATGTTGTGAGTAAGAAATATGTTTTATTACCTGCGAATTCAACACTATTATTATGGTTCCTATAGCATGTAGCTGCAAGCTTTTAAAACATTTGTGCAAGTGAGTGTGTGGTTGAGGTGGTGCATGTGTTTGAGAGTGCGTGCGTGTGTGTGTGTGTGTGTGTGTGTGTGTGTGTTGTGTGTGTGTGTGTTTGAGAGTGTGCATGCATGTGTCCTGAGTTTTGTGTTTTATGTGTGTTTGTGAGTGTATGTGTGGTGTGAGTGTGTGTGTGTGTGTGTGTGCACGTGTGTGTGTGTATGTGCGTGCGCATGTGGGTGCTTTGTTTTGTGTGCTTCTTTATGCCTTTTCGTGCGTAGCTAGAGTGTGTATGTATGTGCGTGTGTGCGTACACGTGTGTGTGTGTGTGTGTGTGTGTGTGCGTGTGTGTGTATAAATTTGTGTCAGAATATCTAGATGTAGAATGCCTCAGGACCTTAGACTGCAGCTCACATGCTGAACAACATGAAGTTTGCCAACATAACGCAAGAGAAATAGCTCTGAAGTGGTCACCATAATAGACTGCTCCATAAAAAAGGGTAAATGTGACATAAGAACACAACAATGTACTAATTAGGCAAGGAAATGTGAAGTACTTTTTGACAGTTTCGCTCGAGTGGCGATAATTGTGTAAATTTGTCATTTCTCTGCCACACTTTTCACTGAAACTTCTGTGAAACCTTGAGCTGTTTTCCCACAGTACTGAACAGGGTCCAAGCATCTTTAAAGGCATCTGCCCTCTGACCCCTGCCCTCTGCCCTCCATAGCCATCAGTGCATAGCAACTGAAACCAGAACACATTTCCTGCTAGCGCACGATAAGATATGGAAACATTATGCCTGGGTATCTAAAAACAAAAACAATACAAACTGCAACCGTAAAGAAGGCATTTCAGCCTGGATGTGTGAGATAATGATGAGATTTAGGGAAGTTTATGGACATACAGCCAAATCTTTTATACTATTCCAATCAAGGCTGTCGACCTCCCAGAATATGTCATTGTGCCCGACTCCCCCTGTGCATTGCCACAGCCCAGTGAAGGCACTATGAATTGAATCGTTTCAGTAGCGTGGTATCTCGAACCACCAGCCATAGCGCAGTCACAGCAGGAATTTTCCGAGACCGGCTCTCCCAAATTCTACAGAGACCACAAAATGGCTAAGATGTTCTCTTGTAATTTCCCAGTTAATTTAACTAATGTAGTAAAATAGAAAAACACTTAAATGCTCAAACTGGAAATTGAATATTTTGTATAATACACTGAAATTCATTTTTAAAAAATCATGTATGACTAAATATGACTACATCCAATGATATAGGCATGTAATACATCACAAATAACACACAGGTCTGCACACACAGTATATTGCAGTGATATATTCCAGTGATATATACCGTGGGACTTTGATTGTGAAAATGCTTGTTGCTACAATAATTGGCAGCTCAGAAAGTGTGAAGAAAGGCCCACCATGAGACCAGAGAGTTTTGTCACACTGCTTTGGTCCCCCGAGCCGCGCGATGGACAGCGAATTAGTCTGGGGGTGCATTTGAAAGGCTGGAAAGTGCTCAAAATGAGCACAGCTCAGCTGGCTAACAGCACTTATTTCCAGTGATTTAGCTGGCTGCGCCGGCCATTTTGATGTTTTCCTTCGTGCCTGATTTGAATCAAATCACTTAGTTCGCTGTAGTGAAAACCAAGGTCACAGAACAGTGAGTCAGCAAAACAAAGGCAGAAAAACTCAGCTCCACAGAAAAGCATTTCATTTGATGCTAATTAAGTGCGGCTAATACGAAGCATGGCCTCGGTGGCAGCGAACGGTGAGTCATTCCCAGTGGTTAGCATGATCCAAAATTACTTGAGTCATCCTAGGTCCCCGCCCGGGCTGACGTAGCATTGTAGTGAGTAGACTGCAGTGTAGGCCAGTCGACGCAACATGACATCATGCTATCGTTTGTAAGGGGGGATTACGCTACGTTCAAGGATGTCTTGTCCACCCAGCCTCCATTTAAACCGCTTACTTCTCATCAGGGTCGCGGTGGGTGGTGGATCATATCCCATCATGCTGTGAGTGAGAAGCAGAAATTCACACCAGACGCATCGCCGATCTGTCGCAGAACGCATGCAACTCACTTCCAGTCATACCTAAAGGAAAATGACTGACTCCAATTACCCTTGGACAAAGGCATCCTTGCAGTTAGGCAACACCAATAACCACTTCACCACTGTACCTCCGACTGTCATTTCCATTTATTGTACTGGACTAGCAACAGACGCTACATAGATTAGCACTGTTCAATTAAAGCTGGGACAGAGCGACAGGTCCTCAGGTCCTACTCCTACTCCTGAGGGGGTAAGATTAAAGAATAATTTAGCCGCCAGAGCTACTCTCAAGTAGATATTCACCTGCTATTTTCTTTGAGACACCTTCCACTGGACGCAATCCTCATACTTTGAAGCCACAACAAATCCCTCCCGAAAACTGCAGGTGTTTCTAAAAGGGTGTTTGTTACAGCCCATTAAATACAAACATATGCACATATGCACTCGCATGCAAGCACACCCACAAAACACATTTCATTTCCTCCCGTCAAGCCGGAAAAGGCATCATCATTGACATATCAAACGATTTACTGAGCAATGATGACAGCATCTTGCTCGATTTTACACTAGATGCAAAATGGAGGTGTGATGCAATGATGCATTTTCATCAGTTTCCTACTTTTTATTCATCTATTGTTCATTTTTACAGACAAAAGAACTTTCATATTGTTCTTCCCTGAACAAAAACTCAGAGTGTGATATTCTACTGGAGCCTCCAAGTTGTAGATTATGTATGTCACAGTTTGTTTTCTTCAGCTGGGAATTCCTGGAAAAAAAAAAGAAACCAGGATTTATTTTCAATTTAGTTAGAAATTCCATCAACACTTGCACGTGTCACACCATTAAGCCGCACTTTTTAAAAATAGCTTGGCTTTACACTTCCTGGTTTCTGTGATATCTCACAATGTCATGTGCGCTAGTGAGAACAAAGCTAGCAGCTGCTTCGGAAAAACAACACAGCCGTTCGGTTTATGCCATTGGCTCCCCACATGGAATACACAGGCATTTGGCTAGCTGAGCGCAATAATAATTTTAAGTCCTCCAACAATAAACCAGAGGAAAAAAAGATGACCTGGATCCAAGACAGACAAAAATGAAGTGAGAAGAATGCGTTCGCACCTAGCGCCCACAAAATCGCTAGTGAATGTCCTTTTGCAGTTGGCTGAAGTAAACTGGGGGCCTTGTCCTGCTATTGCCAAGCGTTCTTGCCCTGGGTCAGTTATTCAAAAGCAGTCTGATATTAAATTAAGGGAATTGGACAACTTATGTGAAATTTATTAAAAAATAAGGTCATCTAGTACATCCTGCTTCAGAAAACCATCAAGGCCTTATGTGTGTATTATTTTCAATATTGTGTTTAAAGCTCCCCTATCGCATCACCAGCTGCACAGCCAATTATCCAATACAAGCTATTTCGAAATCTGTTTCTTTGTGACATCACAGGGTGAACAGACTACCCAGGGGCAAGGAGGATTGATCAACTTCAGCCAACCAGATAATCAAATCTTGTGATGTCACTAAGGACATATTTTGAAATGGCGTGTAATGGCTAATTGGCTGTACACCTAGTGACATTGATAGGGGGCCTTTATTAATGTTAGTTTTTGCATAATTCGAATGAACCTGTGGCAACAGTAAACATGGTGTTGGAGTACAGTACTTCAGGCCTCAGATGCAGTGTTGCCAAACAGTTTATCAGTTCTTCATTAGTTTTAAGTATTCTGTACACCAACTTTGCAGTAAATTTCACACCAGCAGTTCCCAAACCCATTCCTAAAGAACTGCTGCCCTGCAGTTTTCATTTTAACTCTAATTTGGTAGCCCTGCTTCCACAAATTAGCCTCTCCCCAAAATCTAAAGCTGCTGAATGAGGTGTGCTTTGCTAAAGCTGGAGTCAAAACCGTCACAATGGTAGATTTCCAGGCAAATAGGGAGAGAACCACTGCTGTAGTCAATCAACAGCCTGGCTAAAAATGCAACCATAGTGATCAGATTTGCAATAGTACTGCAGTACTAGCCTACTTCATCAATCTATTCCATTTCATTCACTTACACACAATTCATAATATATATGAAAATTTCTTTATAGTAATCACTGGCTTCAGAACGTGTTCTTAGAATACTGCCTGGCAAAGAGGCTGGATGGATGGGGGGAGTCGGGGGGGTTTCTGGGGGGGCATGCGTGCTGGTTTGCCCTTCGGAGGGGTGTGGGGTCAGCAGACAGCAGTGATGTTTTGTGTCCTGTTACTGGCAGAGGCCAGCTAAGTGCCCATATCTTTCCCCACTCAGGTCTGAGTGCACCATCTGTGCCACACTGTCAGCTCTCTCCGCACAACAGAGACGGCTTCTCGGTGGGAGCGAGGCCCACATAAAACCTGCCGGCTTTAAGGAGCTCCTTTTCCGCTGGAGACCTCTGCTTGTGGCACAGGCCCTTTTGTGTCAGCCTTTCAAAGAGCGTATGAGCTTAGGTTATGGCATGTGTGCACAGTATCACAGGACCATGTCCATGGAGAAGGGTAGTCCTGAAGATTTGCGCAAATATTTTGTACACCATGGCTGATGAAAACCTTTTCAATTTATTTATTTTTCAGCGGAGCGGTGGTGGGGGGTGGGGGGAGGGGGCTACCTTGCAGCTTTGGTCATACAAAATGAAACAAAATTTCTGAAGCCAAGAGGACACTTTTTCCATCTCAGAGTAAGGGGCATATGGTGTCGCATCTGCGTGTCTGTCTGATCTGCATCCACTCCTGCGGTGAAGAGAATAGCAGAGTCGGCTTGAGAACAGAACTGCAATGGAGTGTAGAACTCCTTTTTAGGTTAATTGGCACTTGGCAATTTTATGCAGGTAATTAAATCTGATTTGGATTTTTAGGTGGATAAAGAAGGCATAAAGTAGCATTGAAATGTCAGCATTATTAGAGAGAGTAAGGGAATGAACCCAAAGAGCAAAGACCCATAATTTATCTAAAAACAGGTTTCTCTTGTTCCTCAATCGGCACATACTATTCCCACTTCCTTTCCTTCCTTCAGCCCTCAAATATGTGGTGCAGGAAGTGAGGAACAAAAACAAGGAACAGAGCCATTCAGGCAGCCAGAAGGAGCCTCATAACCTCCAACCACACAAGGCAGCACATTGACCTTTTGACCTCATCCCAGATTGGGCTCCTCGACTGAGGGCAAGAGTAGCTTGAAACAGGGCCATCGCGAAAGGTAACAACACCCCCGTACTCCAAAGAGCTTAAAGCTAACTTGTCCGCCTGTGATTACATAACTGTGACTCTCACTTGCCTGCCTTTCATCTCAAAAATAGCAGGGCATACCAGAGTCGTGACATTAGGCTATGAAATAAGACGCTTATCACTCAATACTGAGAGTGTAAGGGAGAATGTGTTAAGGATGTTTGTTGAAAGCAGTTAATATGTAGCGATTGGTTATGACCAGAGGGTGCTGTTCCTTGCACCTCTCTGCTCAGCGAAGGTGGCTTTCGTCCCCATTTGATTGACCGGAATTGCACAGCGCATTAACATGAAATACCAGTGGAATAATTTAACTCGCTGTGACGCGAGGGCCTTTGGCAGTCGCGCTCCACTCGGGGAGTCTGGAAGATTACCTCAGAAAACCGCTCCGGCATCGGCCATAGTCGGCGTCCGCCCTGAAGGGGCCCAGGCACTTTGCTATTCTGAGAGGTGACGCGGAGGCGACCGCTTTTTACAGCTAGTTTACCAATAGCGGTAGATTATCTAACTAGCCATCACTGCTACAAATAAATTTGCTAAAAATACATAAAATAAGGGCTGCACGCTAACAGGCATGAGATTGCAGTCAGTAGCCGGCTAATCTCAAGCCGCAGCCGAAGCTACGATAGGCATTTTCTGAGGCGGCTGCCGCCAAGACATCACTGATAGAAGGGAAGTTTCTTAGAGTCCTTGAAATACAGTATTATAGTATTATGGAAGCCATCTTGTTTGACTACACCTCTGGTTATAGGAGACATGTCAGTTACCAGCACTGTCCCATAATGCTTACAGAAATGGATTGTAGCAATTATTCGCAAAAAAAGGCTTTCATTGTGAACGGCTACAATGTGGATTATGGGAAATTATGCCACAAAATAAATGTAAGTAAACTAGCAACTTCATTTAGGGCACCTTAACTCTCATGGCAAGAATTACATATCTTTGATTCAAATTTTTTCCATCTTGGTCCATAAAAACACAACCGGTCGACACTAATGCAAGCTGAATCGTTAGACATGCCAACAAGTAATTATTCTGCCGAAAAAAAGCTCCGTTGATGCAATCCAACTCCGGGCCTGAGACCCTATGCGTATGTAATATCGGTGTTATATCCATGCTATGCTAATGCTACTGAATGCTTCAATGTTGTCATCAAATCGCTGATGTTGACTCATCTCGTATAGCGCCTCTGTTTGAGGTCTGCGGGAATCATGGCCTGCAGGTTTTGTTTTGTGGGGGGGGGGGGGGAGGGTGAGGTGTCCTGGGAAGACCTCCGCAGCCTGGCTGTATCGCCGTATTCTCCTCCATCGCGTGCAATCGTGACTTCAGCTCGTTGCGGCTCCTCTGCTCGTCTCTCATTAACTGGAGGCGGAGGGTCCGTCTCTGTGCAGTCGCCCACAGCGTGCGTACGAGGCTGAATACTGAACAGTCTGTTTTTCATATCATCGTGACCTTGACTGCAGAAGCACCCTCAACATTGTGTTCATATTCACACTTCATTTTCTATGATAGCAATACGCTATGCCGGCTCCAGTTTTATACAAGCTCTCGTATTAACTCTCTAAAGGGAGATTTCAAATTATGTTTTTGACAAAGGATACCTCCTGTTATTAAGAGAAATTTGCCTGTTTTCACAACATCAGTTTTACAATGGCTGTCATTGGGACATTTGGGGATTTGTGCTTTAAATTCGAGAAAACAGATTCTGAGAGTAGCTTGTGCAGTCGTTTTATTTCTGCAGAGACTGTATGTGCGTACAATGCCAGACTATTCTGAAAGAATTAATTTGTTCTATTTTTGAAAATATTTTCTTGGATGCATGTAAGTTAACCTCTTACCACTGCATTTAATGAAACCAGTAAAAATATGAAAAATAGGCAATAAAAACCGACATTCTTCCTCGCAATCTCTTCAGATTATGACCGTTAATGGTTGTAGACATTGTGAGTTTTAAGCTATTATTCATGCTCAGTTTATACAGCTTTTGTGCTGTAGTTCCACATTGTAAATATATGTTATTACAGTATTTGATTTGTGTGTAGTTCTTGCTATTTTATGGAATAAGATGCTGGAATAAGATGCTAAAAAACGCAGAATCTCTGCGGACGTACACCAAGGAAAACAGCAAAAATAAGTCCATTCCTTTTTTATGTTATCCTGCATGAAAACGAATGATGCAACTTTTCTGCTTTAGTTTACAAATAAAATGAACTTAACGAAAATCTGAGAGCTGCTGAAACTGCTTGCTATAAAAGCTGCTTCAGTGAACAATCAATCCAAAAAGCACAGTTATTCTGTCACAATTCTCAGTTAAGCTGCCTCTGAAAATCAAGGTCAAGAAACAAGTGGAGGGGGTGGTGAGGGGGTGATAACATCGCCCCATGTCTGATCAGGGCCCAGGACTTAGAATGAAACTGTACTTGAGACGAACTATTTCACACCAGGCCTTATAGTTCACAGCTGCAGTCCTGCAGGGAACCATGACAACAGTATTTTTCTCAGACGGGCACTGATGTTCTGTTCATATCTGCATATCTGCATGTATAATGCTGGGCATAAATTCAATCTCCTCACAATCTGACATTTCAATGTTTGACAGACGAATAGATGTTAGCTTCACTTTACCCCCTGATGGTAAAAATCTCAAAACCATGAGCTAAGGCGATAAGCGGCTAAAACGCTCCACATACTACATATTTATACTGTCCTCGTTCAAATTAAAACAAATGTAGTTCCCCACATGACGTCACCAACAGAAAAATTCCGTTACTCCAGTAGTAACTAACCCAATTCCTGGAGGGCTACCATTCTGTCGGTTTTCGTTTCAACCCTAATTTGGCAGGCCTCATTTTACTAATTAGCATTCACTGAAAGAGGTGTTCTTTGTTAAGGTTGGAGCAAAAAGGCAGTAGATCTTCAGGAAAAACTCTGGCTACCGCTGATTTCCTAAATGATAAAATTGCTAAATTGGTTTTGTTCCAAGTTCATTCTCAGCTGAGTGACTGTATTGTTAGATATTAAGTTTTGCTTCAAGGGCATTTGCCACATTTGCTGCCTTTAATCTATACACCCTCTATACTTCCTGCCTGTGGGACCCCCTAGCACGAGGGACTCCCCTGGTTCCCTCATTTGCCGGGGCATGACTTCGACTCTGATCTCCAATTAGCTACTCCCAGTGAAGGCTCGGTACCCTCGGAGGTGGAACAAGGTTCTTTGCCCTGGAGGCAATCGTCTAGACTGGGGGGAAAAGAAAGAAGTTTCTTGCGGAAAAGCTGAGCGCACATGGCAAGAGAGACTCATTCTAGCGCTTTCCCTGTGTCAGCATTACCTCATATACTCTTTGGTATTTGCAGTTTCTAAAACACTGAGCTGCACTCTTGCTTGAAAAGGATTTTGATATGAGGAATATCGATTTTTCATGCAAGTTAATAGGAACTGTAAATTGGGCTGAATTCCAAGGATGGAAGCAGCCATGTCTAGACTGTGTAAAAATGGGCTCCCCACCAAAAATGGGAGTTTTTTACATGCCATCATTTCAGGGTTTTTTTTTTTTTACCCCCCACTGGAGCATTTTGTTTACCTCATGTTCAGCTATTCAGGAGCTCTGGCCTGGTTTTTTCTGTGTTCCAGCAGCTGCTTAAGAAATGACAAAGAGATAACGGACTGGCGAGATTTTCAATGTGTGCATAATACATTTGATATTGTAAGGATGGCAATAACCAAAATGACTAATCAATCAAAAAATTTCTCTGAATCCCCTCTCCTGTTTTCACTTCTTTCCAGCTATGTATTTTAAGATGACCCTAAACTTACTCAAAATGTTTTCACTGTTGAAAAGAGTACATTTAAAAAGGGAAACATCTTCTTCTATATCAAACTATCAAACTTTGGCGCAAAACAGAATCACTTGTGAGCTTAGCTAACAAATACATGCAGTTTTCTGAGCTACACAAGTTCAGAATCTTCAAAAGATACATGTATTGACAATTTACGTCACCACTGATGTGAATAGGAAAATGCGTGATAACTTTGTAATGCTGTGATAAGTAATGCCATCAAAAAAATAAAGTGGCCAATCATTCTACAGAATAGTCTCCAAGTCCGCAGATTGAAGCTTGTTTGGGAAGCAGTTTGGAGTAATCATGCATTATTAGGTGAGGTTACAAAAGAGCTTTCACACCTCTCATGACACCTTGCTGAAAATCCCATCACGCCTGGGTTGAAGAGGTTAATGGTGCAATATGTGAGATTGCGCCACCAGCTGAAAGCAAACGAGGGGCCCATTTCACCAGACAGCACAGTTTATCCAATACTCAATTCACACAATCTGACTTCAGTCATCATTTAGAAGAGAAGCCAACTGCTGAAAGAGTGGCAAGAGTATGCAAAATTCGACCACACTGCTTGAAACTCAGACAACTTAGCTCAATAGCCAATGTTTGAAGATGGCAGTTAGCGGTTTACTAACCGGGCCAGAAAAATAATGTTATGAGTTGACGAGCCCTCGGGACAGTGCTATTTCTTCATCCTCTCCTGTTGTACTGAGGGCAGCACACTACAGAGACAGTATGCCAAACAATCCCCCTCGAGGTACAAAGAGGTATTATGGACAGGGCTGGGGCTAACTGGTTAGCACGCTAACTTCAGTAGACATCTCTGCAGCACAGTACTTCATTAATTTTAAGCCAGAACAGTCATTTTTCCACATTCTGTTGATACTTTCAATTTAGATCATTCTTGAGCATTTCAAACTAAAATTCTGGCCAAATCTTACAGATTGCACCTATAAAGCATCCTTTTGATAGTTTCTGTTTGAGTCTATTGAGATACGGTTAATTCATTGCATTACATGTAGTATGAAGCAAAGGTAGTGTGTAACTTGAAACAATAATTATTGCATAATATGGAATAAATAAATATTTGCATCTGATTGACAGTCACTTACTGCAATTACCATAAGAGTAAGTATACAAAACTGCCAGTATGCCACTAGAGTAATGTTGATATCATTCAGACAAACAGTTCGTTTACATGACGTTAGAAAGAAATTGAATTATTGCATTAGTCTGACTAAAACCGGACTTGCACGTAAACGTTAATCCGACTGGAATCACACTAAATCGAATCCCTCATAGTTGGACTAACACACGCAGATAATTTGGTTACTAGTCACATTATTCCTCCATGTATATGCTTCAATCGAACCGAATTGGACTATGCACTCTGCGCAAGCTCCAATTCATCGGGCAGGGCTTTTACCCGGAAAACTTGCAGACTTGTAAACAACAAACTGATTAGCAACAACTCTGTGCTCTGCCTAACTAGCAAGTTTGTACAGAACAATAGCAATCCTCATCTGGAAGGGTATTGATGCTGGAACAGTCACGCTTTGGGGGCTCATAACTTCTTCCATTAATCCGCATAATGCATTGGATGACTTGCGTGTCATCCAAAAAATTTCCTTCCTCTCGCCATTGGAAAGCTCTCTCCCACTAGTCTTTACTCCTGACCCGCATCCAACATGCATGCGAAGCCCGGGGGGGCGTTTCTCAAAAGCACAGATGCTAACTCACATAATTGGAACCACAGACTGTGAATGGACGAAATATGTTAGTGGCTAACTTTGTTAGCAAATATGTTTTTAGGGGAACGCATCCTGGGGTAGTAGAGAGGGCACAAAGTAGAGCATAGTGGAGTTGCCGCCTAGATTCGGCTAACACCATAACCACCAGGGATAGCATGCGTCTCAGTCGTATGAAAAGCATAGCATGCAGTCCATATGAAATGTGCAGAGCCGTAAAGTTGTCCGTGTTCTCGCCACTCGACATGCTACTAGTTTGCCGCCAGCTAACTTGTTTGTCATTTGTTTGGTCTGTGACGTAATAGGTCAACCAGAAAAAGGTCCAACAAGATCAAGCTGAAAGGGGGCATATCGCCACCTATCGTAGCGGAGAAAGACATGATCCAGTCAAAAAGCCAATTCCCCTATTGCGCATGTAAACTGGGAGAGAGACAGTAGTTCGATTAAATGGCCTAATCGAGCTACTACCGTACCTTGTCTTAACTGTGCATCTAAATGTACTGAGAGATACACCGAAATCAAAAATTCTAATCCAAAATGGAGTCTTCTTACCGAAAGTACACATGAAGGTGGTTCACATGTACTAGATGGTACAAGAAGATATTAGGAGCTCTCTGAAATTCTTTTAGATGCACAGTGAAGTACAAGCATTTATTTCAGTGCAGTGTGCTTCATGTTGCAGTCTTGAACACTGGAGCCGGTGACTGCTAAGGCATATGCAATCCAGTAATCAGGCAGCACACTAAAGGAAGTGGTCTATTGTTCAATAAATCTGACCAAAAAAAAAAAGAAAAAAACAGAAAACACTTTGCTACTCCAGGTGATATTGTAGTGCACAGGATTGATGCAGATGTTGTAAGGTAAATGTTATTGTTATCAAAATAACCTAACACACATCAGCCTCTGCCACCTGTTTGTCTTCAAAGGTAGAGCCTGTAAAACCTTTCGATGTATTAAGGCTGACAATGATGGTCCAACGCCTGTAAAAGGCCAAGGAGTCAGACTAACAAGAGAAGTAAATGGAAGTTGGCTCTCAGTAGCTTTTTCTTTTGCGGAAGAGTCACAGTCTGTATAAACATAAGGGATATCATAAGCCTGCTAGATTAATCAATGCAGAACAGCAGTCCATCATTAATTTCTTATCAACTTACCACAGTTGTGTAGCGCAACATATCAAACCTGATTTTAAAGTCTAAGTTTTGAATTTTAATCCCCAGCTGTTTAGCACTGGGCATGCAAGTTCCTTTGTGTGTTATGATAATTGAATTGGCTGAGACTGTTGTGCTCAACACCAGTGGAGGAAAATTGCATGGATACATTGGGGTATTTTTTCTCTCGGAAATGCTTAAATACATTTTCTGTTTCTGTGATGATCTTTGCCCTGCTATTCTTTGCTTGCTATTCTCACACTGCCACTGGAGCAACAAGGTAGATTGTGGTCTTTGAAATTAATCATGGCATTTCAGTTAGCACAGTACTGTGGAGTGTCAGGGCAAAAAATGGAATAAATATAACATATACACATTACTTATTAATCTCTTAAGAATAGGGCGTAGAGGGGTTTTGAGCTTATTTATAAGAGTGGCTGTGGACACACACATGCTTGCACATTTTTTAACAGTATTTCGTCAAGCCCATTCCTTTGCTCGAGCCAGGAGTTTCAGCTTATAATTTTTTTCCTCAAAAATAGAGCAGTCGGAGATCATTTAATTGTCTCTAATTTTGCAGATCTTGCTTTGTTCTTCCAGCTGATACATAATTTGTTCATTCACAGAGTGGGGTTGTTTTTATTTGAGGTCTTTTTGTTTGACTTCAGAGGAATTTTTGAATTGTGAGAATGTCAGAATGCGAAAATGTCTGCCCTAATTATGTGATGCTTGGCTTTGATTGCATTGCAACTGCACGTGTAGCAAAGCATTCTAGGTAGTGTAGTTCCCCAACAAACAATTGAAAGTATAAGCACAACTATGTATACTCCGACCAGTTTATATCTTATATACCACAGTGCTCAGTCAAGCTAAACTCAGAAATGCTGCATGATAATGCTAACCACTGGTGGGACTCATTCTCTTAAACTTGCCTACAATCAGACATTTCCATCTCCATGTATAATTCTCAGGATTTGATAGCAAACCCCCGTGCTGAGTCTAGATAGACATTTACAGCCTGTCAGGTTTCCCAGTGCAAAAGCCGTCAAATTGTTTTTCGAACCAGGGAGCACATAGCCTACAGGGAGCTTTGAGCTAACACTATAGAGGAAGGGATTTGAGGTGAATTTTCCAGCCGTGAAATTGCCCTGACATTAAACATGAGACGTCACGCTGCAAAAGCACCCACAAAATGCGTTGATGCTAATGTCAGCTTACTCGTAAAAATGGCCAAGAAGCGCTTGATATCAGCAGGGATGTCAGCACGCGAACTGTGTCCTGAGACTATGCAGTCACTGTGGACCCCTTAAAATGGAAGACCAAGGCAAACTGCACAGTCCGACCCTGCCTCCGGCCCCTGGGTAGTCATTTCTACTGTTTCCTGACTGTGACATCCCTTGAAGAGGGTACATTAGCCCTGTGATGTGTACTACAAATCTTCAGAACAGGATCAGAGAGGTTATGTTTGGTAAGCCAAGGACATCCATTCCTGTGGGTGTGACTAGTAGGACCCATGTAAGATCGCAAGTCATTTTAGTATCTTGCCCTAAAGTTACAATGTGTATGTATTTTACTCTACACTATACAACACACCAGGACTAAGCAACCCCAGACCAGAAGAAATTGTGTCCATGAGTTTCATGGATTATTACAATGACCCAAAGCCTCAGCATTCACAGAATAAACATTGAAATGCAGAGAACCTCTGTCAATCAATACTGATAATTATCAGAATTGTGTAGCTATTTATTTGGGTTTTAGTCAAAGCCAGGGATGTCCCTCGTACTGCTGCAATGGAGCCCACAGCTACAGAACACTGTTCGGGATTACTGGGATTATTTGGACAGCATGGATTACATAGTGTTCTGCTATTAGCATTTGCACAACCCATGCAAGTGTTGTTCCCAGACCAGCTAAATAATGCTCCTCCAGGAGTAACATTATAGTCCACCAATGGAGAGCAGTTCTGTTGTGATGATGTCATAAAACCACGAAGGCTTTACAAAAGTGCATCGCGCTCAGGGACCTTCGGCTGGGACATTTCGCTGGTTTGAGCCAGCAAAATCCTCGAAGGTGAACCACTGAAGAGTGAAAGCGATTTCAATTTTTTTTTTTTTAAATCCACATGGCATAAATTATTTTGGGTTTTCTTGATAACAAGCATTTCTGCAAGTCTCTGCTCAGCTGTTTGAAAAATATGCTAATATTAGCAAGCTAATTTTAGGCAACTTCAACATTTGACATTTGCATAGCTGCTATTCGTTGATGGACTATAATGTTACTCCTGGAAAAACATTATTTTGTTGATCGAAGAACGACACGTACACGGTGATATCAGATTGTGCGTTAGAAGTTAGCGATATTTCCATTTTGAGGGCATACTTCAAATGATTCTAAACCTGTGCTTGTGGTCCCGTTTTTACAATTAAAGTAGACTAATCCACCACCATCAAATCCAGACGCTACACATACAGTATATTTAGCAAATGTGTGCAAAGACTGAGTTTGTCAGCACATCTTCAATATTGAGGCATGGTTGTGTTTTTATATTTCAAGGCAGAGCTCCTGCAGCGAATGCTCTTAAATTTCATTTTTCATTGATTGTTTCCAGCTCAGGTTCTAGGAGAGAAACCCAAAAGGTATTGTGATGGATTTGCAGGCAATCCTAAATCATGGGAGATGGGGATAAGCCTGTTTGTCTCAGTAAATTTCCCATAATTCCCAGCTGTGCACACTTGGGTAAATGCACCCAAGCTTTCCCTGCTCAGGGTGTTTGGCCTGGATTCTCAAGTAGAAATAGACTGCTGTCATTGTGAATTCATGCCGAGTGCGTAATCAGCGACTGTGCTCCTCATATTCTGACACGACTGATGCTCAGAGTCCGATGCAGTGTTTTTTTTTTTTTTTTCCCCACGTTGTTTAGCTATGATTGTGTGTTTTTTATTAAGCCAGTAATGGGATTCTGGTACTGCTTTAATTTAACGTCCTGGAGAGCTTCCCTGCATATATTTCCAGATTTAGGAATTATTAAGAAATAATGCCTTGCAAGGTACCGTTAAGCACAATTACGATGCAAAGCCTTCCACTTGAGCGTCAATAAAATGCAGGCGATTGCTCTCCGGGTTGTCGTTTTCTTGGTTGGCCTGTGCACAGAGGAAAGCACAAATGAACAGAGGGGCTGTCGCTTTACGTTTGTCAATCTAACATGAAACACTGTTGTTTTCTTTCTGTTGTGTCCATATTGCAGACGGACTCTAACATGGCAGTAAGACTGTGCGATGTGGCTTCTCTGCTGAGAAGTGGTTCGTGGGCAGCCGAGCCTTGGACTGGGGTCTGTGGGAACTTCCTTCTTAAACCTCATTGGCTTACAGCTAACCAATCAGTGCTCAGGCCATACCAATGACACCAACGCTCTGGCTTCATGGCAGCGCATAGCCGTTAGGGCAATGCGATTGGTAACCTGAGGGCTGCTGATTCTAATCCCGACAGGGCTACTGCTCTAGTACCCTTGAGCAAAACAGTCATCTTGCATGGCTTCAGTTATAATTGAAATGCATAAATGAGTAATGCGGACTGACATCGCCTTAGATGGCCTTTCGCACAAGCACATCAACAAAGCAAATGATGCGCTTGACTCAAGCCAAATTTATCATTGATAAATATAAGTGCGGTAGGCATAAAATGAGTTCTTAGTAGCCAAGCTACTATACAACTAATATTTTACTGATATTGGTATGGTCTACAACTGTTAATTTTCTCTTATTGTTTCATTTCAGTTTTGATGCACGTTTAGAATCAAAGTCTTGATCTCAGAATTTTTGTACTGATTTATTCATACACTTTTGTTTACAGAGATGACAATATTGTAGCCAATTTCATTTATCCACTTGACCTCTTGTATGTTTGTACGGATGTTTTAAAACAACATAAATAGCATGAGTATTTTTGTGTGTAAGCAGGTTGATGCTTTAAAACATGGCTTTCAGCTGACGAAATTACATTTCAATAGATGTTTCATGTGTTACATAACACCCACACACGCAAATTATCATCTGACTCTTGTACAGAACCAACATTAATTGCACTCGTTGAGACAGATAAATCAAAACTATTGCAATCTGATAATAGCGCTGGAATTATTAATTATCAAGCTGTCCGTTACCTGATAATTTAGACGGGACTACATTTGCATGCAATACCTATTCATTAGTTAAATCTAGATTTACAATAACCCAGGCAATAAAACACTCTTAATTACACTCCCAGGATAAAGCCAATTCAAGCCTGATTCAAAGGACGGCTACAGAAAAATCTTTTGTTCTGCTCATCGATCTATAAAGCAGCAGCTGCTGTAATTCATGGTGTTCAGCTGCAATTGACGCTCACAGTTAGCCAGTGAGACGTATTATTTTTCATTAGTTTACATTCTGCATTGTATGGATAAAGCCACATTATGCAGCATTGGTAAAACAAGTAGCCGTATGCATTATTAGGATTATTAGGAGAGGCCACCAACCCAATGAATAAGCACTGGAATTCACAAAGGAGTACAGACTGAATGGATTTCCAATGACACAACAAATTATAATTAACAAGAAAGCGAATGTATAATCCCATGAAAAAAACCTGAGAAAGACCCAGCATTCCATTGTGAATATCGGCATCATTAAGGGGCTGTTGTTCACTAGGAAATAAACAAATTAAAATGTATCCATCCTGGCAAACCCGGGAGAGAAACACTCTACATAGAAAGGTACAGGAAGCCAATTTTCCACAGAAATGTTTAAGGGACCATATCACACAATGTAAAGTTATTTGGTAACTAAGCAACTGGAGTTCCATTTCGGAACGAAGTGAGCACGCTCACAGAATACTCATTCTGCCCTTTGTTGTCATTTTGACATTCTGAGCTGTTTCTCTTCTCCGCACGCCAGTATACATAACACTGGGCATCTCACGTTGGAAAATAGTGGACACTGAGCAGAGGAGGCTTAATGATATATTAAAAATAATATTGCATCAGGGTTGAGCACTCACAATGTTTTCTTATGTAGGATGTTTATGTTTGTGGTAGGTGTAATGATATCGAAATTATGTGTGAACATTATTGAGCAGTGGTATATCGTGAATAATGCAAGAAACAGAAAAGGAAGTATGTGTTTTATAAATGCCAACGTGGCCTTGTTTATAAAATATTGTTGTGGTTTAAATTCTGCGCATTTTAATGTTAAGTTTTAAGTGTCATTCCATATGTTTTCCTCAGTGAAATTCAGAATCAGTCCAGATGATGCACCCACACACCTCACACACCACAAAAACACACATACACACACACAAGCACACGCGTGCACACACGCATACGCACATATAAAGTTACCAAATTCACAGCACATACCATGAATATTTGCCCACCAAAACATGTCGGCCAATCACTTAGCACTTTCTACCTAACCCTGATGGCTAACCAACCTTGCGAATATCCACAGAATTTTTCTCATCACCTTACTACTGATACTTAACTCTTGACCAAAAATAAAAGCCATATCCAACTACTTTTGCGATATAATACTAATTACTGTCGCCCATTTTTGACTACAATCATTGACAATTCATAAGGTTGTTTTTTTTTTTTTTTTTAGTGAGGTAGCCACCGATTGGACAAAATGCAGGTCTCATGAAAGAATCTGTCACGATCTGTGAGTAAAGCGAACAATAAGTAGTGCCCGATCATTGCCCTAGATATTAACCCATAGAGTGCAGAAATAAACTTTCAAAAAATTATTAATTAAATTATCTTGTGCTGCTGAAAACCTATCATGTGGGGACTTGTTTAAAACAGCTCCCCTGTGGGAGCCTTTTTAAACAAGTCGCCACATGATAGGTTTTCCATGGCTTTGAATTTGATGTCTTACATAATTGAGCAACACTATATTTATTTAGCGCTCTCAGGGGTAAAAGAAGTTCTAAGGATAATCTTAGAGTTCTGTGCAGCTGATATTTGATGCTTCCCCGGTTATTTCGCAGTCTATTAATTCTTCCCTTGTGAAAATCTCCTAGTTATTTCTTGGTAATACTTTAGTAGTATTGGTGTAACCAGCATTACAATAGTTTGCATTGTATAACTAGAGTAGTTCTGTAGCCATCACATTAAAACTATAGTATTATCACAGTCAACAATATCATGATATTATAGTCCACACAACTGTATTGCTGTGGTGTGAATAACTATAGTATGACTACAGTAATACTACACTATGCTGGCAAAAAATACCATGCATTTACCATAGGATAACTAAAGCTTGGAACTATAGTAATATCTCATAGGGGATGACTTGTCAGGCTACACAGATTTCGCATGAAGCAACTACGATTAGCAGATGAAGTCACTCTTTCCGATTGCAACTTATAAACATTACACCACTAGGCACTTTACTGAAGCCATTCAACTTAAGTTCCTTGCTCAAGGGTGCAATTCCCACTTCAGAATTAAACCCAAGAGTTACACCCCCAGTTCCCAATGTTCCCTAACCACTGCTAAACACTAAACCACACAATTACCTACAAAGAATTCCAAAGTCATTTTGCACATGGTGTTTTTTAGAAGTCAAATAATGCTCGTCTACATAATTTTTGTAGGCAAAATATGAATTGATGAGTATATGCTATTCAAACCATAAAATAATGGATACTAATTCACAGTGTGTTTGTGTTGATTGTATAAACTGTTCTCTTTACCTTCTTAGGATTTTCTTCTGTACATTACCAGTAAATTGAATGATAGACCATTCCATTGGTCCTGACTTGTATTCCATTCTATTTTTTTTTTTTTCTGGTTTGACAGCAGGTCATCGCTGCCATGGAGACACAGCTGACCAATGGGCCGACCTGTAGCAGCACAACCAACGGCCCCTCGACAATGTCAAACAACTGCTCCTCCCCCATCGAATCCGCAAGCTTAGAGGACAGTAAAACCAACCTGATTGTCAACTATCTGCCTCAGAACATGACCCAGGAAGAGCTGAAGAGTTTGTTTGGGAGCATCGGCGAAATCGAGTCCTGCAAATTAGTACGTGACAAAATAACAGGTACCGTATCGCAGCCTGTTTACCTTGCGCTTAATTCCTTTGGCAGGGAGTTAACTGGCCTGTCGCTAATTGTTACAGAGATTCGCTGAGCTGTTTCCATAGCCTGTTTAGAGAGGCATTTGGCCAAAGAACATTTCTGTCAATTACAGCAACTGAGGTTCTGTTTCCTTGTGTTTCCCAGACAGTTTAGTGTAGTTCAATGATATTTTGAAATTCTGAATGCTCCATTTTACAGCGTAGCAGGTATGTGGTACCATATTATGCCCAGGCAATTACAAACTCATGTAACTCTGCATATGGTTAAACGCATGATCTTACAGGGGTTCTAATCTTCTGCTCAATTTAGCTCCTGTGGAGCAGGATGTATCATAGCTGAATCAGTGGTTCAGAGGCATTATGATTTAAGACCCTTACTAGTCGCATTTTTAACTGAATTCGGTCTAGCATTAGGCTACATATTACACTCCATCTCTGGTTTTTTAAAAGAAGAAACTACCCAGAATTAATTCTGGCTGTGCCTTAAGTGCGGTGCAACTTATTGGTTGAAATGACTTCTATGCATCTCCCAGACTCATTTGTGGAAGTGAAGTTTTATGCTGAACGTCTTTGAGGCCATCACTATGAAATCACTGTATGATTATTATTTTTAAATGATAATTATACAAATACATCAGATTTTTTTTAAATAGTCAACATGGATAGTGACAGAGACTCCATGCGAAGGGGCCTTGAATTTCCAGCCAATCCACGACTCTCATTACATTCAATTATCTGTATTGAAGGAAGGTTGAATGTTAGCCTCAGTTTTCACAGTGTTGGGTTTTAGCAGTTTTTCTTGAACTCTGGCTCCTGGCTGCAGGAGCACTTAGCAGTTGTTTTACTGCCCGTTTGTTCCATACTGCATTTAAATGTCCAAAGTGTGAACCCTCTTGTGGCTCGAGTCCTCCAAGGAAGTGCAGGTCTTGGGCCACAATTAAAGGGGCGTGAAGAAGATCCCACCGAAGGGGAGGGGGGAAAAGAACATGCTAGTTCACTGGCATTTGTGCATGAGAGCTCTTTCCAAACTTGCCCTGCAGCCAGGTGCATTAGCCGCTCCATTAAATGGCTATTTAATTGTTAAATATCACTGGTTCCATCATGCGTTTTTAAAGCCAAAGTAATCTGTGTCCTGGCCGTATGTGTGAGATTCTCAGCTCTGGGGGAATCAGAAAGTCTTTGTTCCCTTTCCTCGTAAGGGTTGATGCTTCAGAACTGAAACACAATATTTTCGGTGCTGTGGCGTTCAGAAGAAGCTTCTCGAGCTCTTATTACAATTAGCAATCTGCTGCAGCATAACTCATGGTGTTTCACTTGAATGGGTCCCTTTATGTCTTTAACATATAGGGTAAGACATTCCCCAGAATGGATGTACTTCCAGAGGCCTGACACATATAGCTGGTATGAGATGCAGAGATTCTTTGTTGAAAACTTTCAAATAAATCCTACGGAAAAGTACTGAGTGTTTGCTGCTTAAATTCGGAGCATTTCATGAATTTTAAACAGTGCAAGCAGTTAAAAATGTACATCAGGGGTTTGACTCGAATAATCCTCCATTTTCCAATCTGAAATTCATGCCTCCATCTTCATGTCTCCATTTTCCTAATTCCACGGGCTGCCTTTGACCCTGCCTGATAAGTGCAAGACGAGACAAGCTGAAATGGTTTCCTCAGCATAAAAAAGAATGCCACATTCTTGCAATGCTGGCTTATTTGATAAATACTAAACCTCCAAATTACTGCAATAATCTGTCCGGTGCAGAAGTCGTGTATGTTTTTGCTAACCATTGGCTCACTTAGGGGTCATGAACATTGCATCCATGTCACATTTTCTGCCATGTAAAATTACTCTGCATTCCATTCCAACGGATTGCTTTTCATAACTGCTCATGATTTTGTGTTCTCATTAGATGGAACTTATTTAGAGCAAATGAAATTAATTTGAGCAAATTAACTCTCCCTAAATATTACTTTCATTACATTTATGGATGTTATAAGTTTGATAAATCTCTATTATACACTGTATAACAGTTGTGGAAAAACTAATCTCATGGGGAGACTTTAAATACAACCATGTGAGAAGCATTTTTGTATCCTGAATTTGCTGGAGAGTTAATCGAGACTTTGCCCGGCTACGCTAATATGCTACACAGTTAATAGCAAAGTTTGACCCAGCATTCGCAATTTCAGGAGCACAAAATTGATTTTCAGGGCCAAAAAGCCTCATATTCAGCAGCATTCTCTTAATAGCCATTTAGAACATGAGCTTTTACCCTCTGGATCTGACTGAGAAAATGAACCCAATTTGACTCATCTACTGAAGTGCCATCTAAGTAGAGTGTTCATAATTGACAGTTGAAGACAGAGATGGTTGTGGACGGGTGTGGTGTATCATAATTACCTGTAATCAGGAGTCTGAGGGATGCAGGCAGCCTGGGTGATGTGTGCGTGATCAGCGGCGATCACTGATAGGTCAGGTTTAAAAAGAGCGGAGTGGTAGCGGATGTCTCCCGCAGTCGAGGACTGGGGGAGAGAAGGGGCGTGGTTAAAATCTATGATCAGAAGGACCTTTCCAACAGTTTATTCAAACTTGAGAGTTTAATGTCAAGATAAAATTGGAATCTGTACACGTTACAGAGCGATGAGGTACCAGCTCTCACTGAATTATAAGCCAACTCACACAGCTCCGAAATTAAATTAATTCCGACATGATAGTACCGATTTTGCACGTAATCAGTATTCAGTTTATCATAACAGGTGAGGAGTGCATAAATCCATGATAGTCTTCAGAGCCACCGCGCAGCTAAGCATTTAGGCAACCACGGATAGAGTGAGCATGACGTTAATAGAATTTATTAATACACACGAGCGGTCTCTGAAATGGAAATATTATTTCTTGAATTTCTCTGTGCCGTATCGTGTTCTGCTCTACGACGCCATTTTAAAGAGTACAGATATATCCATTGGAGCCTCATACCCTATTCCTAAAGGAGTTGTTAGCCTACTGCTAAGCCTGGAAACGGATGAATCCTCATGTAGTGCTAAATCTAGTCCCCTGTACTGGAAGTATAAAGGTTTAGACTACAGTTACAGTGTGTGTGTGTGGGGGGGGTCTTTATCACCTATGCCTTCTATAGGTCGTTAAAGAAGCCAGCGTGTATTTCTAACAACCAAGCAATCATAGAGGTACGACCATAAAGTGTAGTGGGGCATCATTTGGTTCAGATTCTCTGGATGAACATGCTGTTCATTAGGATTAGTTGTATTTACAGGGGAGGGAGGGAGGGAGGGAGAGAGAGAGAGAAGAGTAATTGCAAGGCTCTTTATCTTTACACTCAAGGCGACATTTCCACCTCAAAATCCACACAAATTTTAGCAGGACAAAAGAATAACTAGTTACATAACTATAAAGTATATGTATAACCATAAACAACCACCGTACAATATATTCAAGTGAAATAAAAACAACCAATGAGGGGAAGCAGAAGGAAACTTATACTCCCAAAATTAAAAGCTTCTGTAAGTACTGTACACAGTGCAGTTTACAAGTACTTAATGTAAATCAAGTATTTCAACTGCATGAGAATTTTTGCTTTTTGCCTCTGTGCTTTAACATGCATTGATATTAAAACCATAAACACGATTTTGAGATGAGACTTTCAATATTTAATTTATAGGTATGGAAATTCATTCGACCTTTTTTGCACAGCATCACATACCGAATACTTGCAGACAACATGAAGAACAGTATAATATAGGTTGTTTATGTAAATATTTGTGTTGCTATAAAAACCAAGCGACAGAATGAGACACAAGATCAGAGCGACTCAGCGATATTCTAGTGTTTTGTTCATAGCCACTGGGCTGATTCGTCACACTGGACTGGAGGCGAAGATCCCCCTTGTTCTCGCATCCCTTTCCCACTCCAAATCACTACAGTGCCCTATTACTAGCTGCAAGCAATGCTGATTGAAAAAAATGACCAATCAATTAGGATAGTTGTTGTCATTTTCACTGGGAGGATGACTCTGAACATGAATCTGACTGTCATGGTTTGTGAGGTGTGCGTGTTGTTTGGACTTTTCTCTGCTGCTCTCATCCCGGGGCGATATCGAATTCCTTGGCTATCAGATTCTTTACCCGGCTGGCTGATTGAGCTGGGGCGGCGCCTTCCCGGACTCTATATAAGCAGGAAGTCCAGCACGCCTCCTTCGCTAGAGTGTCTGTTTTTAGCTTCGCACTGTAGCCGAAGATATCTGTAGTCAGGTTTTGTATGACTTTCTATCTTCTAATTTTTGGAGTTTCTTCTCCCTTTTTTCTATCTCGCTTTGCTTCCGTGTTTCAGACTATTATACGTCCTTTGGAAGCGCGAGTACTTTCGTTTGGTCTGTATTATTCTCTGTGTTTGTGCTGTGTCCTTGCTTCTCACTTTCTCTCTGGTCGTTGCGCTTGGCCTCCTAATTCTACCGGCCATTACACTGACAGTTTCCCAATCAAAGAGTAAAGTGGTCAATGTATTGCACCCAATTATGAAATGATTTGAGTAATATATTTCGTTATTAATCTCTCTACATAATATTTATTTCTATTAATTTATATGTTATCTACCTCATCTCTCCATTCATTTTATTCTGAACCGGTTAAGACAATTTCGTATGATACTAAACTTAACTTATTCGAGTTTTAAGGCCTCAAAGTAAAAAACGAAATCTCACCATTTCGAGGAAAGTTTGCACCATATCAAAATGAAACTGAATTGAAGGGAATTGGATTTCTCAGTGCTGGATGTTCCTTGCTGCAGTGGAGTTATTAGCCCTGCCTGCCAACTTCCACAGCTGCTTCAGACACTAACAAAGTGCTGCGTAACCCACATAGTAGCATCTAAAGGCCAAATGAAATGTTTTTAAAAGTTAGCTCATTCGCACTGAAAAAGTTAGTGCTATAAGCAATACAATGGAGATAAATGAGCTGCCTCAAACACAGCGGCGAACGCTCGGCAAGAGATGTAATGGCAAACATTTCGTCAACAGCTGTCTCGGAGACATGCCTGCTGCAATCTTCCACTGATTACGCATTGTGCCCATATCCCCCATCTACATTTTCCTCAAAACATCTCTGACAGCTCACTTACTGATTTGAATGCCTTAGTAGGTAATTGAACGCTATGCAGAGACTGTGAGGTAGAGGACTGAACAAAAATTTTGGGCACACAAGTCTGATTGACAGGATTGGTCAGAGATTTCATTTGTGTTTTTGTCATATTGTGTTCTCTACATTAGTACATCAGAAGATAAGAAGAAGTGTCACATTCCCAATCATTTTTTCTGCAAATAAATAAATAATGCAGATTTTAAAAAAAAATATATTTTAAGAAAAAAAAATTGGCTCCCAAGACTTTTGACCAGACCTGTACAGAACCCCAAATAAACAGCACGCTAAGGCTATTTAAGTCTAAATGTACTGAAATGAGCAGGAGTAATAGTCATGGAATATTGTGTCACAGTGGTGTCCAAACACTTACGTACCAGCACCTCACGGTATGTATGTGTGAGAACTGCGGTTGTGTAAGAGCGCTGTGCCCTGGCCCGCAACCCCCCCTCTCCCCCTCCTCCATCACGCCACCCTACAAAATGGCTCCCTCCAGTCCTGCTTCAGCAACTTATTATTGCTTACTCAAGCCGCCCACTCCCGGCTCAGAGTCTCGCGGTCTCCGGGCGACAAACTCGGCTATTTGGCCTGGCCCTCGTTTGTAAAACGCCACACCTTCCGGAGAACTCCGTCTCCCCCGTCACCGCCCCCGCCACTGTCCAGCACGACCCGGGAGCCAATTACGGTGCGGTTAGGCACTTAGGGAACAGCGTGCTCACCAGAGGGAGAGCGGCAACCACGGGGCATGTAATTACAGCCTCAGTGTTGGTTTCTAAAAATGGCTGCCCCCACAGCGAGACAGAGAGAGACAGTGTGAGAGAGGCAAACTGAGAGAGACAAATAGAGACGGTGACGGGGGAGAAAGAGAGAGAGAAAGAGGTAGAGGGTGAGAGAGAGAAAGAGTTTGCCTCGTACACTCAAGCACAAAAGTCATCTCTGCCATCGTCTTTTGGCGAGAGCGTTCGCTGGGAAACAAGGAGAATTGAAGTTTGAGAAATAGTGACTCGCACTGAGAGTGAGCCCCTTCCCCCTGCCCCAACAAAAGCCATTATGGCTCAAAACAAGGGCAAACTGCCAAAGCTACTGTCCAGGAGGGGGGGCGAATGAAATTTGTCCCCTTGAGCTGACACCCCGAAACCTCTCCACTCGTGTGTCACCTTTACAAAAATTGCTCTGGAACAGCAATGCTCCTATTGTACTGTAAATTCATCTTTCCTCTCACTGCATGCTCCAGCGGCTGAGAAATTCAAATACGCAATTTCATTTCTTCAGCCGTACCCCGCTGCATCTTTCATATAACGGCTTTAACCTTTAACTTTCAACCAGTGAAAGCCGGTAAAAGCTGTGACATAATAATAATCCTTATGTAGTAAAAATGGAATTGGGTGATCATTGTTTTTATTTCAATATGAAGCACATTGAGTGGCTTGATTTTCTACCAGAAAGATTATTCCCAAATAGTTAGCTAAATGCTGCCAGGCTGCCATGGTTACCGAGTTCCACAGCAACCTTAATGACACCAGCCAGTCAATCCCCCAGATTAACCTCTCGTCAAAGAAGTGCCACCTCATCATTACAGCACTGGCTTATTTCAGCCAATCATGATACACCGCTCTGCAAAATAGAACCATATGATTGGTTCAAATTTGTGAATAGCTGGTATTTTACAGCAGTGTACATTGAGGTCCCTCGACGTCTTGGCAACAATTTTTGCTTTATGGTTCCATATTCCTGGATAGCGCTGGATGATAATTTTATCACGATAGTTTTGAGAGCAATGAAAATAATTGCCGCCATGAGGCGAATGGACAAGCTTGCTTCTTTTCTTTTCTATGACTCAATCTGATGCAGTCTTGAACAAATGGCAATCGAACATCAGAGGCCATTTGAAATGCTCCCAAGAAGAAAATTGTGTTTTGTCTGCTAATTACCTGCAAAGTTGGACTGCTTCCATCACCTTGGCATAGTTAGCCTACCCTAAGTCTTCTCCCGCATACATTCCCTAAGAATCAAACAATTTATTTAGCCAACGGACTAATCAAAACTAAAATGAAGCCTTTAATGATTAAGAAGTGATAATGAGAAGCAGACAAACCTAACTAAGCTACTGTGTTCGACTGAAAGAATGCCAACAATCTGAATACGTAAAAAAAAAAAAACTTCCACTGAATTCCATCTCTCAATGCAGCTTTTTTGCATATAATTACAGATTCATTAAAAATACATTGATTACAAGTTGGCCAGGGTTTTTTATTGTCCAAAAATACACGCAAAGGTGGAAAACATTTTGTTCATCATATTTTTGCATTGCACGAAATGGTCAAATGTGCAAAAAACCAAGCAAACATATTCAGGCAAATCTGCGTCGCAAATTTGGAGCATCGATTTGATAATTGAAAAAAGATTCATTAAAATAAATGAATCAATAGCTTTTCAAAATGCAATAAACAAAAATGCTATCAAACAAAATTGGACTTTCTACCGATTCAAATTAGTCATTGAGCGAATCAAGTGTTTGACTGCTAACTGAGCGAATTAAATGGGAACGTGGTGACAGCAATTTTTAGTTAAAAGGGGATAATTCTACAGAAGTTCATTTGTGGAAGCATTTCATGTAGCCTTTGATGCCTTGACAGCTGTTTGTTCAAACTGCATCAGGTATAATTCGTGGAAAACAAAAGGAGCAGGCTTGACTGTTCTTCCCAAGCCAGCAGTTATTACTATTGTGCTTAAAATTATCGTTAATAATTTATCGTTCAGCCCTACAGCTCAACATTGAATTGGAATGTAATGAATATGAGGTTGATGTGGAGACCTTCTGCTTTAATTTGAGGGTCTTCACATTCATGCAGCACAAAAATTTCCACCCTTTAATTGGGGAGTCATGGACCAGATATTTACAGACTGCTTTGTGTTCTTCCCTTTCTGATCAACTTTGACCTCAGGCTATTAAATTACATAGAATAAGTATTTTATGAAGCCTTTCTACTTTTTACTTGGGATGCAAGGATTGGTCTCAATACCAATACCAATACCAATACCAATACCAATACCAATACCAATACCTCGGCTTATGTATCGGCTGATACAGAGTACTGATCTGATACCTGTGTTTAATTAATAAGCTGCACGCCTCACTGGATGGAAAAGACAAGGATCACTCTTTTATAAGACAACATCAGGCTCAACATAGACATTGCTTTCTTAACTTTGTAAAAACAACATGTAACAACATGTAACAAATAAATACATTATATATATATATATATATATATATATAAAAATGCATATATAAAATAAATATTAAAATATTTAATATCAGACCACATCAGACCATGGTCACCTATACCCAATACAGCTACTTGAGTTGGTATTGGACAGATATCTGATATCAGCATCAATATCTGTAATTTTCAATTTTTTGTCATCTCTGGTAAGGCTGTACTAATCTCAAATCCTGCTCATTCTGTTCCAGGACAAAGTCTTGGGTACGGATTTGTCAACTATGTGGACCCAAAAGACGCAGAGAAAGCCATCAACACACTGAACGGACTCAGACTGCAGACTAAGACTATTAAGGTGAGCAGGGTGGAGGGGAGTCACTGGAGGTTGACTGTTAAGAGTGTGGCAGGGTATAGCTGAACTAGCTGAATCCAATATGTGTTTAATTCAAAATTGCATTCAATCTAAGGATTTAAGGGTACAGAAATGCACACTCATTTGCCTAGCCCGTAGATAAGCTTTAAATAGTTCATTTTTTAAATATCCCAACGTTGAATCTTGTTTTCCCATTTTCTTGGTGCTGGTGTTTTGTAACAGTCAAATGAACGTGTTGTAGATGATGGTGACATTCTGCAGTTTTACTTAATTCTGTTTTCACTTAATCATCAACGGATTAGTCATTCTTTGCTAAATTCTTTGTGGATACCACACGGTAAAAACTGATTTGCATTTTCACCTTAACCCACTCTCATTTTGCTGCTTTTTTTTGGTCATAATTAAAAGGGAGCATATTGTGTAATTAATTTCATGTCCTCAGTATTTTAAAACCAATGATTTTTTTTTTTTTTTATTTACATAAGCTTTCCTCATCATAACTACCTTCCATGGGAAACTTACATAGGGAAATTTAAAGATAAGGAATTCTCTAGAAACGCAAGCTGCCTGTATTATCTCTTATGGCCACTCAGTCACCATCAGCCCTCAACAGCAGTCCTTTGGGTCAATCCACACACAGAAACATTGACTAAACAGAATGAGTAACCTAGCAATGCTATTCCAAGCTGCACCTGTTTGACGGATTATCATCTTAGTGAACAAAGGTACTGCATTAATTAAATTAGTATAATATTATGTAAATTATTCAGATACAAAATAAATCCTATGCATTCTGAGTGCTTATCTTATAATTCTCATACTCATGTCAGGAGTCTCATTAATATTAACTAGCAGGTGATTTTCAAATATGGCCAGAAGTGTCATATTTCTACTTTCATGAGGACCAAGTATAACTGATTTTATTCATATTTTGTGTATACGTATGAGGTGATCTTTGTGATCTTTCCTGACCACTTCATTGATTGGCCAGCAGAAATGGCCGGTTTTCACACTTTTATCAAAGCTGTTATTGAAATGGCGCAAAACCGAGAGCGCTTAGAGGAGTGAACCTTCAGGTACTCGTACAGTAAAAAAAACCTTCCCTACCTGGCTAGAATTCTACCCACATTTGTCTTCATTTGCTCATAAGTTCATGTTTTTTTTCTCTCTCTCTCTCACTCTCTCTGCACAAAGACAGCCGAGCAAGTTCAGCAAACACCAAAAAGCAAACGAGCCAAACTTTGTTCAGACGGAAGTGTTACAATTGAGTTTACTTGCAAGGGAAACTTAAGGACAAACGTTGATTGAATATGGGCCTTTGTCTCTCCTGCAAATGCGGGCCACAGTTGCCGACTGGAAAACAACTTCAGGGAGGTAGAGTAAGTCTTGACTCAGCAGCAGTGGAGGCAGAGTGCAAACCGGAGATGCCATTTTGTTACTGCACGAGTCCCAACTTCCCACAAGTAATTTCTCATGTTCCCCCAAATCCCGCCGTCTCCTGTGCTCTGCTTATGGGCTAAGAGGACCCAAATCATATTATATCAGTTTTCATAGCAAGGGCTACACCCCTGGAGCCTAACTTTTGAACACAGCACATCTTTTTAAAAACATTTCGCACAAACTGCTTTCCCCAGGTACTCGTGCAGATGTGCCCATGTCAGCTATTGGCTGGCCAGAACTCTTCTCAAAAATCAATTCCAGATTGCAGGGTACGGGCGGCCCTCGCTTTCATCAAAATCAATTAGCTTATCGTATTTCTTACCGTATTTCTCTGGCATGAGTAGTCTGGGAGATGTTGACGCTGAAGTTAGACTAAGATGAGTGCCGACATGATGCAGTATGTCTGGATATTGTTATCTGCACCGTAGATGTGATTTACAGTATCTAATTGTGCCGTTTCAATGTAGGAATGGAAATGCCCATGTTTGCAGCTGTACTCGAACTCGTAATTATAGCTGTGGTAATGTTGAGTTGACACGCATATTCTCTTGACTGCCGTCAACAAAATGACAACACCGGTAGGAGTGAGGTACACTCATAACCATTTTGCATTGTTGCTGGAGTCAGTAAATTGTGAAATAAGAGAGATCTTTGGAAGAACAAAAGGGACAGGCTGCTTCTGTGATCACTTCGGGAAGATAGCACACGAGCAAGGCGCGCTATCTGACGCAGCTCCATATGGAGAGCCACCATTAACGTCAGGCCTACGCACCGCTGGTAATAATGGCAGAGATGCGATATTGCCGCGGATCGTTTCCCTTATATCGGACAAGCAGCCCATTACGGTGGATTAGATGTGCGTGGGAAACGAGGGGTTGAGCGGGATGCAAGATCCGTTAATGTCGCTCGATTGATTGAGCAGAGTCGCTCTGCGGCAGTACTCGTATTCTCGTCCCACAGGCGTAGGCTGGAGATGCTTTCTGTACGTCGCTGTTACTTAATAATGCGGCACAATCAGTGGACTGCAGTGTGTACATACCACGGTCAATGATACAGGCAAAACGCGACCACAACAACTATAATATCTATGGGTGACATGACACAGTTCATGAATTTACTGCAGTTAACTGGAACACTGCTCCAGCAAAAGGAAGCCTCAAAAAAGATGAAAAGTGATTTACTCCACCTTCCTCATTCCACAAGTTCTAGAATAAAGTTATTCTCAAACCCACATAGTCCTTTACATATTTCTCATTCAATTCACCAAACTTGTTCTGAAATCAAAAAATCCTGTTCTTCCATTCCGATGCATTTCACCCACGTGGGGGTAAAGAGTGAAGTACGTTCAGAAACATGACTAACAATGACTGCAGAGGCCATTTTCTTTGGCATGAAAAGGTTTAGAAAAGTCAAATTTTGTGCTTGCATCCAAAAGGCATACAAGTACACATACTGTATCTTACATAATATCTGAAAACTTTATGGTTTATTATGACTCAAACAGTTGCTTAAGTAAACTTTATAAAAAAATAAATTGGTAAGGACTTTAATTGGTCGATTCCGTGAACTTTGTTCCTGTGTAAAGCCTGTAAATTCAGCTCCGCGTCTATATGTCACGCGCCCGCCTGTATAATGTGTCTGTTGTTGCTCTTGTGTTCTACTTGCTGGTCAGGTGTCGTACGCCCGCCCCAGTTCGGCCTCCATCAGAGACGCTAACCTGTACGTGAGCGGCCTGCCCAAGACCATGATTCAGAAGGAGCTGGAGCAGCTGTTCTCCCAGTACGGCCGAATCATTACCTCACGGATCCTGGTGGACCAGGTGACCGGTGAGTCAGCGACGTTCGCGGCTGCGCCTCTGCCCTCTGAGCCTGGCTATAGCTGTGGCGTCCCCTGGTTGTGAGTGCAGCCCAGATAACACAACTCCGAGTGAGAGAAACACATACTGGCTGAATTTAACAGTTAAATTATCGCATTGTCTCCTTTTTATTTTAACTGTAGAGTTCTGTACGCATTTAACTGTGGTTTACAGTTAGCATACATGGAGCCTCCGCTATAAACTGATTGTAAAACTACAGTTAAAATAACTGGCAAAAAGGTGCAAGTTTATAACAGTGTAGAAAACATAGAGGAAAGAGACAGAACTAGATAGCAGAAGTGGACCACTTGTTTACACAGCGCCCCCTACATGTGTAAGTGCACAAATTCATTTTGATCACTTCATCTGCTCTGAATTTATTTTTCTAGTCAGCAAACAGAAACGACAGCAGTGCAGGGACTTGCCAACCCAACAAAGGAAATAAAAATTTGCACTCATTTAAATAAGCGTACTGTGGCAACACCTGGATATCCTTCCTATCCTTGTTTGCTCATATATCCCCCTGGGAACTGGTAGCGAGAAGTTCTAGGCGTTTAAATTTATAGGCACGATAGAAGAGTATTTTGGGCAATATGCTGCATTCAAAACGTTGCATTTAAAAAATATTATTCATTTCATTTTTTCATTTCTGTTATGTCTCTGACAGTTTCAGTGTTGGCAAATATATGGTTCTGGAAGTGAATACCACAGCCTTTGGTTCCCAACAGGAAATGAATATTAACTGTCAGTTCTAGAGGGGATACAGAATGTAAAATATTGCACAAGCAGGGTCTCATCTCTAGCACTGTACAGGTTCACAACAAAGCCTTCCTTGGTAATAGCCTCTCGGTCATTTTCAAAGATTTCATTTGACAAAGAAAAACATCACTAAAGGCAAAGTTCCTTGCGAACTGGCTCCTCAAAACTTGGCTTTAAGATCGGTCCTCTGGTGAGCCAAGAGTAAAACCACACAGACCTGCCAAATTACTGTCCATAAATATCAACTCTGTCAAAAGGAGCTGCCCTTTATGGCTCCTGCAGGCTTCCTTAGTTTTTGTTTTTTTTTTTCCCCCCACTGTTTTTTGCTGGAATGAGATTGCTGGCAGAAATGTCAGTTTGGAATCGCAGCTTTGAAAGCTATGCCCTGCAGGGTAGGGCTGGGATGAACTAACAGACTTCTGAGCCAATCTCAATCTCTCCACCGGGCCCCCGAAACCCCATTCATCGCGGCACAGTCCCCGCCATTTTATGGGAGCGGAAGACTCCACTAGATTTCCTACCTGTCAGGAACAGAGCTCATCTACTGGGCATGGCACCACAATAAAGATGACTGTGCAAGGCTTTTTTTTTTCCACTGGCCAGGCTATATAATTCCTGACCGTATTTTATGTGGTCAGTTTTTATGTCCTTGGTTTTAAACGTTTCCATTGATTCAATGCGCTTAGAACAGCACAAAAGGTGTGTGTTTTTTTTTTTACTGACTGCGGTGTACTCTTCTGCTTCTTCTACACTCTCCCCTCAATCAGGTATCTCCAGAGGGGTGGGGTTTATTCGGTTTGACCGGCGAATCGAAGCAGAGGAGGCCATCAAGGGGCTGAACGGACAGAAGCCTCCAGGTGCCACGGAGCCAATCACGGTCAAGTTTGCCAACAACCCGAGTCAGAAGACGAGCCAGGCTCTGCTATCTCAGCTGTACCAGTCTCCGAACAGGCGATACCCGGGACCCCTTGCTCATCAGGCCCAGCGATTCAGGTCAGAGAACGTCTACATTTCACTCGTCAGCAGACAAGGTCAATTCCCATTCATTAACATTTCAGTAAATGTGCCAGAGTTAGCCTGGGATGCTAATTTTTTCATCTGTAGACCTTGGACTAGCTCCTATTGGACTGTGGTAGGAAGCCATAATACCCAGAGGTAATTCCTGGGGACATGGACAGAACATGAGGACTCCAGACAGAGACGATCTCATCCTGGCCTCAAACCAGAAAATAATGTTTGGCTTTGCAGCAGTGCTGACGTAGCCCTTGTTTGGACGACACTTTCAGCGCCGCGCTACAAAGTCAGACTGAAATTCATTGGAACAGTGACACAACACAAATCTGAGAGGGTACAATTTTCATAAAGCACACTCTTACACATAAAGTATAAATATAACCATTCACATCAAGTCAATTCATTAGGTGAGCACAGGCCAAGTCAGTAATGTTATGACATAAGTAAGAAGTGAAGCATGTACCTGTGTCAGTCATTTTGTGCACATCTAGTCATCTATCTAGTCGCTACGAAGTACCCAGTTTTAGCACACCAATTGTCAAATTGACAAAAATGGGTAGAAAAATAAAATTAAACCTTCCAATCGGAACGTGTCGTTGTCGACACAAATGCGCACGTCATGCTGTAAGTACCGTACTTTCCGAAAGGTTTGTGCTATCGAAAAAATTCTAACTGTTCCTGAAAGCTAAGAAGTTGCGCTTCAGCTCACATACAGGTTACTATGGTAAATACGTTAGCATGATGCTCTACTGGGATTTTTGATTTAGGCCTTAAAGGCTGAAAGCAGATGCACAAAAATTGAGATGAATATTCGCAGGCTATCTTTGAGAATGCAAGTTACCATAAAAATCCATTCATGAAAGTAAAAAAAAAAGAAAAACAACTTATGAGAAGCATTTACATATACGCGCATTTTTTTTCTTGTTTGCATATGCACTTTATGACCCAATAAAAGACTTAAAATAGGCTTCTACCAGGCTTTCAAAAATGTTAAGATTGTCAGTATAGCGCGGAGTCAAGATGGCACATTATAGATCTCTCTTTTAGAGCAGATCAATGGTGGATGAGGATGCTAAGAAAGCAAGGTCTTTCTAAATATTGACCCCCTTTTCTTAAGCAGATGCCAAACTGTTTCTTCCCGGTAGCTCTGTTATTGCCCTTCTAATAATTTACTGTTTGTGCATAAAACTCCACTGAATTCTAGGTCATGACTTACCAAGAAACAAGCAGGAAGCGGTAATAGAGTTTTAGAGAGGCACTTTTCAGAAGTGCACACAGTGCACTTAGGGACAGCTCGTGGCAATGTTGTGCCGCGTGCCACTTTAGATCAGGACGAACAGTTCTGTTATGATATCTGTGTGTGTGCGCTTGTGTGTGTATGTGTATGTGTATGTGTGTGTGTATACCTGCACGTTTTCTCTTTTCCCATGTCTGCTCTACTTTTTGTAAGCTAGACACTGCTGGCATAGCAATAGCGATCCCAAAAATGAAAAAGATTCTTTATATCGAAGCAAAGATTTGCAAAAAAGCTTATGCAATTTTTAATCTTAAAATCTTAAAGACTACAGATTTGGGAGACCTAAACATTTCAAATGGGTCTTGTTTTCATGGTATGAGTGATAAGTTTTAATGCATTTTATCCTCATGAATATATAACTGTTAATGGTAAAAGATAGACAGCCAACAGAGACATTGTGTACTCCACTTTTTTTTTTTTTTCAATAAATGTGCTAGCAAACACCGGTCCTTCCAGGTTAAAGTGGAACTTCAGTTCAAATTCAGTGAAAATAATCAGGCCTATAAATAAAAGAAGTTCTGTGCCTAATGTTGCTATTGAATGAAAATAATCAGGTTTTTAAATAACAGAAGTTCTGTGCCTAATGTAGCTGTTGAATGGCTAAATTGCTAAGTGCATCTAATCTTTGTTTCAGGTTGGACAACCTCCTTAACATGGCCTATGGAGTGAAAAGGTAAGTAATTTAAGAGTGTTCAGAACAGTGGCGTAGCCAGCGGGGGTGCTAGGACACGTCCCTTTTTGACTGCGATTAGTAGTTCTCAATCATTTTCTTTTATTGACTCGTTTTCCAATTATCGTAATTGGCAACCGAAGACATGGTTTCTCTCCATATGAGATCTAACAGCGATTAAATTATGGGCTAAATTCAGTACAGTTGCTGAACAAGAACAGAAAGTTGGGTTGCACAAAACTTCCGTTTAAAACAATTTTTAGTCCTGACCTGTTCTCAGTCATTTTCATAATTAACAGAAGGTTCACTCCGAGAGCACTCCGCAGTTAACAGGTGCTGCTTGTTCTCCCCGATTAGGTAAGACGACAATCATTCATCTGGATTTAAATCAATGTCATTCAAAATTGTATACCTGTCGACTCTCACGCAAATAGCTTGAGCTGCATTCTTTTTATAGCCGATTTAACTGCCGAATGCCACTTTTTTTTTTCCAACCCACACAATACCGAGAACGCGGACCAGTTCAATCATCGCGAAGCATTGGCCTATTAAGTAGCTAAATTATTTTTCTGTACTGAATTTAGCCCATGATTTCATCGCTGTTAGATCACATATGGAGAGAAACTGTGTCCTCAGTTGCCAATTAAGAAAACACGTCAATAAAGGAAAATAATTGAGAACTACTAATTGCAGTCAAAAAGGGACATGTCTTAGCACCCCCGCTGGCTACGCCACTGGTTCAGAAATTGAGGTCTTAATATTAGCATTTAAATTCAGTCTTCAAACCTAGTAAACTTGCTCAGATTCGACTTCATCTTCCAGGTACATCATGGGAAGGGGGGCGGTTGTTGATAAGGGTTACAAGTTTCACAGCAAAAGCCAAAAAATAAATTCACCTGACCTCAGTATCATTTTTAGACATAGTTTTATTTTTATTATAGTTTTACGAAATAAAACAGCAACAGGGCTGTTAAGCTGAGCCTTTCTGACTGATTTAAATATGTGCTAGGGGGATTGGAAGCAAGCAGGACCCCAAAAATTAACCACTGGGGAGATTTTTTATCCGATTTTGAGATGAAAACATTGTTAAAAATCAACTGTTTTTTTTGTATTGGCCCATTATATCAGCTGGACAGCGAGTGAAGAAATTGCCTGTTAATTGGAGGAATTATGTAATGAACTTCCATGACTTCTGATGGAAAAAAAGCCCCTGACACAGAAGGCCTTACGCACACGTCAAGTCCCCATTTTCTCTTCAGATACTCTCCACCCTGACCCTGGAGTGCCCCATGTATGCTGGTTTAGTTCAAACAGTAATTGATACTCCTGGAGTATCAAGAGCTTTTCATTGTTTTTAATTAGAGCCATATTCATTAAAGGACATTTAACAGGCGGGATCAATCCTCAGACAGCTAATGCTTGCATTTTCTGTGCTGTGCTTAATGACGTCTCCTGTACAAGGTTACGGTTTATACAGCTAAATTATACGACCCATTGCAGTTGAATTTAATAAAGTCTATAATGCAGCTAGATAACATTTAATTAAAATTAATCCAGTTAAAAAAAAATGAAGAGTTTATTAACAAAACAAGTAATAATGAGCAAAACCAACATCGTGGAGAATGGTGTTTAAGTGCAAAATAATGGAACAAAAAACTGAGGAGGTCTTTCAACTCATGAACCTAACTTTTCTACTGCTGAAAACTTTCATAAAGCTACAAGTCCCTCTTGAACATGCAAAGGCAAGTGATTTTGGCTACTTTGTAAAGCCACGCCCACTCCTAAAAAGAGTGGTTTTAAGTTGCAGTGCACCCCAGGAAAATAAATAAATCAATAAAAACAGTCTCCAGTCTACAAGGCAGCAACCTAAACCCTATTCCTCCCTTCTGATTGGACTAAAACCTATCACATGGTCATCAAAGTGTCTGTCACCACACATCTGGTCACCCTATTCACTTTTATGCATAGGACAGGTCAGGTGAGGTGAGTTGAGCCGAAAAACCTGGACACAATACCCCTGTACTGCCCATGGTCAGTAGAATGAGGCTTGTGTAATTGCAATACGCTTCAACACCTACAATGCAACTTTTTATTATTTTCCTGTATAAATAAATAAAATGAAATGGAATACTCTTAGGGCATGAATCTAACTTTTCTGCTGCTTACGGATGCTCAAAGGGAGTTAAACTTCAAAAGAACTGCATTCTCTTGGCTTTAAAGAACTGCGTCAACACCTTTGTGGTTTCAGAGTTCATTCAAGGCAAGCACAGGCATCAAGGGCACCCATCACAGTGTGTCTTCCCAGGGAAGCCGACTGGAACGGATATGTGACATGCTCACGGGCCTTGTCTACCCCAGAATTAATTCATGGATTCCTTCTCTGTCAGTTTTGTAGAGCTTGTTCAAATTTATGATAATGCAAAACAAAAGCACTTCACAGTTGCGGGAAATCCCTGCAGATGTTACATAATGCGTGTGTTTGAAAGCAAAGCTTCGTCAGCACCGCCTGCTGCGCCGGAAACTACACGGCAAAATGGAAAAAGGATACTCTGGAAACATGCGCATGCAAGCACACACACACACACACACACACACACACGCACAGAAATATACAAACATATGTACATAGTGTATGCACACACATGCTCGTGTCCTCACACACGAATGTACATCTGTGCGCGTGCACACACTCTCATACACACACGCACAAACGTCTGCCCGCGCACTCACACGCACAGATGCGTACTCATACACAGACATGCTCGCACACACACACACACACACACACACACACACACACACACCCAGAAGCAGAATGCAGACACTGACAGTATTTCAGCTGTCCTCAGTTAAACATGCCAGGAAGTAATCAGCCCTCAGAATAGAGAGGCTGTTTGATTGAGGAATAACACAGGTCCACTGACCTCATTGTTCAACTCAGCTGAGCTGGGCAGAGTCAGGTCTAAAACACTCATTGCAGAGACCTGTGCTCTCCCATACAAGACAGTCCCAAGGCATACCTCTGAGCCAATCAAATATCAGGACTTCTATATGAGCCAATCACAAGTTTGTGCTCTCATATGAACCATTCAACAGGGCTGCACTTCCTACAGCAAACAAGCAAAGCCCAGGATGGTCATTGCAAAGAGCTGTGCTCCATCATATGAGATAATAAAAAGATTCCTCTATGAGCCAATCCCAAACAAACATCATGGCTTCTAACTGAACCAATCACAAGTTTGTGTTTTCATGTTAGCAATTCAAAAGGGCTGCATGTCCCATTGCAAACAAGGATTACCCCTGGTAAATCGCAGTGGCTCCATCTAGTGAAGATAGACTTGCACTGTCGTTTTTGGATGTGATACCATAGACACCAAAGGATCATGCCAGGACCGTGTTTTGCTCTCTGTTCGATCAGATTCTCTCCCATGGCCATCGACGGAGTAACCAGCCTGGCCGGCATCAACATTCCAGGGCACGCCAGCACCGGCTGGTGCATCTTCGTGTACAACCTGGCGCCCGACGCCGATGAGAGCATCCTGTGGCAGATGTTCGGCCCGTTCGGAGCCGTCACCAATGTCAAGGTCATCCGCGACTTCAGCACAAACAAGTGCAAAGGTTTCGGCTTCGTCTCAATGACTAACTACGACGAGGCGGCCGTGGCCATCGCCAGCCTCAACGGCTATCGACTCGGCGACCGAGTTTTGCAAGTATCATTTAAAACCAACAAAACACACAAAGCCTAATATCTCCACATATTATAGAACAAAAACTTTATATAACGAGTATGAGTTCAAACGTCTTTAAGTCTGTTACACAACAAAATAATTGATATCTAGCATATGTGTTTATCCCAGTTTTATTTATTTTTATTATTTGTCTATGGAATTCACTAATATATTGCATTTAAATATAGCAATGATCAGTTTGATTATTATTATTATTATTATTATTATTATTATTATTTTTTTTGTTTCTTACTTTTTATTTATTTTTACACAGGATGTTGAACTTTAATGCCACCTTCGAAAAAGAAGGATCTTTTTAAATGTTGCGGCTATAGTTTGGTTTGATTGTGATTTTGTTATTTACTGGTTCTGCTTTTAAAATGTCTCGTAAGGCGTTGTAAAGTGCTTTTCATTTGTATCTACCCTGAATGTCTTGATTTGCTTTGGTGTATCAGCCTGTATGTGACTAACGTAAAATACTTACTTAAATCGAAGCTCTTATCTTTACACATTTACTGTTTATTTAATATAAACATTTTATTGTATTAGTTGGATTATTGGTTGGCTACATAATGTTGTGCATTGTAAGATTAATGGAGATGACTTTTCATAAAGCAGTACCTTGCCAAAGAGCTAAGAACCTCTTTGATATGGGTTTAAAGAAGCATCTATTTTTATATTTAAAAGAAAAAAAAACAGGAGGAAAAAAAAACATTTGGAGCATCTTTTTACTGGACCTGGAACAAATATTTTGACTTGGATACTTTGAGAAATATCTTCGTATTACACCTTGTGAGCTTTTGAACTTTACCAGAAAGTTTGCAGCGGTCAACATTTCTGGAGAGCTTTATGACGCAAGATACCTTTTGAGATCTTTGTATTATCCTAAGATTATATTAATGGCTGATGTTGGTTATTGGTGTTGATTTCATTTGTACAATCATAATTTAGTCCCCCAGTAAGGCTGGGTATGCTTACATACAGCTTATGTGTGTCTCTTATGTTAAATAAAACTAATAATGCAAAGTACGATTTTTTGCATGAGAATTATAAAAAAAGGTAAAAATGAAAGTTCAAGGGAAAAATAAGTTGGTTCTTCCTGTAGCATTCCCTTCTGATAGAGCTCAGTGTTTAGTGATGTACTTGCTATATTAAATCCATTTTGCCTGTATTAACATTTTAGGGGTTAAATCTGCTTTTGAAAGAAAAGGATGAACAAGACTTCTGAAGCCGTGTCTTTGAGTGAACCATTCAGATGAATATTTAATGTGACCTAGGCAAAGGATTCATTTTGAGCCATGTAAATATAACCTTGTTGTACTGTTTTTTTTATTCATATTTTTGAGTTGTTTATAATTTGTTGATTTTTTTTTATCAATTAAGTCATTTTTGGGTTTTTTATGCATCCTAACATGTTTACATTAAGTTGCCTTGTTGAATGCTATTTATTTCTGAAAGCTGTTTATATTTTGAGTTCAGGTGCTTTGTTTATTTATCCACAGACAGGCCTTGCATTAGTCTTTTTATCTATTTATTTTTTGCTTTTATTCATTCTTTTTAGTTGCTGTATTAAAGGTCTTAAGTATAGTTTCAAGAACACATTCAGTAACCTAATTACTTTCTTGGTTTATGTATAAATGATATATAAGTATATCGATGCAAGCCTCTGTTTTTAAAATTTTGCCAACTTTTTCTTTCATACAGAAACCAAATGCATACAAGCTGTCTTAAACTGTAAAAAATACATATGCAGTATATTGATTACAATATAGAGAGGTGATAATTAATGGAAGAAACATACCTGATTTATATATAGCTGAACAGAACAGGCTGGGGGAGGCGATCGGTGCTCTAGCATTTGTACTTGTTGCTTGCTTTGTGTAAACATTCACGCTCGTTTCCCTCCATACTGAACAGCGGACTATGCGTTATCTATTTATCCTTGCGGTTTCTTTTTCGGATTTTATTCAGCGATGTACGTTACAAACTGTTCAAGATTATTTTACGTGCATAGCTGCAACTGCAGTCGTTCAGCGTGCGGAGTGTAATAATGGCCTATCCCGGCATTGAACAGCCACTGAAAAGTGTTGCGCGACTCCCACCTTTCCGAGGAAGTGGTCCACGATACCGATGAGATGAGGACGTGGATTCAGTATCAGTTACCCGGATGGTAAAGATCAGAATGCGAGTCGAGAATGAACATAATCCAATCTATTTTTCTGCTGTGAACGTAATGTGGATATTTACTTGAAATTGAATAGTTTGACTCAATCTGCAGCTCTTGGGATAAAATATTATAAAGGATGTAAATGTTAGATTAATTTATGTTTCATTAATTTGTATTTCTTTCATGTTCAGTGCATCAATAAACAAGTTGAAGGGAAAATGCAGCTCTCAAAGTTATTTGTATTTCTGTAATGATTTTGCATAATTTTAATGAATAAGCTTGATATTTAATCTTTCACTTGATGAGTTAGAGTTTCAAATATGACATTTCAACCTGATTTTTCACCTTATTGCTTCCTATTTTCAGAAAGTATAAATCCAAGTGCCTCTGTTTTCAAAGCTGAAAATAATATCAAGTCCATTCTTCTAGTGCTTTGCGCAAAGAACACTCTCAAGCACACCAGAGCAACAGTAGGTTACATAGTATATGTAGTATTATGACTGTGCCGAGCTTCAGATTATTGTCTTGATAATCATCTATCCATCCATTACCAAACTTGCTTGTTCCTCATCATTTGGGGGGGTACAAGCAGAAATATACCAGTAAATCACACACCAATCCCTGGTACTTGTTTATACCTACAAGCAATTTTGGGATTTCATTATTCAGATTATTGTCTGGAAATCTATCCATCACAATTGCTTATACCTCATCAGTGTGAGTGGAGGGGGTCTAGCAGGCCAGCGGCAGGAATATACCGATAATCGCACACCAATCCCTGGCACGTTTTTATCTGTAGGCAATTTGTCGGGATTTCAGTTAGCCTAGCGTGCATGTCTTTGGGCTACGGCAGCAACATACGCAGAGAAAAACATGATCGTGAACAGGTAGAGTCCAGAGAGATAAGCCAAGACTGGATTCAAACCCTCAACCCTCTTGCAGGGAGGTAACTGCACCACCAGTGCTTCCCAGTGGAAGTCATACTCAATTTCTCATTGATTTCAAGGACAAAATGCTCATGGTGGCTGTGGACCAAACCACGGCTCATTGCTTTCTCGGCTGGAGCTCTTTCCAGCATTGAGGAAATTTGTCAGAACAATGTGCTGACTAATGGAGCATACGTAAAAGAAAGTTACTCTCGCACTCCTCTAACCCACACGTTTATATTTAACCAATGTTTTGACATCATGTGTCAACTTCAGGGTGTAAATCAGAGCTACTTTCTCAGTTAATGAGCTCAGTTTAATCTTATCATTTTTGAAACGCTGCAGTCTGCCTCATCATATGATTGGGTTCATACTGAACCTCTTTCAAAATCCTGCTGCGGAAACCACGTTTTTGATTTTATTTTACTCCTGCCAAGAGGAATATAATTTCAGAAAGGAAATAAAGCCTTGCCCTGCCTGTGTGTATGTGTCTGTGTGTGTACGCATAGACAAACGCATGCGTATGTGTGCGTACTGAAACTTAACTCAATCCTTTTACATACACCAGAAGCTTAGCCTGTGCTGCCGAGGTGGAATAACCCAAGTTTGCCTTTGAAATTCTTATGCTTAGCTGAGAATCCTCTTCGACAGAAGAGTTACTTTGACAAATGCCCTGTATCCTTGAGAGAACTTCAATTTAAGAAGCTATGTATAAACTAGTGAGAGTCCGTAATAGAGTCCTGATGATATTTTAACTCCACTGCTACACTCTATGCATACCCCAATTCCACCCTGACACTTGCACAATTTTTGTCCCCGTAATGCCGTGCAATGCGTCATGGCAAGGCGTGCCATTTCGGTGGTACGCAGCGGAGCCTTGTTTGCGCCCGTTCACGCACTGTACATGCATCAGTTAAGCACTGTCTACGCAATGAGCGGCCAAAAATGCGTGAACACTTCGTGAGAAGTTCCTGCCATGCGCGAACGTTTCGTGAAGTACGCGAACTATGCATAAGCTGGGCGTGCCATGATCACGTGAACAACTCGTGACAACACCCTAACATGGCACGCATTGACACGCACCGTCGGCAGTGTTCGCGCCGAGTCCGCGTAGTGTTCATGCACGGTTCACGCAAGTGGCACGCACATGGCACGAACATTGCGTGCCGAATTTTTTAACATTTCAAAATTCTCTCTACGACATGGCACTTACCCCTGCACCCTTCACACACTCCTCACGCTCGTTCCCGAAGACTTGAATTATTGCCACCACACATTGCGTGGCATTGCGGGAACAAAAATCGTGCGAGTGTCAGGGTGGCATAAAATGCATGTTACCCAACCGTGGAGCAGAGAAACATTAAAAAAAATATTCCTATTACCCAATGCATGCTGGGATGGCCTCCATCCCCAACACAACCCTGATTAGGAAATGGGATTTAGATCAGGGATGGATACAAACCTTGGTGGTGGACAAAAGCCAGAAAAAATCTATTTATTTGCATCCACCAATTATTTCCCATGTTAAAGATGAAGAGTTAAAAGGAGACTCCGGCAGAAGGGGAAACCATACTCCCTCAAAGAGAGTACCACCTGGAGTTTCAGAACTGCCCAACGATTTGAGGCATGATTCCCTCCTGATTTATGAGAATCGGAAATACCAATTATGACGATTATGAACAGCCGTCTGTTTACGCGAGCATTTCTGCATTATAATGGTTCTGAAGTAATTACACTTGTGCCAACTCAATTCCACTTGTAAAGTTTGCTTGAGTAAAACTAAAACTGCATACAACCAGAGAGGTTAACTTTGAATGCAGGAAAACTATCGAACTGCTCTGGGTTTAGAATCAAACAATTAATTTTCTGAATAATAAGCTAAATACCATTACCAATAATGATTAAGAGTTGATAATGATGAAGAATGATGAAATTCTTGAAAAATTAATTAGAAATAAAATCTAAACTTTTTTCTGAATTCCATCAACCATAGTAGCATATAGCATCGAAGCATATTTTTGAATCAGCACAAAGCGCAATATATAGCCTTCTACGGCTTTTAGAAAAGTCAGCCTTGCAAATAAAAAGCTTTATGAGCATTTCATGAACAGAGTAATGCTAACTAATCATAAATTGGCCATTCTCCCTATTTCACTTAGTTATTGAGCAGATTAATTATTTGTTTGATTGCAAATCAAGCAAAGTGAATGGGATCAGGTATGACAGTAAAAATGCTCTAAAAGGAATGGATCATGCCAACCCCAAAATAATTCCAATGACACATCTCCTCCACTGGATCACTTTGCATATGCTCTATTTTTCATTATCCCAGGCCCCAGCTCACATCATATTGGATATGGTGTTGGACTCTCCTGACTGGCTGATGCTATAATATAGCAGAGAATATAAACTTGACCCAAAAGAAGAACTGTGGAAAATTTTCCAGCCTATTTATTTGGTGAGAAAAAAAAAGTAAAAATCATTTTTGGACATTTTGGAATCTGGCCGTATTGCTGTATACGCATCATGCAATCACGATTAACCATTTCTTAATACTTTGTAAACCGTCTTGTGAAGTTGAAAACATCCCTTAAGTTTTCCTTAAATAATGTTTCAAACAATAAAACTGCTCAATAATGCATAAATTAATACATTCGTTGACATGAACACCATTGGTGAATTATCACTAGACACATTATTGAACTGTTAATTAACTGTTAGTTAATTCTTATTACTGCATTAACTGATGCTAATTAATGCACCCTCACTGCAAAGAGTTACCAGCTTGATACAGTAGCTCTCCCTACTCCTTTAGTAGTAAGTTACTCGATTCTTTGAGTGCCGAATTTGAAGTTGACAGCTAAAAGAGAGCTTGTAAATTTCAACAAAGAGCCTGAAAGCACGCAGCCTTTTAGCATCATCTGAAGTAAGCGCAATATCAGTATTGCCAATGTAAACTGCTTCCCTCAGCTGCAGATCTGAGCAGCTGAGAGAGGGAAATCAGCCTTTGATTTCACTGAAAGGACACAAAGCCCAGAGGATGACATCCTGCAGGGACTGGTGCATGCGAATGAAATCTCAAACTGTACTGTACGGCCACAGCGTGAGACCAGTTTTTCCTCCAGCGAGGAATGCGAAAGATTCTGTGTCAATGCTCCCTCAACATCCCCACATATTTTCCCCAGGAAACAGGAGAGGCCAAACAGGGTAGAATCAGCAATGTTTGGCTCGTATAGCCAGAGCTCTCTCTAGAGAATACAGATTCTCACAGCAAAAAGCCTCGCAGCATCCTTTACTTAGAGACAGCAGATCTTTCTGTTTTCATTGGAGCGTATGCCGTAGTAACAAAATAATACGAGCAGAATACATCATAAAATATCAAGTAAGCTTAATTCAGACAAACAACGCTCATCATTTTCCATTCGCTAAAGCGCAGCCCGGGCATACTGACGACATATAAGCTACAACCCCAATTCCGAAATAGTTGGGACAAAGTGTAAATTGTGAATAAAACCAAAATGCAATGACTCTCAGATCACATGAGCCAATATGTTATTAACAATAGAACATAGATAACATTTCAAATGTTGAAACTGAGACATTTTACATTTTTATCCACAAAATTAGATTATTAAAAATTTTCTGGCTGCAACAGGTCTCATAAAAGTTGGGACACAGGCAAAAAAGGGCTGAAAAAGCAATTAATATATAAGAGAATCAGCTGAAAGAAAATTTATCAAGTAATTAAGTTAACTGGCATCAGGTGTGTAACATGATTGGCTATAAAAGGGATGTCTTAGAGAGGCTGAAGTAAAGATGGCCAGAGGCTCTCCAACCTGTGAAGGCTTGCGTAAAAAAATTCTGGAATACTTTAAAAACATTGTTCCTCAACGTCAAATTGCAGAGGCTTTGAAGGTCTCATCATCGACAGTGCATAACATCATCAAAAGATTCAGAGAAACTGGAAAAATCTCTGTGCGTAAGGGACAAGGCCGAAAACCTTTACTGGATGCCTATGATCTTCGGGCCCTCAGACGCCACTGCATCACTCACCGGCATGATTCTGTCATTGACATTACTAAATGGGTCCAGGAATACTTCAAGAAACCACTGTCTGTAAACACAGTCCGCCGTGCCATCCACAGATGCCACCTAAAACTCTATCATGCAAAAAGGAAGCCATTGTTGAGTATGATCCAGACGTGCCGCCATGTTCTGGGGGCCAAGGCTCATTTAAAATGGACTGTAGCAAAGTGGCAAAGTGTCCTGTGGTCAGACAAGTCCAAATTTGATATTCTTGAAGGAAATCTTGGGCGTCGTGTCCTCCAGGCTAAAGAAGAGAAAGACAACCCCTCCTGTTATCAGCGTTCAGTTCAAAAGCCAGCATCTCTGATGGTATGGGGATGCATTACTGCATATGGTGTGGGACACTTGCATGTTTTAAAAAGCACTATGATTGCTGAAAGGTATATAAAGGTTTTGGAGAAACATATGCTCTCCTCCAGATGACATCTATTCCAGGGAAGGCCTTGTGTATTTCAGCAGGACTATGCAAAACCACATACTGCAGTTTTTACAACAGCATGGCTTCGTAGTAGAAGAGTCCGTGTGCTGAACTGGCCTGCCTGCAGTCCTGATCTTTCACCGATTTGGCGCATAATTAAACAAAACATCCGTCAAAGGAGACCCAAAACTCTCCAGCAGCTGGAAGCCTGTATTAAACTAGAGTTCAAATTCCAATGGCTAAACTCAAGAAACTTGTCTCCTCAATGTCCAGACGCCTCCACTCTGTGTTAAAAAGAAGAGGGGATGCTACACCATGGTAAACAGGCCCCTGTCCCAACTTTTTTGAGACATGTAGCAGCCATCAAATTTTAAATGAGCTCATTTTGTGGACAAAATTGTAAAATTTCTTAGTTTCAACATTTGCTATGTTATCTCTGTTCTATTATGAATAAAATACTGGCTGGTGTGATTTGAAAGTCATTGCATTTTGATTTTATTCACAATTTACACTTTGTCCCAAGTATTTCGGAATTGGGGTTGTAGATCCAAGGCTGTGTCAAGCCTGATCTTGAATACCCCAGCTTCTCCCTCTATTATGTGACCTGGCAAGCGAGAGCACAGAGTGACTGTATTAGAAACAGCGTGAAAACTTGCTTCATCGCGGCACATGTGGACTTGCACATCAGGATGCATTCAGTAAGTCGTCGGTATAAACATCGCTACTGGACTGTGATAGGATACCCACAGGGAAGATTTGACACCGTATGGAAATTGGAGAATTGGCTGACGGCCTGCATCATAAAATGCTTTCGTGCTCGCGTCGTCCAGCTGTCCCCAACGACAGGGTCGTGAGCGTACTCTATAAAATCTGACGGAGAGGAAGCCTCTGAGCTGTCAGCAGATCTTAACTGCAGAGATGGGACCACAAAGACACTCAATGCGACACACTGTGGATCACAGGCTCTACTTCATGTGTTCAGTATCTGTGTTCTGTTATCTACATCCTTGTCTTTTCAGATGACATCACCGCCATCACTCGCTGCCACTCACCGCCATTTTCTTCCTCTGTAACCCCACTACTCCAGTCATGTGATTGTGCTTATCCAATCACTGCTTTCCCCTGTCTTCAGCCAGCCCATTTAAGTACCCTGTAATTCAGCCCCAGGACTTCTGATTCACCAGCCACATCTGCATATCGTTTTGTATCTCATTTCGTCAGCACTCCTGTCCTCATTCCGTATATTTGTTGTCCCCATGTTTTGTACTTGTTCTGCAATGTGGAGTTAGTTCAGAATGCAAAAATCTTACACTTACCGCAAATAGGACAGTTTGGTGTAAAGGATTATTATTATATTGTTATTATATCATTATTACTTTAGGGAGATAGTAATGCTTTTCTTCCATTGATCAGCTCGTAGCGGAGCAGAAATTACTTTAACGATGTAGCTGTTCAGTTTTGTTGTTTTCATTTCTTTGGTGGCATTAGAGTGCCAATTTCTTTGCTCGTTATCACTGTCACTGTAAATAGAATATCACTTCGAGCACAAATATCTCAGCTCTTTGCACTGTAAATCCTTGTAGTCTGGTTCACCACAGGAAACAGACTTTTCATTGAAATAACAGCTCAAAACATTTAATGACACACAAAACCAATTTCTTATACCACTGGATGTACATACAGTGAGCACCATAATTCATTGGACAGCAACACATGTCCGGTTACTTTGGTTCTTTACTCCAGCACTTTAAGTTTGAAAAGATACAATGACAATTATGGTAAAGAACAAACTGTCAGCTTTAATTTGAGGCTGTTCTGACATATACAGTTTGAGATGAACCCTTTAGAAATGACGGCACGTTTTACACAAAGTCCTCCCTTCTTCAAGGCAAAATATTTGACAGTTTCATATAACGTAGAATAAAGTAGTGAATATAATAAAGATACTTGATTGCACATACTTTGCATGCAATGACTGTCACACCCTAACAGAAATTTCCAAAGGCAATTCCAAAGTCTCGAATCAGGACCACACATCAACAGGTCTCAACTGAATTCACAAACAGCACAAATGAAAGCACCTGCTTTCCCAAACGCATTTGTGGAGCCGACTCAACAAATACTTGTCGCACATTCAAATGAGGTAACCATGTGCAAAAGGCGCTGTCATTTCTAAACGGATGATATGGTTGAAAAAGCCCTGAAATTAAAACTGACAGTCTGATCTCTTTGCCATTATAATCTTTCCAACTCAAAGTGCTGGAGTACGGAACCAAAATAAAAAATGCGCCACTGTCACTGAAGTGTGGTTTTTCACTGTAACTAACATATGAGGAGTTTGTTTCCAAAATGCAGCAAGCGCCAAAACTACAAAAATTGAGATAATGCCATAGAACGATAGCTCTGTGCTTCTTACCCATGGTGCAAAAATCTGTTTTCAGAAATTCATACTATAAGGTGTATTTTTTCATGGTCGAAGGTTGTGTTTTTCTATAAAATGCAATCGGTGCCAACATAGAAAAAGCTGATTTACTCAAAGTGAGTAAAAGTGGATATATTGCATTTTGGAAACAAACTCTTCCTATCTGAAAGTCCATCCTAGTCAGGGCAGCAGATTGCATTTTGAGGGGTAGAATATTTTGGGACATTTGTCATGGGCTTGGGCCCTGTAGGTGCACGCTCAGGATATGGGGTGTGACTGCTTTTATTTGCAGCAATATATTCTGGGGGATGCGGCTAATATATGTCCTCATAGGTCTGAGATTTTACAATTGTGGCCTTTGTGTCTCTGAGTGAACGGATCTTCATTGCAGTGTAAGGCAGTGATATTTATGGGAATATTGTGCTGCATCATGTTTTTAGGTCTGCAGAGATTGAGTGCTCGGTGTAGCTTCTACAAGGTCTTGTGGATGCGTCACACTGACTTTGAAAATCACTCAAAGTAATGTCTTGTGGTCGGCGATGTGATCTCTGTAATATAATCAGAGGCCTCCGCTGGTAGAACTGCACAGATCAAACAGAGCACAGTGACTGAAACTCTATGATGCTGGGAATCACATTTCAAACTATCTGAAATATCAGGAAATTGTGGGAACTGGGGTATTATTGAAGGGAGGCTCAGAAAATTCTCATCTCTAGCGATTAACCCTTTAAGAAGTGAAATCACAAATACCGTATGTGATCAAACATATTCTCAACTGAATGTTCTAATGCCAATATAACAATCAGCACTGACAGTTGAAAGCAGTGGAGTTCTTAAACACTGATTTTTGACATTTTCTCTCTCTCTCTCTCACACACACACACTTACACCTTAAAAAGCTGGAGCTCGGTAAACTACCAGCTGGGTTTCGCCCAGAACACTGTGCTTTACACTTGAAAGGAGCTTCTGCCCTGATTCCACATATGCCCATTTCAGGGGAATAGGGGAGCCTGCTGTCGACCGTTCACAGGCCATTACATGGGCCTTCTGAGAAAGAGGCTGGTCGAAGCAGCGATGGGTAGGATTGCCCGAGTGAAGGTATGTTCAGCATGGCTTAACCGTGGAGTAGTGAACACACACCCACACTTCCTACTCCTGTTCATTCTTTTGACCGTGTGCATAAAAAGCGCAAAGTACCTATAGAAGGTCGGATTTAATATTTGCTCTGAATAAGAACCTACTGTGTAAATTACATTACGCTACATTTATTAAGCAGACGGTATCGTCCAAAGCGAAATTCAGCAGCAGCGTATACCGAAGGTCACTACAGCAGCTACACAGTACAGGTTAGATAAGGTGCTATTCACATCAAGCGACAGTTCATTCTGTGTAAAGAAATAGCATGAAGACTTGAAGCATGTACAGAAACTTCCAGCAAAGCCAGATTAATTTCTGCGTCTGGCGAACACCTTTGTTAACTTTTCAGTAAACTTGACATTAATTGCATTAGTAGAAAAAGTAAGAACTGTTCTCCAAGCTCCATTGCGACTCAGATATTTTCTGTTCAGACTGTCAGCATCCAGCTATCGTCATGGTCACAGCTCTCAAACAATATGGCATTTGAATACAGTGGGTGTAAAAGCAGTATTGTTAAAACAAGACACCGAATATCAGCGCCAGGATTGATGCTGCATTTCATTTGAACTGGGACGTCGGGATTTCCAAGTCCCCAGAAGAAAATTTCGATGGAAACGCTCCCTGAAGAGGGTTTCCCCACTTGGAAAGTCGGAGAAACCTCAGGAACCCCGAGTTTTGAGTTGAAGACGACTGCTTCCTGTATCAACAAAGTCAAAGCTATAGTAATGTACTGTTTTTTAACACCTCTGTCTTATTTGAGTCAGATTAGATCAGTCGTACATGCTGAGCAACTTTTATCTGTGGACATGTTGCTGCAGCATTTGTACGTGCAAAATATCACGTAATGAGTTGTTATCATTGAGCCCAGTCTCATCTCAACGCGTCATATAGTGATGCTACTAGACCAAGCATTGATATACAACGCAAAAGGAGGCTTTTGGCGTCCTTATTTGACGCCAGTTTAAAATGAACCCTACCCCCTAACCCCTAACCCTTAACCCAAGCACTAACCCTAAACATCAAATAAGAACGCCAAAAGCCTCCTTTTTCTTCATATATCAATGCTTGGTCAGGCAGCGCCATTTTATGACGAGTCGATATGAGAATGTGTTATATCAACCAGTATTGGTAACGATGGCCATCTTGGCCCGAGGAAACCCCACTAATCCCAGGTCAGTTTTTCTACTTTTGTACTGGAACGCTATCAACTGGGGTGTGTCTTCCAAATTCTGGAGTAAATGGAACGCAGCATTAAACAGGGGTTGGGAGGGCCATAGCTCTGCATGTTTCAGATGGATCTATTCTAACACAACTGATTCAAATGACTGGGCTCGATAATGAGACAGACGGTTAATGATGAGGCAACTGAATCAAGTGTGCTAGAGGAGAGGGACATTTAACACATGCAGGACTATGGCACTTAAAGGGTCAATATACTAGAGGCATCCAGTCTCTTCTCCATTACTGAAATTTATAATAAAAGTTGTGCAGCTACAAGGCCACTACTATGCTGTTACTTTCCTCAGAGAAAACATGCATTGAAACATGAGTTCTAGCATGCGATCGTACCCAGCACAAGAACTGGGGGGGCCCAGAGAAACCTTTCTAACTTGCGTCCTTGTTTCAGATGTAGACGGCTTGCAGGTTTTCTCAGAACAGTTGTATCCAGCTCAGTAACCCTAGTGTTTTTGGGATTTTTTTCCTCTAAAGTTGAAGTCATTTTTCCCAAACTAGCCCTGTGATGGATTGGCGGGCTGTCCTGAGTGTGCAGCTTTTGCCCATCGTCAGCTGGGATGGGTTCCAGCTCTTTCCGTGACCCTGATAAGGATGAAGTGGTGTACATAATGGATGGATGTTCTCAAATTTCATGGCTTTCAAGCACTAGTGGTGACTGTTCCATCAACACTAGAATTTCCAGTAAAGACCATTCTGATCATGTTTATGATCTTTCACCTTTAGGTGTAACAACTCGGTAAATCTCAGATAAGAGAGGTCCCTAGCATTCCATGTGTCTCTCCAGGGCAAGGGCTGAAGACCCAAATTTAATGCAGATGAAAACAACTTGTCAATGAAAAATAGAATGGATATTGAACAACTGCACAGACCCCTGACATCATATGCAGAATACTACAAACCCAGAAAGCGCTTGAGTTGATGGGAATAAAGTAGGCTCAGGATTTTTATTTACACCCAAATGTCATCCACTTTGCTGAAATACCCACAAGAGCCTGCTTTTATTTAAAAGTACCATCTGATATTAAAAATTAAATAAAATTCTGCCGAAGCCGTTCTCTTACATCGCCGAGCACAGTTTAAGGATCAAGCATATTTAAGTACGTATCCCGCTACATCGAGTCTCATGCTCCCCATTGACACCTAGCCGCGTACACTTCCCGAAAGCATATTGGGTGACTATATTCACGCTATGTCACTCCCACAGCTCGAAGTCCACATCGGGTCCGGCCCACTCCACAGCCATCCCCAATAAGCTCTAGTCAGGAAGTGGAGAGACTCTCATTCCATTCACTGGCCACAGAAGTGAAATATACACCAAAAACGCGTAATTCACTTCAAAAGTGAGTTCACTCAACTGAAGCAAATTCCCTGTTTCTATGAGGTGCTGGTGAATACTCCAAATAGTCCCTGAATGTTGTTTACCACATCCTTCAATGAATATCTAGAGCAATGCAGCAAACCAGAACAACTAGCCTGACTGAGAATTTTAGGTAAAAATAAAAACATGGAAAAAAATTCCCTTGAAAGCGTTGTAAACTATCTTTACCCTCGAGTGGAACTGCCATCGCTATCTTCCCTCGACTCACGTCAATTTAATGCAGGATCAGCCTTACGAAACTTCATAATTCCATGTTATACAGTGTGCTGGTAAAAGCACGTCTATGTGTAGAACATGACTTGGCTAAATCTGACCGGTGCTGACTGTGGCGGACTGGTCCATCGGGACAGCGCACAGTTGACTTCGTGTCACTGAGGAGATAAATGGGTAGGATTCAGTCGGTAGCGATAGCAAAGCTCCTGGCTGAAGCATTCCCTGTTAACTGTCTCAGTGCCTGGGGCCTGCTCTCTGAGAAGGGATGTATGATTGGGTCTCCTCCGCCTCCACTCCAAGCATTTATGACTTATGAGCACAATGTGAAACAGCAGCAGCTGGCTGGGACTGTTTAACTGAAGAACCCCAATCCTCTCTCTTTCAAGCTGGCTACAGGGAACATGTACCTCATGAGCATGTGAATATCAAATTACAATTCTGATGAGATGCCAAATGAAAGAATAAGTTTGAAATGTCTACAGTTTGAAATGGCAGAAAATTGCATAATACTACATTTTTTTTCCTACTTTTTGAGAGGCTGCACTTTCAGTCCCTGAAATAGCATCAAATTCCCAAAAGAAGCTACATGGGACCAAATAATGTTTCCAATAAGTCCCTGCTGATGACTATTTTGATTTGAATCAAAATGTGAATAAACAGATCCCAACATCCCCAAACCTCGTTTGTCTGTGAAGTTGTGAATCTTTAAAAGTCCATAAAACAAATGAATTAAATAAATAAAACTTACTTGCAGACAACAAGGCCTTTAGGGAGGCCATGGTTTCTTCCGTGAAAGTCGGTGCAAGTGGGTGAAACTCTCCAGAGATGAAGCTTCCAGAAATGTAGACTGCAAAGTTTCCTACTTTCAATGGTGAAAAAAAAAACAATTTTGATACACAAAGCTGCAGATTCCCTCTCTTTCCTCCTTTCATAAACTGTCAGACGCAATGTATATCACTTGTGACCTGGAGTGATTGTTCTAAATATTGAAAAATGAAAAATAACATGCAAAGGGAAAGTTGGGTTTACTTCCACATCAACTCTGCCCACATAAAAATTGTCAAAATGTCATTTGGGAGTCTAGATTAAGCTCTTCAGATACATAGCATGCGTATCTCTTATGAAAAATTGTGCAGTGTTCAAACATTGATGTTACAGAAATTAAGCTTGTTTGTCTTGGGTTAAAACTTTCTCAAATAAACAAAGCCAGGGGTGACCAACCATGTGCCTAAATATAAACCACATAGGTTTTTACTTGTAACTGATTTTCCTATAAATAATAGCAAAACAGACCTCAATCAAGTGCAAAAGATATTGACCTACTGATTTAAAAACGCAGCTGGACCAAATAAGAGTTGAAATGAAAACTTATGAAGGATTTTCCAGCTTCCACCAACCCTAACAGAGCAATTTGCATTAGATAATGTATGAGAGGATGAACGTTTAAATGTTAGCCCAAGTGACTTGACAGCTTAACACATTTCTGACACATTAGAGATTAAATAGAAAGAAGTGTGGTGAAAGGTTTAACCCTTAGAGTGCTTAAATACATTTTCAAAAAATTATTAATTTAATTATCTTGTGCTGTTGAAAACCTATCATGTGGCGACTTTAAACAAGTTACCACATGATAGGTTTTCAACAGCTTTGATTTTGATATCTTACTTCATTGAGCAACACCATTTGTATTTAGTGCTCTAGGGGTTAATTTTCTGACTACTTCCGCACAAAACTTCCTTACATTTTGCGATGAATCATTATTCATTTCTCCCATCTCTTCCATTGTGGCTTGACAGATTTTTTTCTTTGTTCTTTCCTGCAAAATTATGTCATGAATTGTGTTTTGATTGCACTATCTTTCATTAAAAAACAGGTCTCAAAGCCGTTTACCATGTGTTGTGATGGCAGTTTTGCACTCAGTGTGGGCCAATATATAATTACTGTCTAATTGTGAGGTGCTATTTTAGTTTTGTAGGCCTAGATAATTTGCGAATAAAAGCTTCCAATTACCGCCGACATCAACTGTCACTTTCTTAGATATATCTTGTAGATGTGCACCAATTTACTTTTGATTTACAATACTAAATGAAATCACTATGCACTCATGCATTCCTGCGCTTTTTATGATTATGAAAATTAACTGCATATCTGTTCATTTGAAAGAAAAGTGTTTCATATGGGTACACCCAGTAATGGCAATATTGTACTTATGCAGCACTAACTGCAACCATTCTGTCCCCATCATGATTAATGTAAACAAAGGCTCCCAATAAACAAACAAATAAATAAATAAATATGCACGCACTATCATTGTAACCATTTTTCTGAATTAATGATATTTGTAGGAGACTTGTAGAGGCAAATTTTTGTGAAGGGAAATTGCACAGAATCGGTTGATGTGGTGAAAAAGAGGATCATCAAGAAACTCATTTGAATTTGTACGCAGGAGTCCTTTAGTATAGGTACTGGCATAATTTTTGCTTTAAAGCTGTCTGCTCCACCTATATTGCATTTTAAGACAAGGTTAACCACTGTCGGTTTAAATTTGGGGCCACATTTATCCATATTGTGTGGACCATGTAGAACAGGGGTGGGCCATTCCGGACTTGGAGGGCCAGTGTGTATGCAGGGTTTTACTCCTATCAATTACTCTGACTAATTGAGCTAATTGGTTGTATGCATAAAAACAGATTTGAGCATAGATTAGACTTAAAAAAATGTTTCATGTTCGGAGACAAGAACAGTCTTTGGTGGCCATTCGTGATAATTTAAACAAATGCAGCAGAATAGTCAGATTTCATATATAGTTTAGCTAATTAAGATAATTAACTAATTAAAGGCCAGAAGTTGGTGTGAAAACCTGGGACAGATACGGCCCTCGTTGCCCACCTCTGATGTAGAAAATCTGTCCTTTTAATACAGTCCACATTCCAAATGGAGGGCACTGAGGAACGCTTTGATAAACATGCCCACCCATGTCTCACAGCCCACCCACGTGCTGCAAACTGTATGTTGAGTCTAACAAATTATGAATCCTGAGTTCGGTGGCTGCACATATATGTAGCATAATGCAGCTTTTACCTTCATGTTAGGGAGGGGGCTGTCAAATTGTTGAATGAGGCGCGCTCTCTAGCTGCCACGTGACATCATTAGTTGTTACGAGGTAACAGATAGCAGGGCTTGGATACAGTGCATGTGCACTTGAGGTCATATACACAAATCTGTACAAACTGGGCAGAGGGGGAGCCAATTGCAGGAGTGACAATGAGCCGCTGGGGAGCGAATACAATGAGGAAGAAGGATTAGAAAGCCTACTGTACCTAATAATTTACTCACTAACTCACTAATAATTTAGCACAGTGGAAAGGCCATCAGAGAGGAAAGCTAGAGTTTAGAGTAAAATGTTAGCATGCATAGCACACTAGCACAATGATCCAGACCTGAATGAGGCGAAACCCACAGCCTTCATACACAATACAATCAGTAGCTACAGCTGCTTGCACTAAGACAATAAGAAGCCAATCAACTAATAAACAGAAACAACTCACAAGACTGCTAGAACAGGGGAAGAACCAATTAACCAGACACGTGAGTTGTGGCAATATCTAGTATAAGAATGTTTTAACAAAAGAATAGGAATTTCTTTTTTATTGAAATGCCATCCTGTTTCTTGTACACAGATGAGCACATTTAATATGCTTTCCATTAGATACCCTCTCCTCCTCAGGGTACACCTTCACAATCGTCTCTTTCTTGGGGATGGGAGCCATTTCGTGAAGCAATACACATCCTCATTTTGGCCATTTTCACACCTGTTCCAAGCATGCAGTATCCATGAAACATGACAAATGTATAAGCAACAATGACTTAGAGGAAAAAAATAGACTGTGCAAAGCCACCATTCTTGTGGTAAGTTGGCTTTAACATCCAGTCATGGTAAAACTCATGGTAAAACAAAGCATGTAGTGCTTTAACCAGTTTGGATACGTATGATTTATGTGCCAAAATGGTTAGTTCCTGTTGCGCTGTTGGCCGTGAAAACCATGCAGAAATTAGTTTTTTTTTTTTTTTAATTGTCTGTAAAATCGTATTTTTACTGATATTTATGGATAAATATTTGAGTTTTTTGATTATCAGGTTACCTGATTTTGATCATATTGGTTATATCCTGAAAGCTTTCACTTATAAGTATGCCCTTATTTGAAAAAGTGCCCTATAGCGACCTTCTTTTTAATTTTTTTAGATTATCTCTTAACAGGGGTGTCCACTGTGTTTACTCTGCATTTTGCCCATTGGCTTTGCCATGAGCAGAAGCTGGCGCCTATATGACCATAGCGGAATGCACCAAGAATAGCAAGCGAGCAGTCTAGTTTTTTCTCTACGTCATTTAGAAGCAGCATCAGCTCCATGGGGGGGCGACCCAGGGGCTTCAAGGCGGTTACATTAGTCCAGGGGTGGGCAATTCCGGTCCTGGAGTGCTGGTGTGTATGCAGGGTTTTAATCCTATCAATTACTCTGACTAATTGAGCTAGTTGGTTGTATGCATGAAGACAGATTTGAGCACAGATTAGACATAAAAAAATGTTTCATGTTCGGAGACTTTGGTGGTCATTCGTGATCATTTAAACAAATGCAGCAGAATGGTCTGATTTCGTATATAGTTTGGCTAATTAAGATAATTAACTAATTAAAGGCCAGAAGTTGGTGTGAATACCAGGGACAGATACAGCCCTCATTGCCCACCTCTACATTAGTCAGTGAGAGGACCCACATCAGATAAGGACAAAGTGTGTCCCCATAAATAGTTTTTGTCCTCTGGTAACCCAACTAGTACTTCTGGTGCGCTATTTGGGACTAATTTCTGAGAGAGAAAAAAAAAGTATTTTTAGACCTCAGCGAACCACACGTGCTCAAGATGGAGATGTTTGCGGACATAATGAAACTTATTTCTGTTCTGCCATTGGTGGTAATGCTGGGGGACGCGAGGATTAATTAAAATAGTTTTATTATCCAAATTCAGTGGCTCAAACAATCAACGCCCTTGTTAAGATGTTCAGCACTCTGAATACTGAACAAAAATGGCAACAGGAACCACTCACTCAATCTACCAACAAAATATATTAAAGTCAAATCAATTCAATAGTTATTGAAAACTTCAATTAAAAATTAAATTGTCACATGCATTGACAGGTCAGTCCACATAAATCTGGTGGAAACAAATTAAACGAATTTAAACACACTCTATGAACGAGATTAGAGATGAATTAATTTAACTAAATAAGAATAAGTCATCAATAATCGGTTAATAGTGTCATTGTTTCCCAATCCTCTCCTAAGATCCTAAGACCATTCAGATCCAGGTATTTGTTGTGTTCCTCCGTAAACACACCTGATGCGACAGATCATGGTCTTAAACAAATAAGAAACACCTGAAACCAGCTGGGAAACTCTGGAGTTATAGCAAAAATATAAAAATTCATGCACTGTAGATTGAATGATGCTCACTACTTCTTATTTACAAAAAAAGAAAACAAAATAAGATACTGAACTGATGTAACCAACAATGAGAGAAGATCAATGAACCAGTCCTTGCCAGAATATCACCCGCTGACAGGTCAACAGGAAAGAGACAAAACTCACAGAACAAAGGTACCATCACCAAAATTACAAAAGGAAAACCCTTCACTAATGCTGGTTACACACTTCAGGATTTTCAAATCTGAACCGATTTAAAAACATGGGAGACCACAGACATGAAGACATTTTCAACCAGTTTTTAACATTATAATCCTCTGTATGCACACACTAGACGATTCAGCCAGACTGCGAGACCACACATCTGTCGTTCGTAGTCATGATTTCACAGTGGCGATTCCACAGACGCGAGATTTCGCATATCTGGCGTGATCTCACGTGACTTCAGAAGAAAAACAATCATGGAGAACGATCGATGACGTCAGCTTGTTGTCCTGGCGTGCGCTCTGTCATGTTTGTTGGTGAGTTGTACACGTACGCAACATCCGGTATGACCCTTCCCGGTCTGCTCGCTCTCATTGGCTGTTGTGGGTATTTCCGTTGGATGCAGCCCGATCGAGAGTCGAAAATATCAAACATGTTCAATATTTACAATTCAAGATTGGGGACGCTGTGACTCAATTTGGAGCACTGAAATAGTCGTATTGACACCACACACTTGAGGATTATTTGGACCAATGATTGGTTGAAATAAGCCTCGAATCGGGCCACCCCCCCCAAAAAAAAAACCGTTGCAGGGAGCAAATCGGGCATTAAATTGGGCCTTCTATCCTGAAGTGCGTAGCCAGCCTGAGGTGCAAGGTCCAACTACAACAAACATTTTCCTGTGGCCATCTTTGATTACATGCAAAGCAGGTTTTCTAGATGTCTTCCCTGATTGGGTGATGATGGGCTGCCTCATTTAAGGAACGGCCAATTTAACATAGCAGTGTATCTACCAATGTGCCTATAGTTTGCCAAGCAGGGCGAAGCACCATGATTTTATTATCAACAGATTCATACCTTTAGCCTCTTAAATAAATCTTCCTTACTCAAATACACAGTTTTCCTCTCTAAGGTTGTAATCTACAGTACATGCTAGATACCCAGCATCAGCTATGGCAGCAACCAGAAGCAGTAGTGTGCCCAGAACAAACATGGCTACCGACTGGGAGAAAGGCAAAAAGAGCAATTATTTTCACAATAACTTGACAGATATAATTCACTGAACTTCGTAAGAGTACAAAGAACTCACATAATACCCATTAGGTCAGGAGGAACCATAAGAAATGAAGCCCTCCAACATTGCACAAGCCTGGCAAATGACGAACTTCAGTGGTGGCTTTCCATTCCGACTGGAAGACTGCAGGTGACAAAGTTATGCTCTAAATGCAACATCCATTTCAAATCGCTTTTTCCATTACGTTCGCTTTACTGTACGTGTATCTGGTTATCAACAAAAAAAAAAAAAAAATTGCTATTCTCACCAGTACACTCTGCAAAAGAGAAAGTGACTGGAGAGGGAATATTGTGCTCGATGTACAAATGGTGGATTCAATTCTAGGCAACTCTACATTAAGTAAAAGAATAAACTACTAATGTCACAATTGGGGGGTACGGGATTGGCCAAACAGCTGCATGATTTCACACCCAGGTTCCCCTCCCTTTATCAAGGATTTAGCACCAGACACCCCAAAAATGCTCTGAATCTTTGACTCTCACAGTGCAAGCAAACTGCCCCCATCACCAATATCATCCACACAACATAAACCGGCATGACATTCAACTGTAGGACAGCCTTTTCCTCATACTAATAAACTGGCTTTATCTCTGGAGGAGAGCATATCAAGGCTTCTTTCTGCATTTATTTTCTGGCATTTTCAATGGTAGCATTATGTGAGACCAATTAAAATCAATAAGCTATCACATATCCAGCCGCTCGGGCACTGGGAAACACACTTGAGGCAGGCATCAGATACACACCGTCGTGATTCAGAATGATTTCAGAAATGCACAGAAATAAAACAGAAAATAGTTCTTCAGATTGTGTTGCTGATAATGTGTGCACAAACTCATGCACACATTTCCTCTACCTCAATTAGTTCTTTAAACAAAAAAATTCAAATAGATTTTTTTATTGATGGTAATATTTCAGTCTTATCTGATTGGGGTGAGAACAAGTGATAAATTATGCAAATTTTTAACATACATGTGCAATTTTATTTAAATATTACATGATACAAATTAATTACGCACACGCACACGCACACACACACACACACACACACACACACATACACAGTGCTTAAGAAATTTATTAGACCATCACTCAATGTAAGGTTTATGCCACAGCTGCCCTAAATTAACAGTATAGGTAATTACCAAAATAATTTTTATGTTTTTGTAATGGTTATAATCCACCAGTATGCACAAGCTCTTTCACTGAAATTACATTTTTAATGCTAAAATATAATTATTGTTGTTATCCATGAATTTTCAAATTTACTGTTTTACAAAAAAGCAGAAAAAAATAGTAAAGCACATTATTATTTTTTTGATTAAGATGCCAAATAACAGTTATTTTCTTGCATTCCTGAACATTAAGATTAGTTTTAGTGGTTGAATGCAAGCTGTTATCAAGGCCAAAGGAGGCCTTGATATATATATATACATATATATTTTTTGGTTTTTATGTGTGAATAAGGACTATTTAGCGGTTTCAGTTTATTTGCCAAAGAAATAACAAAATAATTTTAAGTTTTAAACAAGTTTTTGACAAATTTCTTTGTGTTTTCTCGTTTTTTTTTATGACAGGTGTTCTCAAATTTGTTAAGCATATATATATATATATATATATATATATATATAGCATGGCTTGTTATACTGTACAAACCACTGGTCACAACCAGTTACTCGCAGATACATTGCTAAACAACTTGAATAACGATTGCACATTTAACCAGAGAATACCTGAGGATCTTAAACCCACCCATTGGAATAGTGTGACCTCTGACCCCTTAACGAGACCATATTAAAGTACAGTAATCAAAAACTTAATCAAAAATCAAAACTGGCAGAGCCTCGCTAACAATCATCCGAACAGACTTCGAAATGACACCTCTAGCTAACCAGCTAAAGTCATCAAAATAGACTATTAATTCATATTAATAATGTGCGGATTATGTTGCACATAATAGCCAAACTGTAACCTAACAAAACATTTGTAATATGAATAAGTCTATATATGACAACTTCAGCTGGGCAGGTACTGGTGACATTGCAAATCTCCAGCTATGATAGTAAGGGAGGCACAGGCAGTTTTGACAGCTGTATCACACTATAAAAGTCCTAAGTGAAATTCAGTCCCTCTAGGCTTTGAGGCCTAACCTGACATCAGAATCAAAGCCTTTTCCCTCTGGCCAGTTAAAGGAAAAGTATCTTTTAATCCCACACAAGTTAATGTTCAGGCGATGCTGACCTTTCTGGAAATAATTAAAACCTTAAATGATTTTTACCTAAAGCACTATGGTACTGATACTCCAATGTAAAAAGTGAAAATAAATCTATATCTCATGAATAGGGTCCATTTACCGAATTAGGGGAAAAAAAAAAAAAAAAACCAGAGATTGAATCTAAAGCTTTCAAAGGTTTGGCAACTCTAAACTTAAACTTTAAACCCACAGATTCCTACTTGCTTGCATACAAATCTGCTGACAGTGAAGCAGCTGGATTACACAGTGTGTCTTTAGCCTGCCTCTTATCTAGGAGAACCCACTCTTAAGAAGTGCGCGTTACATACATCTGCTAAAAATCTAACTGCAGCTCACAGCATGGAGAGACGTCTCTGGTTTTGAAGCAGATTCACTGATCTTCAGTTTTCAAAGAACAGAGGGAGGTGAAGAGCTGTTTGCAAAAGTGTGAAAAACATTATCAAGGACAAAATTTTCTGCTCAGATTGCTGTGCTGTTCTCCAAACTCCATACATCTAATTCCTAAATGTGCCAGTAATTTCCTTTTTCAAAACTTGGCCTCCAAAATTGCGGCACATTGTTGTAAAGTCCAGGGATCAGACAAAGAAAGTCCCATCATGTGTTTCTTCCATCCGTTAACCCACTGCGCGGATATTTCCAGAACAAGTTCTGCATCCTGAAGATTTGCGCAAGTAACAGCAGGCTCGCTAGACTGATTTGATGAAAATACTGGGAACCGCAAAAAACTCTGCTCGAATTTTCCTCCTGGCGAAGGGCATTTCATTTGCCCTCCTCATCTTCTTCTCTGAAATCCTGATCGTTTTTCTTCCGGCAGGAACGCCACCGACGTCCCAGGGAAAAGCCCCCCTTCTCCAAAGTCATCCGTCTTCAGCCGGGGAACGACGGCCACATGATTACTGCAGAAATGCTTGCAGTGGGAGACGGCTTTCATGTCCCCAAGTTAGGGAAGGAGAAGAAGAAGAGGAGGGAAAAAAAGTTCACGATCGCGGCTCGCGGTGGTTTCCATAGTAACCCTCTCATCTCATCTCGCTCCTCCGCCGACACTTCATTCCAGGAACAAAAATACCTGATAGACCTGGAGGGTCTGGAGGTCTTATTTATTTATTTATTTTTGCGATGCCTTGAAGGCGAGTCGATAGTTTCCATTTTTTTTTTTCGCCTCTGCAAACAAAAGCAGACGTGGGGCGGAGGGTGCCATTGTTTTAATGTAGCGAGGAAATTTAATAAACAGCTCGTACACCTCCTTGCCCTCGCAGTCGTGCTTTCAGGAACAGCAGCTCGCTATTTTTGCCGAGACTAACTTTACGATTCATAATGAAAGCATATCGGTGCCGCAATTACAGCTCCGGAAAGTTTCTTTCTTTTATTGTTTTCTCCGTCTCTGAGTTGCCTTGAGGCAGGTTATATGAAATTCCTTCCAAAGGTACTCTTGATAAAAATGAGAGCACCAAAATTCTGATTTCAATAATAGTTATTCAGTTACAGTACAAGCAGAAAGAAAAGTGGACTCCTTTCCTCAACCACTGGGTTTCTTCAACTTAGGGTAGAGGCTCAAAATAGGCTGCAAGAGTAACTACGTTGGACCGTTGGACCGTAGTGCCCAATCTACAAGTTTATACTCACGCAAGGGTTTAAATGGACTCCGATAGGTGCAACAGTTTACACTGAAATCCTATTAAAACTTTCTGAGAACCAGTGCTCTATCTACTGTGCCATTTTGGAAACCTGGGCCCTCATTTATCAATGTGTCGTAGGAAAGGTACTAAAATCACTCATACAGAGCAAATTTAGTATGCTTGCAAGTGGCATTAAGTTGATATTTACCATAAGTGCATAATAATAGTGAGGTTGTATCTTGTAAGGTTGTCTGCTGGTTAATTCAGTCATTATGCACATTGCTTGTTAGACCGTGCATCAACGACAATCTGTTTCTGAAATGATCTGCTTCTTGCAATGGAATGCTCTCGTGAAAAAAAAAAAAAAAAAATCCAGTGTTACTTGTACCGTGGAGTTGGAAGATTTTGCCGTCATTGTAATGATAGGCATTTGACTCTGATTGTTGCGTATGTGCGCGAAAATGTCTCGAGCTTTGATCATCCAGTGACGTTCACCAAGCGGTCAAGGCCAGGTGTCCAGATCTCCTGTTCTTCCTACAGTTATGGAGGAAGAATGCAATGGCTATTCTGTATGCCTTTCCCACTGCTTTCACCCATCTCTCTCTTCCTGTAGGAGGCTGAATGAGTTTCTTTGAAGAGTCTTCGAAGGAACAACATAGCTACCCTCTCACTGGGTGTATAAAACAATAAAAATTTGTTAGTGAGCATAACTCTTTGCCTTGTGTATTCTGTGCTATTGAGCAAACCTCCTTCCTGGCTTATATTGAGCAGTTGCTCTCTTTCACTGACATGCATTTGTTGTGCGTGTTTATGTGAATGTTTTCTCCACTCATGAAGGCGGAGTGTATAAATATCTGTGTGAACTCTGGGACGCCCTTACCTCTAACTAACAGAAAATGGAAGGTGTTTGTACTGTGGAATTATTCCAACTTTTTTTGTATCTGGACAAAGGCTCACTAGCAGAGCGAGGGTGCCTGTTTGATTGTATAATGGTTTTCATCCTTGTGTTTTACAACCCAAATTATCCCGTATATACATGCTGTCACCCTCCTGTTATTTACTCCAACTGGGCCAGGGAAATTTGGCTATCACACCCTGTGCATTCAGGAAGAAACCCTCTCTATTACCTGTTAAAATACTGATGACCTATTCCTGACTTTATGCAGCTGTCAGTCCTACAATACCCATTCTTGTACTTTGAGTAAATGAAGGTCTTGAGAGCAGGACAGAAGAAATGGCTTTCCCTGAGCATGCATGTGGCCACCTGTCTGAGCCAGCCAGAGTTGCCATTTTGTGATAGACATTAGACGTAATACATTTCCAGTCTAATCACTGATTCATGATTTTTTGGTGAGAACACTCCATAACAGTGCCATGGTTGCATTGTATTGAGGGTGGCATCCCTTCCATCATGCTGCATAAGGGAGAGTGAGATGGTAAAGGCAGCATCAATGCCGACTTCCTGTCTGAGGTTTTCTTAGTTCCTTTTGCTTTCACTCGGCACTGATTGGAATGGGACAGACTTCTTCACTATTTTCGGTTATGCCCGTTAGCGAGGAAGGTTCATTGCTCTTCAAAGACTTTGGATGCTGCCAAAGTTAGGACTAATGCCATCAAGATTCAAAACCAGAGTGCCAGGCCCTTTCATGCACAAGAACATGGCTTACTCCGAAAATGATGCACTTTATATGAATGTCTATAGAGCCCAACATTTCAGAGGAATTTGAGAGGAGCATTATGAAGTTTGCTGCAAAGACTGTGTTTCTACTATGCATTCTAAATTCAAAGCATTAATCTGATAGCTACCATTCCAGCGGTAACATGCGACTCTAGGGTTGCCGTCACAAGACAGCCTCCAAGTTAGCCAGCAACCCCCGCGCTTTAATTTGAAGCAATACGGGGAACAGATGGTTAACCAGGATGCCACTGCTACTATAGGTAGCCCATTTAAACAAGGAAATCAGTGCAGGGTTACAATGTAAGTTATAACATTGAAAAAAAAAAAAAAAAAACTACTCCTAATGCTAAACACAGAGTTCAGTCACTATGAAAGGTGTGTCAGAACTGCTGGGTGTTTGCTCTTTGAGAACAATCACTGGAAAAATCCCCTTTTAAAACAGTGCTTATTGGCTAAAAATACTAATGGTACTCTGCAAAAAAGCATGAACTCCTAATGAGCAATAGAAAATGCTCATGTTTAACCACATATCAGAACAATGCTGCCTTCATAAATAAGAATTCATATAAAATATCAAAGGCAGGAAGCAGGGTCAAAATAATACCATTTTACCATAAAAAACTGTATGTATTCGTCTCTCTACATTTAATTTGCCAACACATTATTACTATTTTTATAATTTACCTAGGTTTTATTAAAATACTATCATTAAAATTTCTTGGCGCGTACAATTTTGATTGGCTTCCATTTGCTTTGCACATAGCTCTTTTCACCACCGGCAGCAGTATCAGCATCAGCATAAAATATATGCTCGTACTTATCAGACACTCTGAATTGTCCGAAATATAAGCAGCAGATCTCCCAGGCTGGCAAACAGCAATAGATTTTCCAGGAAGCTGTTCAGATAAGGAGAGCATTTCATTCCAGTGCCTAAATTTTGCAGGCAATCAATGAAATCCCCGGAGATTAGCTTCTCTGTACAGTTGATCTACCCATTAATATACCCAGACAGATACAAGCCACCCTTTTTACAAGTGAGGTATTGGTGATTGGCTTAAAAAGCAGAATAATCATAACTCATATTGTATACAGTTTACAAAGACAGATACACATTCATTTAGACATTATAACTCCGTGGGCTCAAATCTATTTCATTTGCTGTGGTTTCCTTCAGTGTTTCAGCCAAAATACCCTTTCACAGAAGAGTAAAACTAAAAATATGTCAGTTTCGAACAACCGAGGGGTGGGGTCGGGGGTCACAATGACATAATAAAAGACCGGCCATTTTACAGTTACCTCTCATAAAGGTTGGTGGGGGATTTGCAGTGTCACTATCCTTTTTGTGACAGCTCAGATATACAAGTTCAATTATCCACAGCCGCGACTGGCAATAGCCTCACAGGTGCTGGTATATTACGGTCTTAAAACATGAGGAGACCGCGAGCAGGTTTCAAAAAAGACTGAGGAAAAAAAAAAGAAGCATAACCCTGGCCGAGAGATAAAATCTCCGCGGTCGTAATTTATTTTTACGCGCGGTGTTTTGGTGATGGGCCGCGCGTTGTTTTACATTAACCGAGCCCATTATTCACAGGTAAGAGGCCTCCTCTAATGGCGCCTCTGATAAAGCCCTCGGCTGCTTTGAAATGGCCTCATTAAGTATAACATTTTAATGCATAATTATGCACTCTACATTATTTCCATTCAGCAGTTTAAATCATTACTTTGCGATGATAAAGTAAAACAGTTTCAGGACGAGAGCATTATGCATGTTTGCACCTTTGATGTCATCACATGAAAGCAATGATAATGCCGACTCATCACGAAGACCGTCAGCATTTTTTTTCTTCTAAAAAGAGAATTAAACTGCTGATGTTTTTCTCCGTGTTAATTCTCTCCTTGGCGCAGCACTTAACGTGCAGTCATTAATTCAAGGGCAATTCCATTCCATTTTAATTAAACCAAATGGGTTACTCTGTATACCGGGGAGCATCTTAGTGTTTCGCAAAAATGACAATTCATTGGGAGCATCTGAATAATTACTGAACACTGTGACCTCGGTCGCATTAAAACCAGTTATTCCATAGTTACTCGGCAAAATTTAAAAACTCAGAGGAAGAAAAGCACATACAATGGAAACTAGAATTATTTAATAATAGTATTATCAAAACCTTGAAAATTTTTAACAGGAATTTGCAGGTCACATGAAAGAGCTGTGCTTTCAATATATAAGTCAAGTGCAGGAGGGCACAATGACTGTTAATCCGTTTCAGGATTCGGTTCCAACTTTGGCTTTCATTAAGTTGACTCAGTCTCATCTTGATCTGACATTTGTATAAGCTCCAGTAACTGCAGGAGGCAGAAAGGGCATCTTAAAAACCTGGTTGTGCATGGTAATATAATGGAAGTAATATACCGTAGCTATTATATAGTTAAATCTTATGTAATTGGCAGGAGCCTTAGATTTAAATGGGGGGGGGGGGGTGATGTCTGGACTTACATATGTATCCTTATTCTGGTAGCAAATTCTAGTTATTTTATTATTGTGATACCTACCTTCAAGTCTTCAGGAAGGTGAACCACCTCTTTTTAAATCAGGTATCTACACAAGTAAGTGAGATAAGCAATAAACAGTTATGTCCAGATGTTATATATTGGACATAACTGTTTATTGCAGTCAGCCCTCAATATCTTTTGCAACAGGCAGGTCCTGGTTGGGTGATAGCCAGTGGTGTAAAGTCCATTGGCCAGAAGCTTCAGACATATTCCACCCACCAATTCAGCTGGCTGATTTTGCCTAGTAATTCCACTTTCTATATGAAAAGTTGTGCTAATTATCAAACCCTGATAGTTGCAAAATATACAGGGGAGGGGTGTCAGCTTCTAGATTTTATACCAAAGCAGAGAGCTCATCCCAACAGCATCAAATAAAACTCCACAATAAAGATCCTAAAAATCTCGTCCTAAATCCAGTCCTGGCTTTCTTTTTTCCTGGGCAATTAATGCATTATTTAGCGCAGCTGATCAGCCAGACTGCCTTCATACCTGACGCCCAGGTGAAGGCAGAGTGTAAAACCAGTGGTTCTCAGCTCTTGGTGACTGTGATTTTCAGAACAGGTATTTACAGATGCAATCAGTCTAAGACTGCTCTCTGCCTCCACATTTCACATGTTGCTAGGCTACATTATTCCGTTCTTTAAAAAAAAAGCTGCAAATGAGGCAGCCTCAGTGTATATCATCAATTAATCTGCAATTCCACATATTACATGCACTGAAAAAGCCTGCTGATGATTTTTCACAGTCTGTCCTGATGCGTAATGATAAATGTTGTGTGAACTGAGAACCTTCACGCACTCCAGGTTCACTCCATTTAAACACTGGCCACATTTCTTGGCACAGGGCAGGGGACTTCAAATCTGATTTGACAAAGACCAGTGAAGGAGCGTGTTTTTGTTTTAGCCCACTCCTAAGATACTGCTTGAAGATAAGCATGATTATTTTTTCAACCTAAGTTATTTGACTGCTTAAAACCTACTGGTTCACTGCTATACTTCAGCATCAAACAAATTTAGCTTGCACAGTCCAAGGCTGCATCAGATGTCAAGATAAAGCGGCATTTACTTTTTCCATGCCGGAAGCTTAGCTCTCTTTCTACCTTCCATTATTAAGATGGAGTGATCTGTCAGGCAGGCCTAGGGGACACAACGTGCACACATTTGTCCTACTTCTCTCACAGACAAGCATGATGCAGCAATAGTTACCGCCCCATTTCTTTCCTCAAAGTGGACTTGCTGAGCACTGCAAAATGTGCTCAAACAGAAGATCAGTTATCAGAAGGGATCATGTGATATTACTCCCCTCCATCCCTCAAACTCGTAGGGAGTAGAAACACCACTATAAGCTTTGAAATTACACACACGATTACTCAAATGCATTCTTGTGCCATGCTAAAAATATCACACTGGCTCCAAAATGGATTCACATCTCGGAAGGCTAGTTCTGTAAAGTGGCACGCAACTACCGTGCAATAAATGATTTCTCTCTTCAAAGCCGCGTGATGGATTGCAAGAAACATGGGAAATGGCAAATAACACCAATTTATACATAAAAAGAATCAATTCACAGCAAGCTGCCTCAAGCTTTGAATACATTTACGGACTATTTGTCGTCCTGAAGGATGCCGGTGTGTGTGTGTGATTAATGCTATGGGTAAAAATCAAGGCTCTTCCTTTTTTACACCCACACCGCAGAGAGGAATGCACCTCGGACACAGAATAATATCAGGGACCACTAATATTCTCTGTAGCGCTGAAGCCAGTTTGTGAATGATGATCTGTCGAGGAAGAAAATGAACTGCTTCCCACCACCGGCAATGATTCATGTCGTTCTCTGGGACTTCTTATGCATGTGGGATGTGGGCACTCCTAAATAAGATTCCTACACTCACTTACATACAAATTACATTGCGTACTTTGTGCGGGAAAAAAGTTAGCTGTTACTTTGACTTACAGAAGGGGAAAAAAAAAAAAAAAACAAGAGATACCATGGCAATATGGGACTTAGACGTGGGTATCTGAAAGGGCAAAGAAAATCAAAGCTAATTTCTTTCACCGAATTCGACTCAACCTTGCTTCTCTCCAAATGTAGCTATGCAAACATCTGTTTTTAGCTCATGCTAATTGCAATCATCAGCAGGTGTGTAAGGAGCTTTAGGCAATCGCAGTTTGCGAACAGACTATTAGTATTCTAAGTTAGACCAGACATTGGTAGTACACGAGGAATCCATTTAACTCTCGGCTGCACAACAAGGTTTGATCCATTTCAAACGCTGCACAAACACCACTTAGTGATGAAATGAGCTCAATCATATCTTTACCTGACAATTGTCCAAGTACCAGCCACAGCTGCAAACTGCAAGTAAGATTTTACAATGCACCATTACTGGAGTCAACCTGCAGGGTTTATTGAGCTGGTAGTGGACTAATACTGAGATAATTACCTGTGACTAAAACCAGTGAACAGGCTAACTCTGGAGAGACAGGAGTTGAGCATCAGTGGTTCAACTGAAAATATGCTCCCTCAAGGTTTGTGAAAACATTTCTATTCTTAAAAAATGTTCTGTAGAAAAGCTGATGACTTTCCTCACCCTCTGAAGATATTTTATTTCTACTCACGCCATAAGCACACAGAATTCACTGATACTGCAAATTAATTGTTCATAAGTGAACAGACTGTATTCATTATGTTTGGCATGTCATCAAGCTCTGCTATTATCATACACCTTTTGCCTAAATATAAAAGCTGCAACTTTGCATATCGTCGGCCTGCTGATAAAACCTTGTATCTTCAAAATAATAAACTTTACAGGAGAGCATAAAAAATGTTTAATTTTGCATGCAAGAATGCAGTTGAGCTGTGTTCGGGTAGGATAACTATTTTTCTTCCAAGAGTGTATCCAATCAATAAAATTTTGTATTTTGCAGTGTCATGGACATGAGAGTTTTTGTTTCTTATCAAATCGGAGATACTAGGTTTTATCAGCATGCCGACGATATAATATTGTTAGAACAGCATAGTTCATTATAATGTTGGCTTATTTTTTTTCTTTATGTTTTATTTAAAAAAGAAAATAATAATAAAAATAATACATATGAGCTGGGCTCCATTTATTATCTATAAGTTTTTCATAAACCTTTCTTTTAGTGACTTCTGCAAATGAAAATGGAAGCAGTATGAGTTTTCTGGTCCATGTAGTAGCATCGCTTTCAGACAAAATCTCTGTGCTTTAATGTAAAAGAGCAAACAAATCAATTATCTTGTTCCCTTCTCAGCCCGAGCCATGTTTGTGTCCACGGACAGCTTCTTGATGAACATTAAAAAAGAGACGGATGAGACTGACGCTGAGGACTATTTTAAATGATGATTAACACTAATGCAGGATGTCAGTTGAACGCAATTTGCATAATTGCATGTTATCTGGTGTCGGATGATTGAGTACGAAAGGGGGGGTGGCGTGGCACTCCATGTCAACATTTCATAATGAAAGAAGAGGTTATGATTGGGTGTAATTTTTTTCTATAGACAATGAAAAAAATAGGGCTAATAAATCTCTCCCTGCATATACCATGTATGTGTGTGTGTGTTGTGGGGGACGGGGGGACGAACGGGGACACATTTACAAATAATTTCTCTGGTAAAAATATTAAGCAGATGGGTGGTGGTTAATATCTACTTTAATAATGCAATAATGTATAACAGCAATTGATGAAGTGTGATAGCACGAGGTATCCAGAGACATGTCATTAAAAGACAGCACTCAACAACACTGATGAATTCTCTCATGGAATTTGATCATTTTTTTTTAACAAACAGAAATTTTGCAAATGCCATAAATACTATCCTCAGTTAGAATTGCAATTGCTGATTGCTCAGGGGCCACGGTATTTTTTTGTAAATACATTTTGCTGATGCAAAATTGAGTGATGATGTTGTACACCATTATCACAAGAGCAGATGGCTCAAATAGATGCTGTGCATCATGTCTAATGCAATAGCTTTGTTGGGTCCTCATTTACAATAGGTTCATGACTAATTATTTGTATATAATGAATTAGAATTACCTTTAACTTTGGTACTACTGGGGGAAAAATCACAGGAAAAAGAGCTAAATGACTGAAATAGATCATAATGCATGGGGAACAACAAATATTCCAATTCTAGACATCGCCATCACTTAAAAAAAACAAACAAAAAAAACAAAAAAAACAAAGCACCTTCAAGTGCATACTTTACAATAACTGAAAATGCCTAGCTCGTTTTGTAAATGGTGTCAGCTACCCAAAATTAAATCTTACGCTAGCTTGTTTGTGGTTGCTAGGATACTAAAAGCCTTTAGTTGTTGTTTGTCAGAGCTGTGTTTGTGGTGGAGGCCAGAAATGTACAGGTATGCATAACAAATTCAATTTAAACTCGATTTTGTAGTGGGTAATTAATATCAGGCAGGTGACGGCAGTATTTGGTACAGCGAGAGCAGACTGTTAGAGGAAAAAAAAATCTCAGTGTTTTTTTTTTTAATTTAGTGTGCGTGCGGTGAGTCAAAGTTGCATAAATATTGAAGATTAAAGTGCATGGCTCCTGTAGAAAGATAGATACTCTAGTCAGGCGACTGTGAGCCCTGTGCTGTGATCTACAGTCACCCACACAAGTACAAATGTCTCATAGGTTACAAATACAGAGAACTGAAAAGGACACCGACCAAAATAGCAATATGCTTGCAAGGTTGCATTGACATTTCTCTGTTAATTTGCAAATACTTTTACAGCCATGGAGGCATGATCCAGTCAGTCGTTCTTTCCACAGCTCCGTATGTCAGTGTCTGAATCTGTTATGTTCCAAATTGTGTCATTTTCCTCGTCTTTTTAATTTTAAATGTTACATTGTGTTATTTTAGCAGTTCTCTGTATTAGATCATAAGATAAGATACACTTTGTTTGACCCTGTGGGGTAATTTGTCCTCTGCATTTGACCCATCTTATTGTTAGGAGCAGTGGGCAGCCACAGCCAGTTCTAAAGCCAGTACCTTGTTCAGGGGTACTGTGGGAGCATTCCTATGATGCATGTTTTTGTGGGTGGGGGAAACCAGAAACCCATGCGAACACGGGGAGAACATGCAAACTCCACACAGAAAGGCCCCAGGCTGGATTCGAACCCACGACCTTCTTGCTGTGAGGCAAGCCACCCCGGTCATTCTCATCACCTGTCACCTGCCACATGCTTTTTTTTCATCCCTGTTATTTCCTTATTCGTAACCACACCTCCCTGCACATCTCCCCAGCTCACTCACACCTGTTACCTATGCAATTAGTCACTCTCTTACTGATTGAATTCTCCTTCCAATCTAGTATGACACTTCGTTTACATGTGGCCGGCTATTTTCATAAACAAACATTTCACCATCTCCGTTTTCAAAAATAATATCATGCACACGCATCAGTTTTCAGAAAAGTTTTCGTTTACAAGTACCCGTGTATATATGCCGTCAAGAGCATATAAAACCTGTAGGTGGCAGTGTAACGATAAGCTCAAGCCCACGTTAGTCAATCAAAATCCCGAAAATAGCAACAACAGAAACGAATCATGATCATCCATGATAACTGCCAGTGTAAACATAGGTTGCACTTTTGGCGCAGGTGCAAGTTCTTGACGTATACTGTGACGTCGGCTGCCTAAAACTCTGTTTTTCTCAGTTTACATGCAACTGAAGTTTTGCAAAATCTCCACTCTGGCTGGAGTTTTTAGACAGAATCGTTTTCAGAGGCAAATTCTCCGTTTGTGTGTAAATGAAGGGCACAAACGCGGGGAAATATCTCCGTTTATCAAAATAACCGTGTACGTGTAAACGGGGGGCTAAATCATGATGTTGTTCGCCAGCTTTCCTTGAGTCAACCTATGAGCATTCTTTGATTCCTACGGCCTCTTGGTCAAGTTTTTTTATTTTTTTTTTGTCCCTTGATTCATGATTTAGTCCAGTTCCTTTTGGTTGGTTGATCTTTCGTATAGTACCTCTTATTACTCCCCGGTTCTTACTCCTGGATCAGCAAAGCTTAGGAAGGAGTGTGCGATGAGCCTCGAGCATCACTCATTAATCAATCAATCAATCAATTTACCGTTAGAACGACCATGGTCGGTAAGATTCACAAACAGCTTATCCAGGATTAACAGTAGTGTCACTTTGATTCAGTTCTGTGCATACCTTGGCGTAATGACTTCATGGTTTCTGATTTTTGGATTGTTTTTGGACACCGAGTTGGATTGCCCCTTTTGTGCCGCATTATTCCTGTGTGTTACTGAACCGTACTGCTTGACCAAGAGAATAAATAAAATCTGTGAACTGAGTTTTTGCTTTTGTTTGAGGGGGGAGACCCTACAGGTTGGCAAAGGTTAAAATAAAACAAATTCATTTAACCATTGTTATATTATGGACAGTGATTTAAAAAAAAAAAGATATGTAAATATGTAAGGTCAGTTGTGTACTGAATCCACGGATGTGGGAAAGTGTGTAGGCAGTGAATAAAGTGTACAGTAGGTCTAAGTGAATACATTTCAACACCACCACCATATTGGAAATAATCAGCCAGCTTCTAAAACTATTAAGATGAGTTCAGGAGTGGCTCAAATTGTTGCTACCTTGCCACCCAGACTGCGTCACACAACAGGACAAACAAGACACAGAAGGAGTCACGAGTACGGTAGGAGAGGTCAATACAGTGGTTTGACTAGGGTATTTAGGTATGCACTTTTCAATGAGTAAGCTCAGACATTAAGAAGAACTCAGACATGACTGGGCAGAGCCGAGTTCCTGTACAATCATAGTCGGAAACGTAATTGATAAGAAGGCGAGTGCTTTTTAGTTCATGGACATACAACTTACAACCCGGCAGTCTTACCAGCGGTCCAACGGTGCATTGAATGTGCAAAGGATTAGAGCAAGGCCACACTTGGCGAAACTGCAAGAACGCATGCTCAATTCTGGTTAAAGTGCGCAAATAATAGCCAACTTTCTCCTCCAGTGCACTCAATTTACACAAGAAAGAGTCAGCAAGAAACCTATGTTAGACGCAGCCTTTCACTTTTCTCCGGATCCCCGCTGTGTGTCTGTCTGTGGGGCTGCAGACCACAGTCTGAATAAGGAGGGTTCAGACTTAATTCTTGGTTTAGCAAGAAGCTAATCACGTTGATGTCATGAACTCGAAAGGGTAAGAATTCAAAAATGCGAAGGCAACGTACTTCTGCAGCACTTGATAAAAATTTTGAAAGACAAAAACAAACACTAAAAAAAAAACTGCACCTGTTTAGGTAAAAGGACAAAGACGTTGCCACTCTTGGTTTCTCCAGGAATGCACTGGAATTAAGGCGAGAGTTCAGTTATCGACTGAGGTAGAAACAGAGAGATAAGAAGAGCGAGAGAAGAAGGGAACAGAGAGCAGTAGATGAGAGATCAAGGAGGCCTAAAAGAGGAACAGACAGAGAGAAAGGCAGCCAGGTGTCTGACACCGGAGCGGAGACGTGTGTTTAAAGCGCGTGCCGACACCAGGCCCAGCAGGGGAGATGCACGCAGGTGAGCTGACAGTCTGAGACCCGACGAGGGGAGGGAGGAGAGGGGAGGGATAAAAACAGACTGAAGATGAAGCGAAGCGAACATCAGAGCAGGTTTTCTGATCACCCGAGAGTTCTGCTCTCTGACGCCATTTTGCATCTCCCAGCCCGTTACGTACAGTGGAGTTTCGCCGTCTAATGTTCAGTGGGAGCGGATCTCTCCTCTTCTGCTGCATGAGGTGATATCTGTGCCCTCTCTCCCACCTGTCTGACACAACATGAACCTGCTGAATAACGTTTCCTCCTCTGCTTTCCTTTTACACGAAACTCAGGCATCTGTGTTTTGTTTTTTGTTTTTTTTAAGTGCCTTTTTGCTTTTGGCTTAGAGGCTGATTTTCAAAACCTTAAGTCTAAAAAAGACAAGATCTTGTTGTCTGGGTTATCCCTGTTGTCTGGTGAAGACCTTCTACCAGCTGTGGTCTAAGGAGGGACAAACCGCACACCAGTAACAGGATGTTGAGTGTCCAGAATCATCGATGCACAAGGGCTACCAAAGATATCCTGTCTGGTCTAAATGGACGGAAGGTCGACTGCAGCACAATTTGGAGAAAATGTTAATGATATTCACAAGAGGAATGTGTCAAAATACATTATATATCACGTATAGCCGTCAGGACCTTGGAACAATTGAGGAGGTTCTCCCGGTCCACTGAGTCCCATTTTCTTTGACAGCAAGTGCATTGGCCGAGTATGTGTGCACCATGTACCTGCCGAACAGATGGCACCAGGATGCACTGTGGGAAGCCGGTGGAAGGAGAGCGATGCTCTGGGAAATGTTTTGCTAGGAAACCCTGCTTCTGGGAATTCAATTGACAGTTTCAAGCGCATGTCATTTTGATGGAGTTGTTTTGGCAGCACAAGTGGGACCTTCACAGCATTAGGCAGGTGGTGCGTGTATGTACCATAGTTTTCTTTTTTTTTGTCAGGGCCTGTCCCCCCATTTCCTCTGTGGCCAAAATCCCAGGAAATTTGCTGAATCGGCGGCAGTTGTCAATAAGTATGTTCATTTGCGCACCAAATTCAGGTTAAGGTATTAATTTTGGTTATGTGCTATTCTAATAGCTGGATTTACACATCATGCTGCTTCTGGAATATTCCTGATCACATGGCAGCTGACAGACAAACGCTGCCGGATTCATTTTGCCTGTGCTAACTGGGTCAAAACTTGAACGGGTATCTTGTGGGCATGTTTGACACTTTTCATGGCTTTAGGAGAAATTTTGGAAGGGTTTCTTTCAACACATGGCAGCATTAGGTTACGTATGCAATGCATTTTTTCTTGTGATTTAGCTGAGCTGTATCAAGACATTTGCTCTCTTTGTTTAGATGTACTACACAAGGGCTTACTTAACACATTAATATTTTTCAGAGGGTATTAATCACTGGAAGAAGAAAGTGCAACAAAATCAAAAAAGTCCACAAATGGCTGTCCTTTCCTGGTCCGATTGAGTCACACATAGGTCCTCTAAAATGTAGTTTAGAGAGTAAGCCAGCTAATAGGGCAGTACAGTCTTTTACAACATCGTGATGACAAGCTATGTGCTAATCCAGCTAATCCAGTCCACTTAAAAGCAGCTAAGATCTTTTCATCTCTGTGAAATGTCCATCAAACTTTGTGATATTAACCTCACCCGAGACAGAGTCAGCGGGGCGAGATATTGTAATCAGTGCAGTTTGTTTGTCTGTTTGTTTGTTTGTTTATCTGTGAGTGTGGCTGTGTGTCAACAATCTTGCATCTAGACGGTGATTCTGATTGTCTTCAGACTTTCACAGTAGATGGGCAATGGTCTATAGATTAAGTTTTGGGGGTGATCGGGTCAAGGTCAAGGTCATTGGAAATGTCAAAGTTGTTTTTTTTTGCAATAAACTTCTTCAAAGTCATCACATTGACTTCAAGCCAAAGCCAAAATGTGAATTTTGCAATTCTGCTTCCAACCAAATGATGAATGATGGGGTAGCTTTGATAGTCTCCGTAGCGGAGGGGGGTTAAATGTCAGGGGGGGTCGAGGTCATTGGTGAAATTTTTTTATTATAACTCAAAAACAGTTGCAGATAGACTGATGTTTACTATTTTGAGCATATGAGAAGTCCTATACCTTTTATTGACACTATGACCTTTGATCTTGGGTGACCTCGAAAGGTCAAACTGAAGGTCACAGATTTTCAAGGTCACACTTGTAAAATTGAGTCAGTATCCAAAGCACTAAAATAAGTGCTGGCAGGTGAGATTTGTTTTGTCTGGCAGCTCTTGTTAATACTTTCAATATTCTCTTGTCACTACAGTATACAATGACACTGCACTTTTTAAAGCAGCATTTTATGTTGCCTCAAAAATGTCTCCAAGTGTTATCCTATGTTAATGGCAAACCTGAAGGATGACTATATCATTTAAAAAAATCTGGTCTGAGGTGGTTTTCTAATATTCTTCAAACGAAGAGTTCATTCTTGGATTTCTTGTTGATGCTATTTCAATATTTCAGTCACTCTTTTTTTATTTTGCCCAGTTTTTGTCTGTTGGCAATGGATATTTGGCACTTACAGAAGATTCTGACAACCTGTCAGTTTTCCTGATCTGCAGTTAGTTGAGGTACATTTTCATCCAGCAGGCCTTCAAAGATGTATGCAAATATCCTTCATGCCAAAAAAAAAAAAAAACTGTCTGGGCTAATATAAATAAGTTACACTGAAGCAGAAATAATATCAAACCTGTATGGAAGTGAAATATCACTATTTCTTTGAGTACAGCAAGCTATAAAGCATAGGCTGGTGTTTCTAAGGAAACGGATCATTTGCATAGAAGGGGTCAGACCACATTAGCCAGTGCTCTGTTCGACATCACTGTGCACTGGTGTGGAAGCACTTCCAATGAGCACGGACCCAAAGTTAATACAAAAAGCCAAGAGCGCATATATGCTTATTTCTTAGAAGGAAAAACCTAAGTACGTGACACTGAGAGAAATTTCAGCACACAATATTCATTTAACTTTATATTGTCCAGTGTTAATTTTGTCATGACAAGACCAGCCCATCCTCACAAGGAAATTGACCTCACAGGTCATGAATCCAAGCACCTAAAACAACCTTTGTTGAGGTTTAAGTACCCGAAGTGCAAAGGTGGAAATGAAATGATGTGAGAAAGTTTGGGTCGGTGGGAGGTCGGGGTGAGAGTTGAGACAAGACAAGAGCAGACTTTTCCACCGTAGACTGAGGTTCAATTTCCGTCCCCAAGCATGAGTTTAGAATTGGCAGCAGTGAGTCATGACTGTCTTTCTAAAAACCACAATCACCTTACCCTACCCCCGAACCATAACCTTATCTTCACCCTAACCTTATCATCTTGGATAGGAGACCTTAACCTTACCCAGAAAGGGCCGATACGGGTGCAGGCTTTCATTCCAACTAAACAGTTACACATTTTATTCTACTAATCAACCCTTAGAGTCTTTGCAAAAGACCTTAATTAGTAGAATCGGTTGTGAAACATTTGAAACATTTCAACATTCATGAAACATTTGAAAAACTTGACGTGTGAATTTGGTGGCATATTTTTACTGCCACACTTTTTGAAAACAGCTGTATCTTGTGTTTGTGATGGTCAGCATTTGTTGGTTTATCCGATTTGTCCATACGCTTGTCTAACTAAAATGTCAACTGACCTGACCTCCACTGAAATGTGCCAATGTCCTTTCATAACAGTTTCATTTCTTCTCATACAAGAGAAACAGCCTATCATTTCACTTACATAAGTGAAAGACGTCAACCCTGTCGACAAGTCATATGACTCACAAGGCACAAAAAATTACGAATGGCTCAAAGGCCAGAAATGACCTTGCGACTGGGACTCACTCAAGATCAGCGAGTGTTTGAATTTATTTCCAGATCTTAAAATCTTTCTGGCCTTACTGGAGCTTTTTTCATGAATATGAACACAAAAGATGAGATAAGCTCAAAGCAATATTTAGAGAAAAGCAGAGAGAATGACTCATTCAGAATAAATGCAGATGGAGCCATCTGTAATAAGGCCTAGCTCAGTACCACAGGCAAGCAATTCATTTATTTTTGCCCAAATCCTTTTCTAAATCTCTCAATTACTTTGGCAGACTGTTCAGATTGATCATAGCATCCGCCTGTCTGGAGAGACAAAGGGTCAATGGGTGTGCTATCGGTCAGTTCATTTTAGCACTGCAGAGGGCCAGCTATGACTATGCAGTCCAATTTTAGAGCGGCAGATTTTACTGCAGTTTCTGCGAGAAAATGCGCCGTGGATTGTAATGGAGGTGATGTCGATGCTTTCACCTCTTTGTTGACTTCTGCTATTCTGTCTTCAGCTAACTACCCCTTCCCCAGTGAGTCAGTTAATGCACCTCTTCCACTCCCCCTTGAGTGACAGAAGTCTCCGTAACCCAGCAAAGTTCTACCTCTGGATCCTGCGCCAGTGACAAGGCAGTATATCTCTCAGGATCCAATCATTTATCTGAGTCATCACAGGTGATGCTTAGTAATTGGGGGGAGGGGGTGCCAGATTCTTCCAGAACGTCCTTTTTAAGGGCCTGACCTTGCCATTTGGTGGCTAGGATTCTCCTGGGGTATGATGGAACACGATTGTGCGGTGCTCTTAGTGCGAGTAGGATTTCCATGTTCCACTGCCGTATGAGAGCATACTGAGAACACATGCCTGGGACATAATTTCTCCTGCTCTGCCAATCCGCTAATTGGGTTTGACGTGGAGGGAAAGGTTACTTGAGACGGCAGAGCTAAGGTAGGTGAGCTGATGATTGTAGTGACCTATGCAGACCGTGGTGAGTTATTGATATCTTAGCACATAATTTGTTACTTCTTGAAGCTGACAGGAAATCTGAGGCTGACAGTAGATCTTGAGTCTGTTAGGGAGTATGATAACTTGTTAAGTCTCTGGAAGGCTCATTCTGAGTATGGTGTCAGACCAGCATTATCAGCAAAACCTCTTTTGTACTTTTCACCCCTTTGTTTCCGGCTCTTACACACTCTAGTTTGAACAACCAGCCATTGTTTCTGGAGAGGAGATATAACCATCTTCCAGTACACTGATGACACAGGAGCAGGGAGAAGAAGGTATGGAAGAAGCTTTAGGGTCAGTACACAAAGCAGCTTCACCGTAATATAAAATGGGCAGGGATTCAAAGATGAGTCGTCACAAAGGACAGTGTCTTACACACCCCTGTGGAAAGACGATCATATTAAGGAGCCAGTGAGGATATCCCATCTTTTGAAGCAGTATAAAGAGGGCCTGCTGACCGGGCTGAAGGCCTCCATCAGGTTATTGGAGACAATGTATAATGCTAGATTGTGCTCTCAGCATAGGCCTACACAAAAGCGTTGGGCGTTGGATGCTTAGGCAGTTTTGCATGTGCCTGAGATTGGCAGGTAAGAGACGTAGAGCGACGCGATGGTTAAGAAGAAAGCGATCAGTGACAGTCCACATGACGGCCTCGAGGTTTTGGACGGGCAAACCTGGGAGAAAGGAGCGTATTGCTTCTCAGGCAGAGGAGCTGTTGCAATGGAACATGACAGCGCTTTCTCCGTGAGAAGATCCGCTGTCGGGATGTGGAATCTGATGCAGCAGAACAGCGCGTTTGGATGCGTCTCGACAGAAATGTCAGCAGTGGTGCCCGCTGTCAAACAGCAACCGATTTTAAAACACAGGCCTGTCCAGTGCTGCACCTTTAATGCAGAGCTCATCATCCAAAACAAAAAGAAAAATGCAGTTACTCTTGACGGAAGTAGGCTAGAGCCCGGAGAGTTATTTACGCAAGTGACAAGACGCACAAGAAGCAGGAATCTCTCCTAAACTAGAGTACTGAACCTGAACAATCATGAATGATGACAGGAGGTCAACAATTCAGGTTGAATTAACCATGCAGCTTACCAATCCATTACCCAAATAGATTAATAATTTCCTCTTACAGTAACTGTATATTTTATCATGGTATTCTAGGGGATGCACATCACAAAAATTTCTCATTTCACATTTAAAGCAGAAGTGCAAGTTACCACATTCATGGAAGACACAGACGAGCAAAGTTAACGCATACGAGTCTACTTTTTGAGCCAATTAATTTTTTTTTTTTGTGCATAATTAAGGCATCAGTGTCCATCAAATCCATCCCCGGTCTAACATATATAATGCAAGTTGTGACATGACATTTCGACTCAACGACAGTAAAACTGGAGTTGTGCTTTATGCAATGCTGCAGGACAATAAATAATATACGAAGATGGTAATTAACACTTCAGCTCAGCCGTGCTCCGTAATTATACACGGAATTAATTTAGTAAAGCCCCAGACTGTTTAAATGGTTCTCGGGTCAATTGCTATACTTTTAGAGAAACTAAACAGCGAGAAGTCAACTGTGATGACATACTCTCTAAACTATTCGGCAGCTTTGACAATTAAACACTGAAACAGTGTCAACATGATTTATTCAAGGTTAGTCTTTGGGAATTGTTAATATTTCCAAAGCACAGTTGCATAATCATACTCTAAGTAATTCCAAAATCGTTCCCCACGGAACCCAGAACTTTCTCTCTTGAATGTCAATTGCCATCTCAGTCAGGCAACCCATTGTAAATAAGGGCTAGCCGGATTTCTGTTTTGCCACAGTCCATCAACAAATTATGTGAATAGTGAAAAGTTTCCTTCTTGTGTGCCCTTTGCGTAACCCCAAATATTATGGAATCAGATTTGTGTCAAAATTATCAAACAAAACTTTTGGGATATGAAACAAAAATTTCAAAATTGAGAGAGAATAAAATTCACTGAAGAAAAAAAGTTACCTCAAAGGTAAAACTAATAACTTGTAAATTATTTGTGTGATTGAGTAAACCATTGGTCTTTTAGTTCTTTGATAATATGTCCTTTACTCCTGGCTCTGAGCTCAAAAACCCGTTAGCCAATGAGGACACACCCCACAAAATATCCCACCCAAACGAGAGGTTTGTGTCAGAATTGCAGATCTGGCAGCGCAAACAAGAGAGTTGGAGACGTAACCGTAAATATGATCGTTGCAAAAGCAGCAGAGGGAACTGTGAACGAAAGGACATATTATCAAACAACTAAAAGACCAATGGTTTTCTCGATCACACAAATAATTTGTTCACAAGTTATAAGTATTACCTTTGAGGTAACTTTATTTTTCCTTCAGTGAGTTTTATTCTCTCTCAATTTTGAAATTTTTGTTTGATATCCACAAAGTTTTCTTTGATTATGTCGATGCCAATCTGATTCCGTAAAATATCATCACCAAAAAAATTTAATAAAATTAGGTATTTTTCAAACAATATTCAAAGTATTATTTTTTGTCTTGCTGGCAGCCCCATTAGCTACTTGTAATAATATTAGAGCAGGATTGTTGTCATTCTCTGGGTTGGGAATTGCAACATCTGCATTCCTTTCGTGAAATTTCTGATATTAACACTGAATTTATGTTGACAGTGAACCCTAAGCAAACCCTAAGTGGTTTAAAAGCTTTATCAGATGTGCTTGTGAGTCAATAATTTGCTATTCTTTTCTTTTTTTGGAATGACAAAGAAATCGTATTCATCACTCGACCTCTGCCCCACTTGCCCATTCCTGGGGCAAAGAATAAGTGTTTCTAGCCATCCTGGCAAGCCTCGTTACCATAATGTTAACCTCCTGTGACTATTGTCTTATGCAGATGCAAATTTGTAAAGTGTTGACGAGGTATAGTTCATGATTGCTGTAATTAAGCGCTCGCCCTCGATCACAAAGCAGGATCCGGAAATCACTCATTTGCAGAATGGTAGGCCCCCATCAAGATATTTAGAGATATTTTATTTCACATTTACAACACATTCCATTCTGGAGGCCATTACCATGGAAACAATAACCAGCCTCCTGAGTGGCCGAATCTGACTCCTCAAGATGCAGCAACTCGACTGCTGCAGTCAACAGTATCCATTGCTTTTTATGGGGAAACAGTAACATAACAATAATCAGGTGCTAATAAATCTTAGTGTTGAAAAAAACACACCCTAGTAATAATAACGCATGCTAATCTATGACTGTATGTGGACTCCATCTGCTTGATATCTAGTTCAATCAAACACAACACGCATTTGATCAGATTTAATTCAACCATCTTCAAACTCAAATGCAAATCAAACTCAAATGCCTACTACTAGTATTTTTGCAATGGCTATATTATTATTATTATTATTAATATTATTGTCTCCCGTCGCCTCTGGCAAAAGGGAGACATAGGAATGCACCCCGTCCGTGTGTGTGTGCGTGTGTCCGTCCGTCCGAAAAGTGGCATTAACACGATAACTCAAGAAGAAGATTGATTACGAGCCCAGTCTCATCCCGACGCGTCATAATTTGACACTACCTGACCAAGTGTCGATATACGAGGCAAAAGGTCGCTTTTAGCGTCCTTTATTGACGCCAGTTTAAAACAAACCCTACCCCCCAACCCCTAACCCTTAACCGGAACCGTAACCCTAACCCTCAAGTAATGACGCCAAAAGCTTCCTTCTGCCTTGTATATTGACGCTTGGTCAGGTAGCGTCAATATATGACGAGTCCGGATGAGAATGTGTTGGGATTACAGACTCCATGTTGTGCATATAAGAAGATTACATTATGAACCAGTTTCCTATTTAATATCAGTGACCTTGACCTATTATTTGACCTTGCAATTAGCAGGTCAAATATTGGTAATTGACCTATTTTTTTCAAACTTGATTTACAAGCTCAAAATTGTTCGCTGTGGTGTTTTGCGGCATTCTCTCTAACCTGATGGTCAAATTTTAGGGATCCAGGTCCTTGCCATCTTTTACAAAATATCCACTTTCACATTGAACAGAATTGACCTCCTTTAAGGTCACAGGGTATATATTTATTTTGGCGACGGGAGACCGTGGGCCTCGCGGTCAGCTTGTTATTAGTAGTAGTAGTAGTAGTAGTAGTAGTAGTGGTAGAAGAAGCATACATTATACTTTATATACAAGCTAGTTTCAGTCTTCAAAATATAACATAACCCTCTGTTTCTGCCCTCAGTAACATAATTTATTAATGTTAAAATCCTCACATCATTCCTACCTCTGGCAGCTTACTCTTCAAAGATCCATAATTAAAGATATGAGAGGTTGGTTGTCTTTCATAATTCGCTTATGGATGGAAATTTGGATATGCGATGATATTTGATGGGAAGAATTCAGATTTGTAGTTGTAGGCCTATGCTTTTGATCCTGTTCTCTGAAGTTATACTTCATTATCTTAGTCCTTACTGAAACCTCACAGCTTAATTTACTGTATCTCATACATTACAGCCCATTTGTTGGAGACCTGGAGATGTGAGCTTGAAATGTGCAGTGTTTCGTCAAATTTTGTGGGTCAGGAATTTATTTTTTTCAATCAGGAAATAAGCTAATGTACAACAGTTAAAAACATTACTCAAATCAGGATGCATTTATAACTTCTGATGAACTTATTGACATGGTTTTGGAGGTTGGCGTTTGTTTGGGAGCTTTCTTTGTTACTCTCGTCCGGGACGATATTGTTTTGCCCACATCGGATTCTTTGGCCAGCTGGCATTAATTGTGGGCGGCGCCCGGACTCTACTTAAGCCCAAGTTCCTCCTCGCCACCTTTGCTAGAATGTCAGTGTTACGATTGCACTATAGCCCGTAAGTTCTCTAGCTAGAAAGTTGGTGAGGAATTAGTTGCAAAGAGGAAAGTGTTAGTTAGTAAGAGAAATTATCTCTCTCTTTTCCTCTCTCTTCTTCTGCCTGTGCACCGTCCTGGTGCTTAATCTTTTGATCTCGGCTTCCGAGATTTTTCCTTTATTTCGTTCGGTCTAGCTCGCGTTGCTTCCTTATTTTTACTCGGACGAGATTTATGTCCTTTGGAAGCGCGAGGCCCTCTCTCTTGTTTTGTCTGTGATCATCATATTACTGTGCTTCCTTTCGTTCCGGCCACTGCATTTGGCGTCTCGAAATACCAGCCATCACACTTATACCACATTGTGTATGTGTTCATTGCAGAAATAGATTTTTTTTAAAATTATTATTATCATTTTTAATTTAAATTACTCAAAGATAAAGCTTTTCAAATTTTTTTTTTCTTTCTCCTAAAATGTCCGTGCTCAAAGTCCATGGCTGTCAGTTAGCAGTGGTAAATGTTACATGATTGAACATCGCAATGTTTAGTTAATGAAGGCCTCTTCACATACTTTATGATCTTGCACATTAAGGGGTTAATTACAACTTTGCTAGGCTCTTGCATTAACAAAACTAAAATGAAAACATCGCGAGCGAAAAAAAAGCTTCATCCTTCAGCTAAGCTATTAATTACTTGTTGACAAGCCAGTTCAAAGATTGATGGAACCGACAGAAGAAAAAAAACAAAGGACGTAGCAAGGACTTAGAAATCACCATAATTACCCTGTCAGCACATGTACAAACAGCACTGCATCACACAAACAAATGCAATAAATCTGTTTGTATGCCCACAAATTATGCTGTTAAAACATCCCACCGCCTCTGATGCCTGCCACTTACGAAAAGAATTAATCAACTGGCACGTTATTCCTTTTGTAAAAAATTTTAGTACATACACACCGGTGAGCTAAAACATTAAAACAACTCACGGATAAAGCAAATAACTGTGATTATCCCAGAACAATAGCACATCTCAAGGTCTGCATATACTGTGGGCTCCAAAATTACTGGAAACCCTGACTGGCAATGCACAACCAATGCTTTAAAAAAAGTCTAAAAAATATATATTTACAGAGAAACTCTAAAAACCAACATGTGGGAAATACTGTATGATATTATTGTTATTATTTTTACAATGGAATCAACCAAAAATCATTGACTAATTTAATTAATCATCAATTTCCTCCAAATCAAGGGTTCACAATTAATGGCACTCTTAAAGATAACTGTAAATAATGTCTACTAAAATTCAACCAGGTATTAAATTCCACGTGTTAAGGAACTATGGAGCCATTATTACATCACTTCCTGTTTCACTAGGGTATAAAATGTGGTAACACACATGCAATATCCATTTGTCATCCAACACCATGAAGAAAACCAAACAATTGTCAGTTCAAAAGAGGCAGATAGACATAGACCTTCATAAATCTGGTAATCACTACAAGAAGATTCACACATGTTTGAATATGTCACTGAGCACTGTAAGGGCAATTATTTTTAAAAATTCCAAAGACATGGAACTGTAGTAAACCTCAAGGGTAGAGGATACAACTGTGTTTTGCCCTCCAGGTTACTGAGGAGGATGGTGATAGAAGCAACAAAATCCCCAAGAATCACTGTGAAGGAATTGTAGACCTTAGTGTCATCTTGGGGTCACCAGGAAAAAGCACCCTCAGGCGCCGCCTCCTCAACCGCAGGCTTGTTGGAAAGGTTGCTAGAAGAATGCCTTTTCTGACCAGTAGAAACAGTACCAAGCGCTTGGAGTTTGCCTAACGTCATTTAAATTATGACTGGAAGATCATGCTTTGGTCGGATGAGACCAAAATTGCACGTTTCGGGCAGATACAGCATTGGCATTTTTTCGTGATCAAAAAACAGATGCATACAAGGAGAAGTACTTCATACCCACAGTAAAATATGATATGGTTAATCGTGTTTTGGGGCTGTTTTAATTCAGGAGGTCCAGGGGCACTGGTTAAGATGGATGGCATAATGAATTCCACCAAGGATCAGGATATTTTGGCTGACCATCTGGTTGTCTCAGCCAGAAGGCTGGGCTAGATGGACTTTCCTGCAAGACAATGACCCAAAACATACCTCAAGATCCACATAGAAATGGTTCTGTGACAACAAAATCAACATTCTACAATGGCCATCTCAGTCGCCTGACCACAGTCCAACTGAAAACCCATGTGGACTGAGTTGAAGAGGGCAGTTGATAAATACAAACCCAAGAATGTGAAGGATCTTGAAAGGATTTGCTCAGAGGAATGGTACAAAATCCCCCAAAATGTGTGCCTTAACCTTGTCAAAAATTTCAGGAAAAAACTCCATGCTGTCATCTTTGAACGAAGTATGAAATGAAGGATACCGATAATTATGAAGCCTTGATTTTGTTGACATTTATTTTGTATTAAATGTTATGATTTTGGTCATTTCCATCAAAAATGTTAATAAAGTAACGCATTTCACATGATGGTATATTATGTTCCTCTATAATTATATTGTTTATATTTTTTCGTATTGTTTGCGCTTTGCCAGTGAGGAGTGCCAGTAATTTTGGAGCCCACTGTAGATCTTAGCTGGTAAGCAAACATTTGGTTCTTAATGCTGACTTGTCAGACGTGGGAGAAAGGGGATCTGAGCAACTTCAACAAGTGCTACATCCTTATGACCAGACTAGTGGGTAAGAGTATTTGTGAAGCAGCAAGACTTCTGTAGTGCCACCATTTAGCAGTGGTGAGTATCTACTGACAGTGGACCAAGGAGGGGTAACCAGGAACTGATGACAGGGTGTTGAGTGCCCAAGGCTCATCGATGCACACGGGAAAAGACGGATATCCCATCTGGTTTGAACTGACAGGAAGCCTACTGTGGCACCAGTCAGAAAATTTTGATACATTGTGAGGCTACATCCACACTGATACATTTTCATCATAGCCCCGGAACGAAGTTGGGAGGGTAACAAAGATTCACGCTTGTCGTCTCCGCCGCTGCATCCGCGTTCGTAGATACTGCCATGTGGACACTGTACAAGCTGTAATTTTTGACTGATCACTTTCATATTTGGTTTGGACATGTGTTATACTGACGTTATGACTCCTATCGATTTTGGTTGCCTTGGCAACAGTATTGGCTGAATAATACGCAAATGAATGGCAAAACATAGAGATTTCCTTGTGGACGCAGTACAGGCAGCAATTTTTGACCGATTACTCTCATATTTGGTATGGACGTATTATACTTCAGTTATGAGACCTATCCATTTTGGTTGCCATGGCGGCAGTACTGGCCGACTAATGCGCACTTTCGTACTGAAACATAGACACTTCCTTGTGGACTCTGTACAGGCTAGAGAAGCGGGCTTTCGAGGGCTATACCCATGCGGTCGTGGGCGACCGGACTGTCAAGTTTTAAAAAATGGCATTATAAAACTGAAACAATCTCTGTCCACATGAACATTTTAGCACCATTTCAGAAATTATCTACATCAATACTAATGTACCTAAATACATGCATCACATGATCATTCACGTACACTGGGCATGCGTGTGGCAGTGTAAACAGGAAACAGATTGTCTATTCGGTGTCATCGTTTTCAAAAGTCTTCTTTTTTGCCCGTCCACACAGTCCAGGAATTTTAGAACTAAAATGGGGTCAGCATTGTTTTCATTAGTTGCCGTTGGAAGGACTGGTGCCATGATTACTGCACATGCTCACAATTTTGAACGAAGTAAATCCATTCAACTGCAAGTCAAAATCTAGAGGGTATTTTTCTTCTTCTGCGATTATTGGTGATGGCAAACCAGCTTACATTCTTCATATCCCTCGGCTGCAGCTTAAAATAGCACTTAAATTTCCTTAGAAAGCTCCTTAATATAAAAAACTTAGTGGCAGAGTAACTGATGTACAGAAATACAAGGCAAAGCGAAGACAGATTGGCAAGGGTGGAATCAGATTATGACTAACAATCAAGCAGATTCAGTTTCTTGGGATGTACATTCTGAGCATGCGCGGTAATCATGACACAGCTGCTTTAAGGAGTTCAAAAATGCCGGAGCAGAGCGGACTCCTAGCGAAAGCATAGCAAAAGTCATGCGTTTTAAAATGAAAATTTATTCATCTAGGACATAGCCTGATGAATGTGTCAAAACACTCAGTGCACCTCATCCTGCTGCATATAGTGCTCTGTACTGCAGATAAATCAGAGTGCCCGTTGGAACCGCAGACCACCGCCAAAAGCACCTACAATGGGCTCGTTGGCATCTGCACTGGACCTCAGAACAATCGAAGATGGTCACCTGGTTCAGTGAGTCCCGTTTTCTTTTATGTCTATGCATTGGTCGAGTACGCGTGCACCATTTACCTGAGGAAGACATGGCACCATGATGCCCTGTTGGAAGACGATAAGCAGGTGAAATGTTCTGCTGGAAAACCCTGGAACCAGGAATTAAAGTGAACATCAGTTTGACGGAGCCATTTTGGCTGGACAAGAAGGACTTACACAATATTTGGCTGGTGGTTTTAATGTTGCGCGTGAGTGGTGTATAGCATATTGTGCAAGGTTTAGCCTCAGGGACTTTCCATTTATCGCTAAATGTCTCGCTAATAAAATGCCATTCACGAGCAGTTAGTGCCATGCTGACATTTGTAGACCAGAGTTTAGAATATATTTTATTATAGACATTATCTCCTTAACCCCGAACAGCACAATCATTGCTAACCCAAACCCTAAAACTCATTGTAAATATCCAGGTTAAATGGTTCTTCCTCGATGGTAATTGTATCCAGAGTCTCAGGACACAACATGCAAGTAATTTACGTTAAAGAAACGTAAGGTGCTAAAAAGTTATCCAGCTGTTGATGGCAATTTGTAAGACAGGGACAGGCGGGCTGTCAGCGTATATAACGAATATAAAACAATGGCCGGGCCACTCTTCCAGGAAGGTCTGTCATGTCCATACCATATTTCAAAATAAGAGTTTCATAAAAGGCCACACAGCCATGGTAAGGCTTTGGTGTTCTTATAATATGCACTGTGTTATTATCAATATTTAATTCAAACATCAACAAAAAGCATGGTAATGTTGCTCAGTGATGCCATTTATATTACCAAAGAGAGTACACTGTGCAACACACTATAAAAAAAACTTCAACTAGAACAGAAAGCTCTGAGTTATTGCGAAGTTAAGAGTGTATTTATGCAATGAGTGCAAATAAGCACTTTGGAAATTGGATGAGATTACAGTAAATTTATTGATTAGCAGTTATGGAGTTGCTGGTTCGAGCCCCTGATGGGACATGGGAATTGAACTCACATCTGCAGAGATAAATTTGGGAAGCACTCGGCCATTGGGCCCTTGAGCAAGGCTCTTAACACCGAAACTGCCCCAGGGGCTTTACCCCTGTTTCTCTCCACCCCTCCTCACTTCCAACTGTTCTATCTGGCATTTCCCAGAAGGCAGGCTTGATAAACATTAAAGATAAACATCTCCAGTGGAACCTCATGGTAAATAAAAGGCTCAAACCCTAAACTAGAGGTGGGCAATGAGGGCCATATCTGTCCCTGGTTTTCACACCAGCTTCTGGCCTTTCATTTGTTGATCATCCAAATCAGCCAAACTATTTGTATGAAATCTGACATTTGTGGCACATTTCTTTGAATTTGCATGAATGACCACCAAAGACTGTTCTTGTCTCCCTACTTAAACAGTATTCTTTGATCTAATCTTTGCACAAATCTATATTTGTGTGTACAACCAGTTAACTCAATTAGTCAGTGTACTTGATAGAAATAAAAACCTACATACACACCGGCCCTCCAGGACTGAAATTGCCCACCCCTGCCCTAAACCCTTAAACTCTAAGTTTTCACTGAGGTTTCCCCTTCGGTAGATACAAAGTCAGAAAAAAAACTTTTTTTTTTTTTTACATATTGTGGGACAATGTCTAAAAGGCTGTTTTTTCATATTAGTGTACAATATCACATACATAATCTGTATCTGCTGGCTGTAGGGCTTCACTGAAGCTACATCACACTTATATTGAGAGAAATATCCAAACCCAGCACGCCGTGTTATTCTGACCACATCATTACATCAAATGGAAAATATCTAGATCTTACACATAATTTTATATACATTTCTCTGTATTTCAGCTGAACATATTTGGGATTGTTGGAAACCTCGGGATCTCCACTAGAATTTCAAATAGGCTTTAAGTTCCACAGATTTGAATACAGCTGCTAGTGGGTCAATGGCTTTTATGGGGTATGAAAATGTTATTTGACTTCTTAGCCTTCACATCAAATTCAATATCTAGTGAAATTCAGTTAAGATTACATCTCTGGCATCACATGAGAAACATGATTTTGTTTCTCAAACAAAGCATAATGTAATATTAAACATATGGTTTAATCATGAAAAATATAGGCATCAGTGCCAAGTACAAATAGTCAAAATATAGAGGTGGTCGCTGAAGAGGCAACAGGCATTACAAATGCTAATTACTGTAATTATTCAATGGGGCTAACTATGAGCTGTAATTAAACTGCCATTTTTCTATATCATAATGGACTTTGTAATACATACATTCTTGTGTTGATGCTGATTCCAATATGAAATTTAAAAACTACAAAATTCAACATTGCAAAATGGCTAAAATTAAAGGTGTGAATTTAAGACACAGCTTCAGCAAATGAACACAAAGATGGTGTAACAGCCATTTATCATACAAAACCCAATTCCAGTGAAGTTGGGACATTGTGTAAAATGTGAATAAAAACAGAATACAATGATTTGCAAATCCTTTTCTACCCATATTCAATTGAGTACACTACAAAGACAAGATATTTAATGTTCAAACTGATAAAATTTATTGTTTTTTGGGAAATATTCACTCATTTTGAATTTTATACCTGCAACAAGTTCCAAAAAAGCTGGGACAGGGGCAACAATAGACAGAAAGTTGGGAATGCTCAAAAAACACCTGTTTGGAACATTACACAGGTGACAGGTTCATTGGAAACAGGTGAGTGTCATGAATAGGTATAAAAGGAGCATCCCCGAAAGGCTCAGTCATTCACAAGCAGGGATGGGGTGAGGTTCACCACTTTGTGAACTAATGCGTGAGCAAATAGTCCAACAATTTAAGAACAACGTTTCTCAATGCGCAATTGCTAGGAATTTAGGAATTTCATCATCTACAGTCCATAATATCATCAAAAGATTCAGAGAATCCGGAGAAGTCTCTCCACATAAGCGGCAAGGCCAAAAACCAACATTGAATGCCCGTGACCGTCGGTCCCTCAGGCGGCACTGCATTAAAAACCGACGACATTCTGTAAAGGATATTACCATGTGGGCTCAGGAACACTTTGGAAAATCATTGTCAGTTAACACAGTTCATCGCTGCGTCTACTAGTGAAAACTAGTGAAAAGTTAAAACTACCATGCAAAGTGAAAGTTATATATCAACAATACCCAGAAACACCGCCGGCTTCCTTGGGCCTGAGCTCATCTGAGATGGACTGACGCAAAGTGGAAAAGTGTGCTGTGGTCTGACGAGTCCACATTTCAAATTGTTTTTGGAAATCATGGACGTTGTGTCCTCCGGGCTAAATAGGAAAAGGACCATCCAGATTGTTATCAGTGCACAGTTCAAAAACCAGCATCTGTGATGGTATGAGGATGTGTTAGTGCCCATGGCATGGGTAACTTGCACATCTGTGAAGGCACCATTAATGCTGAAAGGTACATACAGGTTTTGGAGCAACATATGCTGCCATCCAAGCAACGTCTTTTTCAGGGACGTCCCTGCTAATTTCAGCAAGACAATGCCAAGCCACATTCTGCACGTGTTACAACAGCATGGCTTCGTAGTAAAAGAGTGTGGGTAATAGACTGGCCTGCCTGCAGTCCAGACCTGTCTACCTTTAAAAACATGTGGCGCATTATGAAAGCGCAAAATACAACAATGGAGACCCCGGACTGTTGAGCAACTGAAGTTGTACATCAAGCAAGAATGGGAAAGAATTTCACCTACAAAGCTCCTACAATAAGTGTCCTCAGTTCCCAAATGCTTATTGAGTATTGTTAAAAGGAAAGGTGATGTAACCGAGTGGTAAACGTGCCCCTGTCCCAGCTCTTTTGGAATGTGTTGCAGGCATCAAATTCAAAATGAGTGAATATTTCCCCAAAAAAAAAAACAATAAAGCTTACCAGTTTGAACATTACATATCTTGTCCTTATAGTGTACTCAGTTGAATATAGTTCGAAAAGGATTTGAAAATCATTGTATTCTGCTTTTATTTATGTTTTACGTAACATCCCAACTTCATTGGAATTGGGGTCAGTACATCGACTCGTCAGGCAGTCTTGCCCTGAAAAACTTATAAAGCAAGGGTAAGACAATGCACAAGATACATCACTGTAGGCCTGTACTTCCTGGGCTGTTCACTCAATACAGATGTTACAACCCTCAAATTATAGATGACACTCCATTTGGATTGAACCATGTAGAAATTAAAGCTCACAGTTTTGCAAGCAAACTTCAATCAGTTGCCAGAAATGTGAAACCTATTTGGAGAATATAAACGGATTACTACAGACAACTTTAATCAGACCATTAGGTGTGAGTGGAGCTCACAAAATCGAGCCCACAAACCAAAATCAAAGGCCTTTTTAATAAGCATCATAAGCTCAATGGTAAGACCAGTAATGACAGTGTTTTGGGGGCAAAAAAAGAAAAATAAAATCACAGTTTGAGGTCTGCTGTATGTTTCAGCCCTGCCACCCCCAATAAGGCATTACACGCTGCAATAATGGAATGCAGTGTCACTAATTATCAAAGGCAGGGTTCTGTTGCCGCTAATCAGAAACAAAATGGAGGGCAGGAATAACTCTCCCTTGTGGAAGGAGCCATTTACATATTGATTGTGTGGAAATGCTAATGCAGTTATAATGGGAAGCTGTGCAGACACTATGAAAACAGATAGGGGGATGCCATCTTTACTTCAAATGTGAAAGGAAAAAGACTCCTGTTGAATCTGAATCAACACACACACACACACACACACACACACATGCACGCACACACACACACACACAAAACTCAGCACTCACACGCTTACAAGCATGCGTGCACATACACAGGATTGCACACTGTCATACACACACTCTTGCTCATAAATGCTTGCTTGCAATCAAATACACACACACACACACGCAAACACGTTCATGCATATACATACAAAGTCCCTGTGTCCCTTCCTCTCTCTTCCTTGCACACAAACTCATGCACACACACACATACACACACATACTTGCAAGCACACACACACACACACACACGCACACACACAAAACACACACACATACACATATACATGCAGGCACAAGTGCGTGCACACACTATACACACACGCGCGGGGCACACACACACACATACACAGAGACGCCTGTGTGTACACGCACACAAACCCTCACCCCTGCTATGAACAGATATTATTTCAATGATACGGATGCAAATTGGAGTTTTATCTGCTTCAATCATGAATCCTGTTCACTTCCGGTCCACTGTTTCTGTCTGTATGTGCGTTATAATGATGTGAGATTCACCCTCCGGCAGAAATAAGCTGTACATCACATCCACGCTGCTTCTTCCAGTCAAAACTGACAGTGTGACAAAGGGGTCTTCCTTTAATGACGTGCTGATGCTTTCTCCCTGACTATACATTCACTGTGAAATGCCAAGCAGGACCCACACTCAGATATACAGACAAATATTAAAGGACTGGGCGCTGTTACTCGAGAAAAAATGTCATTCTCGAAGTGATGCACTCGGATTTCAACAGATTGACGATAGTATGCAATTTTCCTGATATTTTCCATTAGCTGCATTCGCTAGCATGATGATGTCGTCTGTATCGACTCGCTATCCCCTTCAACTGATAAAGGCTGGGAAAGCTTTTCGCTCTCTGGGTAGCAAATCGAACTCATCCGTTTTCATAACAACACACGGGCTAGCTGCTCTGTCATATCGTTCTCTTAAGATACAAAGAAAAGCATGGATTAAACTGGTCATAAAACACCAGCATCGAAGCCATCCGACTAAAAATGAATATTCCAAAGCTGAATTCCTGTGATTAGAGTGAACATCACCTCATTTTACCGCATTACTATCAAGCAGCGAGGAAGTAGTTTGCATTAGCACGGATTGTGCTTTCTTCATTACCCAAGATGAATCTCTCTAAATCCACTTCCACTGAGTACAGACAAAAGAGAAGATTAATTCACTTATTTACTTCATTAGCCTCGCTCTGATAGATCATACGGTACTCTTATAGATCTGGCAAAGCATGGCACGATGCTAGGTAATGTTGCTGCAATGGGCCGTTCGTTGACACCACGCAGTAACTTTGATATAATATAATGATGCCCCAGTAGATCTTTATTATATGTAGAGTGTGTGTGTGTGTGTGTGTGTGTGTTAGTGTAATGTAATTTGGCTTGGTGAGATAATTACCTGGCAGTGTCTGTTTGCATTTGTGCGGTCTTTTTGTGTCTACTGTCAAGGCCTTTTATGTTGGTTTTTTTTTTCAGTCTGTCCTGAAAAAGATAAATGTCAGAATAATTAAATACATAGAAAGAAATGTAGGCCTCTTTTTTATCGAGTCTGGGTTGGTACCAACAGTATCAGCTGATTAAGCAAGTGTACCAATAAACCATTTTACCATTCACTTTTGTCCAATATGAAATTTTCCATTTACTGCATTGTTCATAAGAATTATTTAACTGAAGTTGTGCTATGAAGGTAAAAATCTGATGCTTATGCATTAATTTAACATCAGTCTAGATTTGATTTGCTTTGATTTTGATATCTTACATCATTGAGCAACAATAGCTGCATTTTGCACTCTACAGGTTAATAACTCAAAGCATATTTACCATGAACCTACGGCATAAGAAACATCTTTTATACCAGGAGAGCCAATCAGTCATGCACCTGATTTTACCAGTCAAGGTCTTCAGCAAAAACTCTTGGGATTGATTAGTAGAATCAGGTGTGTAGCTAATTGATGGAAATGTAAGCCGGCATTTGCATTAGCCCTTTCTGTACAAGATTGAGTGCCCCTGTTTTTGACCATCACTCTACATGATTTCTGAAGGCCGAGCCTTCCGACAAACTGTTTTCATAAAACAGAGATGTTTCAAAACATTCGTCTTGAGCTGGTAACTTTTGGTTGTGGCATTGTTTGTGAAACATAACCATAACCATGGAAAAAAATGAAATACTAATGACTGAGGACTGTGAGGATAAGCTACTTGTCATTCAGAAAAATAAATATGTGGATGTGCAGGCTTCTCTGGTATCTCATCACACATGACTGGATATGAAACGAAGTCCATAAAAATGCAGAGGCTCCCTTTTCCAGGCAATGTGTGATTTATTGATAAAAATCCGCCGAAATTCTTGGCGGAAATGAAGTATGGAAATGCAATGGTTGACTGGGTGAGCTTTGCTTATCCACACAAATCAACACAACTATAAAGAGACGGAGAATATGCTACAGAGAATAAATGAAAAAGTAAATATATAAAATAGAAGACAGGCTTGAGAAAAAAAAGAAAGACAACAGAATCCATTACACCCGTCGTGACAAATACAACCTAACCAGTTGATATTTGGCACTAGATTTGGCTGCAACAAGGCAGCCGGCAACTTCCTGTAAGGTGCAGTCATAATTCATACTGATGTAAACAAGGAATTTTCCATTGTTGTTGTTTTCTTCCACTGCGGTGATTCATAGCCATTTTGGCTCTTTGCTATGCTTACTGTTGCTGGGGTTACAATTCAGAGCCAATTTGGCTCTGCTGTGCTCACTGTTGCCATTGCTGCTGCTGTTGTGATTTGGAGCCATTTTGGCTCTCTGCTGTGCTCACTGTTCAGTCTGGGGAGACAATCTGCTCCCCCCCCCGTATGTATGGCATATTCCAGCAGGGGTGAGCGATATGATAATGACTTCTTTAAGGCGATCTGTTAAGAGGAAGACAAAATGTGTTTTAAGACTGGCCTGCCTTTGAAAACCTGTGCACCGCTTTATCGAACTCGAATGAAATAAGCATCCCCACCCCTCCGGCCTCTCAGAGACTAAGCCAGTACCCAACAAACAGGGAAAGACGCAGCGTGTTTTTTTCTGAAGACAGTGCCTCGGAAAAGCTGTGATGCTCATGCTTAATATCGCTAAGCTGTGAGCCTGCAGGAAGAAATCTGTTGCACACCTGCATTCCTGTAAAAAAACTTGTGAATAAACCATTGCAGTGGTTAGCAGGAGATCCAAAAGAAAAGCAAGGATTCAAGTGGTTGAAACCAAGTGCAAAGCTTCGAAGCAGAGATGTATGAACTACGACACTGCTGTGAAGCCTCTTGGCTCTAGCTGGTTCAGAATGGGGTTTATTTCAGCAGTTTTAGAGGAGATAATGGCACATTATGTAAATGAAATAAAATAAAATCGAAAGAGGAGTGATTTGAAAAAAGGTCTGGTCATCCTCCACTACATTGAAGACTATTATTGCCAACACAACAACGACACATTGCTAGACCTTCAGAATTCACTCGTTTATTGAAAATATACACTTATTTCAAAAACGATAACTGCAACACACTCCGAAAAAGCTAGTGCTTGGGCACTTCAGGACTAATAATGATATAGCAAGTTGCAATAAAAAGGTGACGTAAAACAGGTGGCTAAACAGGTGTACTCATGTGATAGTATAAAAGGACCCTGCCCAAGAGCGAAGATGGGTCGAGAACCACCTGTTTGGAGATAAATGTGTAAGTTTACAACCCAGCAAAGACTACACGTTTCTTCCACAAGTATGTCACTTGAGAAACTAGTGGTCTTTACACCTGTCATAGGGTACGTGCAACTAGCGTTTAAAAACCTTGAAATGAAGCACAACCCAAACCATACGTATAAAACATGTTGATTAAATGTAACAGTTCCATCACATTAAGAACAATGTTCCCAAAAGACAAGCTGGCAGAATTTTGGCCATTTTACCCTCTACAGTGTGTTATATAATTACATGACGGAAGGACTCCAGTCAAGTCATCGCTTAAAGGGCAAGCATGAAAACCACCTCTGAATGCTCTGATTCTCAAAACCCTCAGACATCACTGTCGTAAGAACCATCATGTGACTGTAATGCATATCATAACATGGGCTTAAAAATTCGTTGGTAAACGTTTGTCATTCAACACCATTTGCTGCTACATCTACAGGTCCAAGTTTGAGCTTTGTGGTGCAAAGCTAAAGCTGCTGACATTGTGGTGTTTCACAGAATAAAACCGTAGACTCTGCCAACGTTGTTGGGCTGTTGCAGTCATCACATTGTATATTTTCAATAAGCAATTAAATTCAATTTAGAACATCGAATAATGTCCTCCTGTACTGTTTTCGATGTAGTACAGTCAGGGATCTCAAGTCTCACGCATTGAGCGTGAGACACACGCATTTCAATAAGTTCACACGCTCACACGCCACACATGACATTTCTCACGCTGAGAAGTGATCAAACTCGCCGCACATTAGTAACATAGACTGTATATAAAAGAGATTAGTAATCTATGAATAGATGAGACGAAGGCAGACTGCTCTGCTTGAATCAGCAACTTATCAGCCAATCAGAAAATAGTATTTCTTGTTGCCAGGTGAAATAGCAGCGCCGTAATCACGTTTTCCACACGCGCGCGAATGCTTCTATTGTGTGCACACGTCAAAGAAGAGCTGGAAGTGGAAGCCCGAAATCAGGTAATCACTTCATCACTTAATTTTTTTTTTTTTTTTTTAACTATAGCTGTTTATTAAAGTCGAGGAACTATGCAGGATACTTGCTTTATGGATCATTTTTTAACTCAGTTTAACAGCTTTGGACGGTTATGGTTAGATGAATTGACTTGTAACTTGTTGCGGGGAGGGTGGGGGCTCTCCGCCCTTTATGTAGTGTATTTTGGCTGAAAACAAACCCTGCTCCGATCCGGTGTCAGAGGTGGTACCGAACCATCTCTTGTTTGTGACAGACAAAACGATACAAATGCACAAGAGAATTATTTAATTTAGCGTTTATTATACTGGGGAGTCCCACTGAAATAAAAAAAAAGTACAGATGAATGAAGAGTCACTTCTTTTTCTTTGAGTTTACATGCAATTGTGAATATTCAATAACTGATCCTGGTGTGTCATCTAGTGATAGAATATTGTAACTGCGTGCATAAATTTGCAGCTCCACGTCCACTGGCGGACACATCTGCACGAAGATATACCGTTGTTCTTCTCGAACAAGCCAACTCCAGATAATCCGTAAATGATGAATTAAATTAATATTTTAATTTGAAATGAGTAACTAAGTTGCCAGTGTCAAAGTAACGAAGTGAAAGTATACTTTTTATCTTTTAAAGGTACTAGAGAAAAAGTAAAAGTCCTGGTTTTAAAAAAAATCTGAAGTACAAATTCTCAAAAAAAAAAAAAAACTACTTAAGTACTGTAACGAAGTACATGTACTTCGTTACTATGCACCTTTGAAAACGGGAGTATCATGCCCCCCCCTGCATTTTCCATTTTCCATATACCCAATTCTGAACCAGCCAGAGTTATGATGCTCTGCAGAGGGACAGTGGTCTGTACATAAAATTATATTATCACAATCTATTTGACATGATATATATTTCCATGTATATGTATAGAGGAAAAAAGCAAGCCCAGATTATCCAGTGACTATTTCTATAAAAATGGGGTGATAAGTGGCGTTCTTACTCTTCCCTCATGTGGTGACGTTATTTTTACCCACTCAGAGGAGAGCAGCTCAGCCCTAAAGGGCTACAATCACACAGGTGCAAATGGTCTGCTTGACACGGTAAATTACTGTTTTCATGCAATCTTTCGCTTTATCTCTTCTTCTTCAGTTCTGCACAGGTTTTGGTAGGAAGGGCCCAGAGGGAAACACAGCCTGCGGGATCAGGTTGGCATGTCCTCAAACTTTAGAAGCTTCCGGACCTTTTGACATGTTCACTTCAGTGAAGTGGTGTGTATATTAGCATTGGCCTCAGGCGAGGTGGGGGGAGAAGATAGAGTGAGTCAGGGAGCGAGGATCTGCCTCTCCGCAGGGTTAGGGAAGCCAAATGGAGCAGGGAAGATTTGGGGAGCGTGAAAAACTGAGCAATAAACTCAGACGCTTGTGTTGCTCTAAGGGCGTTTGAGTCCTTGGAGAGATGCATGCTTTGAGAAGGTGATGGACACCAGGTGGCGCTGCACCCCTGGATTCGAGTAGCTCGAGCTGGGACAAAGCTGCGTGTGTGTGCGTATGTGAGTGTGTGTGTGCATTTGTGTGGGTGTGTGTGGTGTGTGTGTGTGTGTGTGAGGTCAGGTTACTCATCTTCCCACGGAGCAGTTAGCAAGAACCGTAATCTAGGGCAGGGCTCCCCAAATCTGGCCCTCGAATCCAAATCCAGCCCTGGTTTCCTTTCCCTCCAGGCAAATATTAAACAATTATTGTCTCTGATTGGCCTGACTTTCTTTACACCGGCCTATTGGGTAAAGGAAAGCTGGAAAACCAACAGGTCTCGGCCAACGAGGACCATGATTTGGGGAAAACTGATCTGAGGTGACTTAAATAGCTTGCATTCAATATATTTTTACAACCATATATTAAGTGAATGAACGTAGATTAATTTGCTTGGTCATAATGTCAGTGATTCAAATCAGCAACTTCATAGATGAGCCCAGTTCATAAACTGTTATACTACTTAGTCCTACCCAGAAAGAACAACAGGGCCTTCGACACTTAACTCGAGGTCCTTTCAGAAATGACTGAATGCAACATAATAAAACAAAAAATATGACGGCAGAGAGATGTGAGCAGGCTATTTAGCCCAAAGAAGTCATTTTCCAGCTTTTCAAGTGTGCTTCACACTGATCGTACTGAAACACTTACTTCTTTTGTAACAAGCACTGCAGTGTGAAGCCTGGTACTGGAATCTTATAGTTTCTGATTGCACTACATAACCTACTGAGCTACACTGCTCTGAGACGACTCTGTGTATGAAAAATACCTCTTAATATCTGTGCAAAATTTATGCTCAACAAACCTCCATTTATAACCCCCAGTTCTGCAAACAGAACCTAACCTAAATAAGTGCATTTGTTATGGCATGATGTAAAGTCATGCATGGTGGGAATTCAGCTCATACCTTTAGTAAAGGGCTTGAAAGCTTGCACAATATAAAGAAAAACTAAACAAAAAATGACCCAATGATGCTTCCACTTCAACATGGCTTTCTTTTTTTTTAATCATGACACTCATAAAATAGTAAATCACAGAATGTTATGCCAACGAGTGATATTGAACACACATTGTGTGTGTGTGTGTGTGTGTGTGTGTGTGTGTGTGTGTGTTCGTGTGCATGTGTTCTTGTACTTGATAAACGATGAGGACAAAAACATTTTTACCTACATAGTGGGGACATTATAGGGAAATTGGGACATTTTCTTCTGTCCTCACAACTAAAAAGGCAAATAGTGTCTTATTAGCTAAGGTTAGAGGTAAGGTTAGAATTAGCGATAGGTTAAGGCAAGGTAAGGGTTTGGGTTAGGTATGCATTACTTATTGTTAAGATTAGGGAAAGGCTGTAGAGACACAGAATGAATGGAAGTTAATGTAATGTCCTCACAAAGACATAAGTACAAGGACATGCACAACCCCAATTCTGAAATAGTTGGGATGAAGTGTAAATTGTGAATAAAATCAAAATGCAATGACTTTCAGATCACATGAGCCAATATGTTATTTACAATAGAACATAGATAACATTTCAAATGTTGAAACTGAGACATTTTACATTTTTATCCACAAATGAGCTTATTTCAATTTTTCTGGCTGAAACAGGTCTCAAAAAAGTTTGGACACAGGCAAAAAAAAAAGGCTGAAAAAGCAATTAATATATAAGAGAATCAGCTGAAAGAACATTTAGCAAGTAATTAAGTTAACTGCCATCAGGTGTGCAACATGATTGGCTATAAAAGGGATGTCTTAGAGAGGCTGAGTCTCTCAGAAGTAAAGATGGCCAGAGGCTCTCCAACCTATGAAGGCTTGCGTAATAAAAATTGTGAAATACTTTAAAAACAATGTTCCTCAATGTCAAATTGCAAAGGCTTTGAAGGTCTCATCATCGACAGAGCATAATATCATCAAAAGATTCAGAGAAACTGGAAAAAATCTCTGTGCATAAGGGACAAGGCCGAAGACCTTTACTGGATGCCCGTGATCTTCGGGCCTCAGACGCCACTGCATCACTCACCGGCATGATTCTGTCATTGACAGTACTAAAAGGGCCCAGGAATACTTCAAGAAACCATTGTCTGTAAACACAGTCTGCCGTGCCATCCACAGATGCCACCTAAGACTTTATCATGCAAAAAGGAAGCCATTGTTGAGCATGATCCAGGAGCGCTGCCGTGTTCTGTGGGCCAAGGCTCATTTAAAATGGACTGTAGCAAAGTGGCAAAGTGTCCTGTGGTCAGACGAGTCCAAATTTGACATTCTTGTAGGAAATCTTGGGCGTTGTGTCCTCCGGGCTAATGAAGAAAAAGACAACCCCTCCTGTTATCAGCGTTCAGTTCCAAAGCCAGCATCTCTGATGGTATGGGGATGCATTAGTGCATATGGTGTGGGACTCTTGCATGTTTTAAAAAGCACCATGAATGCTGAAATGTATATAAAGGTTTTAGAGCAGCATATGCTCCCCTCCAGACGACATCTATTCCAGGGAAGGCCTTGTGTATTTCAGCAGGACAATGCAAAACCACATACTGCAGCTATTACAACAGCATGGCCCGTGGTAGAAGAGTCGTGTGCTGAACTGGCCTGCCTGCAGTCCTGATCTTTCACCAATTGAGAACATGTGGCGCATAATTAAATGAAAAGTCCATCAAAGGAAACCCAAAACTCTCCAGCAGCTGGAAGCCTGTATTAAACAAGAGTGGGATCAAATTCCAATGGCTAAACTCAAGAAACTTGTCTCCTCAATGCCCAGACGCCTCCACTCTGTGTTAAAAAAAAGAGCGGATGCTACACCATGGTAAACAGGCCCCTGTCCCAACTTTTTTGAGACCTGTAGCAGCCATCAAATTTGAAATTAGCTCATTTTGTGGACAAAGTTGTAAAATTTCTCAGTTTCAGCATTTGCTATGTTATCTCTGTTCTGTTGTGAATAAAATACTGGCTGGTGTGATTTGAAAGTCATTGCGTTTTGATTTTATTCACAATTTACTCTTTGTCCCAACTATTTCGGAATTGTACATGTGTGTGAGTGTGTGTGTGTGTGCGTGTGCAAGCGTATGTGTGTGAGTGTGCATGTGTGTGTGCGCGTGTGTGTGGATGCATACCTTTAAAAGTTGACATGTTATACAGCGCGCTCTGTAATTGTCAGGTTGTATATACGAGTTATGACACCCGGCGAGCAGATTCTGTCAATGTTTACGTCTGCCTGCCCCCTTCACGAGACATTCTCCGCTGCCGCAAGCGCTGGAGTCTCTCTGCAGTCAGATGGCTCTATTACCCTACACCAGAAGCAAGCAATTTAATTCAGGCCAGAGTTCTCACATAGCTTCCTCTATCTGATGGAAATTATTCCGGCATCCGCCTGCTAGTTGCCACGGGAGATGACAGGTGCCCGAAACAATCCAACCACGGCAGCACAAACAATATTTGAGACTGCGATAGTGGTGATGAATAAACATCTATTTAATCATTATCATTTCAAAAAGCGCTCATTGTACTACATCATTGTTAATGAACGCGCGTTCAGTCATTTAGCGATGATGAGTGGCTTTTTGTCGTGTCATCCACTTGCAAGGATTTTCATTTCTGACTCCGATTCCTGTGCTCTTTAATTATTTATTCGCTGTATAACACCTTTGTATGAATAGATTATCCAGGAGACACTGAGAGCCCAGAAAAGATATACATAAACGTGTATTTAAATATTGTCCTAGTAATTCACGGCAGTGTGAAGACCAGATTTCTGAGTGTTTCTCATCACCTTCGGAGGGGAAAAGGAAAAATTCTCACTGCTTCTAGTTTCGTTATTTTGCACCTATGTGTCCCTCAGGTAAAGCTATAACTGTGAATGTTGGTTCTTGACAATATTTACCTTATAGCCAGAAAATATGCAAGTAAAATTATTTACCAAACAGCGGCTATATAAATAGGCAAAGTATGACTGTAGCAATGCACCAATGGCTTGTAATGTGAAATGAAGACTAAAATAGCCTCAAAACTCTGCTAACCTACAGCGAGGACTCTACACCGATGAGGTTCTCCCTGCGTGGAGCTTTTCCCACTGATCTACCTGGAAAGAAAGAACTCACCACACGTACACAATCTCTATATTAAAAACCCCCTCTCACTTTTCCTAACACAAACGCCATCCTAGATGGTGGGGAGAGAGTGTGTAGGGAAGTGTAAATAGAGCCGTTTTCACACACACACACACACACACACACACACACACGTGCACACATGTGTGACCTGTGTGCAGCTCACATATTTACCCCAGTAACAGGAATTTCAGTGAGGCTGCAGCTGACATGTTCTGCTGCAAGACCAAGCCAAACTAAAGGTCCATGGGGATGTAAATCTTGCTAATGTGCTGACGAAACCACAGAGGGTTCCTTCTAATTCAACGGCGCTATCAGACTTTAGTTAATTCCCAGGACGAAAATGCATCTTTTCTAGAAACAAACACTTTTACTCTCTTCACTTATCTTTTCTGGAGTTTTTCAACGATAAAACAGTCTTGAAAAAGCAAATCCTGCCTTCTGGTTTTACATCAGCCAAGTTGTATTGCACTGGGAAAAGTATTTGAAGAAATACATATTTGACCCAGGCCCGATTAGATCGCAAGGTCATAGTGAAGCTAAGTTCAGAAAATCATGCATAGAGTATGCTACAGCATACAGTATCCAGTTATCAATCTATCCATTGTCAAATCACTGATTACTGCATAGGGTCTCAGTGGGATCAGAGCAAATACAGGAACACACCCCAGATAGCGTGCCAGTCCCCCCCAGGGACCACACTCCATTCACTCACACTCATACATATGGGCAACAGGTAATTAGCTTAACATTCATGTCTTTGGACTGCAGGAGGAAAACAGAGAACATGCAGGAAACCCACACAAGCACGGATAGAACATGCGAACTCCATACAAAGGTCCCTCCCTGGTCAAATCCACAGGCCTCTTACTTTCTCGCTGTGCAGCTTGCATAGAAGGATGTTAGCCAGAGATAACAGAACATTTTGCAGGAGAAAAACAGCAGATTACTGCATTCAAGGCCTGTGTTTCACTCTCTTATCCTTCGTCTAAAGCTTGTCACAGTCGGGGTTTGATATCTGTCAGGATTCCCTGCTTTCCAAGCCACAGTGGAATTCATCTGGGTCCCGGAGGATTTCAAATCCTCAGCGTGAGCACTGCTTTCTTCGAAGGCTCAGACAACATGTGAAAATATGTAAGAGCGTGAAATATCATCAAAACCACGTGGTTTGACCCAAATATCCCACTTCAGTGCTTTAAGGTGAAAGATCAAAAATGTGATTAAAATTTTCATAACTGAACATTCCAATGTAAGAAATGTAGTGCAGTAAAGTTCATTTCCAGAGCATGTTCAAACACAGCTTGAGCTAACTGAAATGCAATAAAAAAGGATAGCACCGATGAGTTATACAAAAGAACTCTAAGTATCCAAAGTAAAAAGCAAATACCCAAAGAGAGACACACCGACAACGACAATGAACACCAAAGGATAAAATACAGAATTATAGATTTGCCAACAGCCAGAGAGACTAGTTTGCCAAAAGGGCCAATGAATAAAAATGTCTTTTAAGCGTTGATTTTACACTGAAGATAGTGGGGGTACATCTAATATCTAATGGCAACTGATTCTGCAGTAGTACCGCAGCAACTACAAAGGCCACCATTTAGTTTGAGTCATGACCATGGGACACGTGAAAGATTTGTCGTCAGATCTGAGAGACCTAGGAGTTGAGTGGCAGAGATGAAGGTCCATGATATAAGAAGGGGCCTCAATATTAAAAGCCTTGAAAACCATCAGAGGGTCTTCAATTGAATTCTTAAATAAACAGGTAGAGATGAAGAGAGGCTAGGACTGGGGTGATGTGCTTGTGCTTCTTAATGCCAGTCAATATTGCAGCCGCATTTTTGACCATTTGCTGGAGAGTCAATGAACGGTGGGGAGGACTGAAATATACGGTGCTGTGAAAGATTGTATGCTTGCTTGCTGATTTTTTTCTCTTTTCTAATATTTGTTGCAGTGAAATGTTTCAAATGATCCTCATTAATATAATGCCAGGCCCGGCGCTAGAACAGAGAATTGGGGGGGCACAGACACGTCCCTTTATGACAAGAATTAGTCCTGGCGAGTTCTCAATCATTTTCCTTTATTGACGCGTTTTCCTATTATCGTAATTGGCATCTAAAGACACGGTTTCTCTTCATATGTGATCTAACAGCGATGAAATCATGGGCTAAATTCAGTACAGTGGCGGAACCAGAACTGATAATTGGGGTGCACAAAACATCGTTTAAAACAATTATTATTCCTGACCTGTTCTCAGCCATTTTCATAATTAACAGAAGGTTCACTTTGAGAGCACTCCACACTTAACAGGTGCTGCTTGTTCTAACTGATTAGGTAAGACGACACTCATTCATCTGGACGCGTATTTGCTGTATTTAAATCAATGTTATTCAAAATTGCATACCTGCGCAAATAGCTTGAGCCACATGCTTTTTATAGCCTATTTAACTGCCGAGTGCCACTTTTTTTTATCAACCCACGCAATACCAAGAGTGAAAGGCGATATTTCATTGGAATGTGGACCAGTTCAATCAACGCAAAGCATTGGCCTATTAGTAAGCAAATTATTTTTTTGTACTGAATTTAGCCCATGATTTCATCGCCGTTAGATCGCATATGGAGAGAAACCGTGTCTTCAGTTGCCAATTACGATCATTGAAAAATGCGTCAATGGAGGAAAATGATTGAGAACTAGCCAGGACTAATTCTTTTCATAAAGGGACGTGTCTGTGCCCCCCCAATTCCCTGTTGGGTTATGCAGCAGGACAAAGACCTGAAGCACATAAGCAAGTCCACCACTGAATGGCTCAAAACTGTAGGTTTTGGAGTTGTCAAATCAAAGTCCTGACTTGAATCTAACTGAGATGCCGCGGCCAGGGCAGTTGCTAGGAATTCTGGGCCCCCTGACAGATTATCGGTGTGGGCCCCCGCCCCCGACTTTTCATTGCCATTTTTTTTTACGATACTATGCATCATGATGTTATTCTTTATTTTTCTGTTTCTCAGTGTTCTTGGCAGTGCCTAATGCAATACACCCAATTTTTCATTTTTTTACGATTAACCACTCAACAAAGAGAGTATCATTATGTAAATTATGAATTATTAGTTGTCTTATTCACATTCACTCACTCACTCACCATCAAAAACATCTTCAGACTGCTGAAGGTGAGGGTCTATTGTTGGGTCAGGTTCAGATGAAGTGAGCACAGCTGATTCTGGAGTAACAGTGCATAAAGGTTTCATTGTTCCATTTCATAGTACTTTCGTAAACATTTAAAGTTATGTTCCATGGAACAACTGATGAACAACTAACCTACCGAGTCTTGGAATAAACAAAATCTAAATGGGCTTCTCAGTACCATAGCTCAAAGCACTCGGCTTCATTTTGATATTGTTAAGAGGAGGGCAAGCTCTGTAAAATTACCCTCTGCGTGAACAAGACTTGTGTCAACAAGCTAAAGTAGCAGTTTGCTGTAGTTTTAGTAAACACTTATGTAAGAAGGTAAAAGTAATGTCAGCCTTGTCAAGCGATTATTTAAGTTACACCTAAGGTTACCAAACTGACTGCATGTAGTTCGCTAGCCAAACGTAGCCTGTACTGTCACTTACAGCTAGAGAGAGCGAAGTATGCAGTAACCACTCATAATAAGAACGGAGGAACGTGTCCTAGGCTGCTGGTACCGGATTTTTTGATGGCATATTACAATGGCTGGTGAATGATAACCTTACCAATCTTTTCTGTGGATGATACCGTTAATAACGGAGTAATGTCATTCTTGTCAGGCGATTATTGACACAGCTGACTGCATGTTACATCAACGTAACGTTAGCAGCTGAATAGCCAGCTAGTTAAACAGCTAACATAGCAAGCTAGTTAAATACTCTCACCTTTCTTTGAAAAGAATTTTGTGACGTTCTGGACCCCTGCTTTGCTCCTGCTGTCCTCTCTCTATTCTTATCTGGTGTCCAGATTTGTGTTTTTGTTTTTTTGTTTTTTTTGACATCATATTCGCAAGGGCGGTGCACCCTGTTTGCTGCCTGAGTTCGCGACCTCGCCAGCAAAAACGCACAGACAATTTTCCAATACAAGCACAAAGCAGGGATCGAACCATTTTTTAAGAAGGGGGTTACTGAAATGTATTTCATTAATATTGCATGCCTTAATGGCTTTGTTTAAACTCTGATGCATTAGAAAGAATATTAGGTAAATCTATGCAGAATAATTTTGTCATGGCGGCTACTGTGGGTTTTATGGGCCCTAATGGACTGTGGGCCCTTAGAATTGTCATCACCTTTCCCCCCTATACGACGGCGCTGGCCGCGGCATGACAAACAGGCAGTTCAAGCTCAAAAACTCTCCAATGTGGCTGAATTAAATCAATTATGCAAAGAAAAGTGGGCCAAATTCCTCCTTAGTGATGTAAACTTGTTGCCAGTTATCACAAACATTTGATTGCACTTGTTGCCGCCTATGGGGGCACAACCAGTCATTAGGCTTCAGAAAGAAGTCTTTTTTTTTTTTTTTTGCACAGGTGACACCAGCTTTGGAGAAGTCTTTACCTTCAATAAATATAATAAATATTTAAAAGCTCCATTTTGTGTTGACTCGTGTTGTCCTTGTCTGATATCAAAATCAGTTGGAAGATCTGAAACATTTAAACACGAGAAGAAACAAGAGCATCGCGGAGTGTGGCATATGCCCCCGCCCGTATGCTTAATTGGGGTTAAGATTGAATAGGTTGCTAGTTTAGCATGGTGAATAGTGAGAGTGAATAATACTGAAAGTTAAACATATTAAAAGAAAACTGGTTTTCGAATGGAGATGAGGAGTTCTTTTGTTATTGCGTGGAAACTGAAATCAAGATGGCTGCCGTAGCGATCATAATGGATATCGCACGGCGCTGGCTTTCGAAACGAACCTTCCTCTACCCAACTCCCATACACCACCTAGAAATGAGATGGATCAGACGAGGCCTTCTTTAGTTATTGCGTGGAAATGAGAAGTTTACGGCCGGACGCCCGGACGAAAAGGGCGTTTACATAATGCCCCCTGCTCATTCGAGGCGGGGACATAATAATAATAAAAATACGTAGGTGAAATCGGAAAGGGGTAAATACTTTTTCACGGCATTGTTGGAATTATGAAAGTCATGTCATGATGTAATGAAGGCATGAATTATGTGTTGAATTGAGTTTGAGAGTGGTTATTTACTGATAATAAGTATTTTTTTTTACAACAAAACTGTTTCGTTTATCAAGATAGAGCTCAAAATTTAAAATTCCCAGTTTTTTTTTTTTTTTTTGCATGTGGGTTCACGTATGGGGTGAGGTGGTCTACCTTACTGACAAGATGGCTTCTAGATGTAGAAGGATGAAAGATAATTATTTCAGTTTTATGACTGTTCTGCTGAGAGAAAATGTTTGTATTTTCCCTCCAACGTTGAGGAAACTGTCTTGGAGAGGTTGTAGAGGACCCATATATTTTTGAGGGGAGTACAGTTGTGAATTATCAGCATAGAGGTGGCAGGAGATGTTATACTTCCAAATAATGTTTCCAAGAGGGAGCAGAATTGAATTGACCCCAGTATGGATCCCTGAGGGACCCCAGGTGTCAGGGGCAGAGAAAGATTAAAACAGACATCCTTAAATAGATTTATACCCATTTAGTGCTGTACTCCTAACACCAACTCACTGTTCGAGACATGTCAAAAGGATGTCATGATATACAGTATTGAAAGCAGCACTAAAATCTAGTAAATCTAGGGTGGCATTTTCCAAAGCGACAACAGAGAGTAACAGATCGTTAGTCACCTTTAACAGAGCTAATTCAGAGCTGTTGAGGGTTTTTAACCCTGATGGAAATGGATGAAGGATCTTGTTGGTATTCAGGAATGGTTGCTGTTGCCACAGGTTAATTTTCCCCATTATCTTTGAAACAATATAATGATGGGCTGATAATTATTTTTGGTAGGCTTGACAACATGCATGTTTAAAATGAAAGGGAACAGTGCTAGAAGCTAAGTAGATTAAATAATAACTTGGATTCTAGGGCCAATTATATCAAACATATCCTTTATGATATGAGAGGGCTCGACATCATGGGGGAAGGCCATGGCTTTCATGTGCATGACTATATTACTCTTCCCGCACAAAGAAATTGAAATTGATTAAAGGTAGCCAAACCCCCAATGATAAAAAGGTCATTTAAAATGAATGCCTTATTACATATAGACCTCGCATTAACCAGGGCCATTTTCATTTATAAGCAAACGTGACTGTTGAGCATTTTCCAGCAGGCGAACGTTTGAGAAATTCACCCATGCACAACAAATCCGCAGTATTGAAGGAGCATAGCAATCCAACACCTTGTTATGGTCAGGGTGATGGACAGATGACAGAACATGACAGCAAGGTAGCCAGCAAACGCAAAGACAGTAGATGGGGGAAGGAATGCAGGATGACTACGGTTGTATGTATCTAAGCATGCTCCATATTCAGCTAAAGAGCTTCTAATATGCAGTAGGAATTTATGGTCATAGGTGAATGTAGAGAAATTAACTGAGTGGATAAGAGACGACATGAAAACACAACATGGTCAAAATGGTTAATCAGGGCCAACGGATAGGAGCCACTGCTGTAACAATTGCCTCTGGAAATTGAGAGCAGTAAAGTTCTAGAACATTGGCTTGGAAAAAAAATAGAGGGGTCAAATTGAATAGTAACTACTGCTCTGTTAAAGGGCAGGTTATTTGACAGAGCAATAATTCACTTTAAATTTTACTGAACATTTTGGGGAAAGGGCATGTCTTGTAAACTGTAGATGATGACAAATGGGAGAGGTTGATATTCACAAGCTACAAAAATACTAGTCGAACAGTTTGCATGCAGTGCATGAAAGGAAACCAAGCTGGCCCTATTTCTGTCTTAGAATATCTTTGAGCAAGGACGGCAATAGCAAATGTAATCTCCAAGGTGAATTTACTGCAAGTTTCTAATAAAAACATAACTAATGTTCATTTTCAAACCATTAATTAGGCCTGAAATTAAATGAAAGCAATCCCTTGATTAGTCACATAATGAAATTGCTTATTAACTGTGATAACACAAGATTTCAGAAACTGTCTGAGGGAAAGTCAGTTAGAAAACAAAGATTTATCATTTGATGATGCAGGAAAATCTCCTCCAGATATAAAAAATATTAGATTGCCGACCCTTTATACTAATGAATAAGCAATGAGTAATAAATATTGAACGTCCTATTCATAAAATTTACTGAGTTTTAATCAGCATAAAGCAGTGGACACCAACCCTGTTCCAGGAGATCTGCCATCCAACATTTCCCGCACAAAAAAAAAAAAGTCAATGTTAAGCTGCTAATTAGTTGAGTCAGGTGTGCTAGATTAAGGAGGCAAAAAACCTACAGGATGGTTGATCTCCAGGAACAGGGTTGGTTACCACTGGCATAAAGAGTTCTTGTTGTAAGCTGCAATCTTAAAGACTCACTGCGCACTACGTCAGATCATCAATAAACTCATTCCAAGATCATGGACATAAATATGGCGGATGACCTCCTTTCCTGCTATAGCAGCCTCTACTCAATTGGGAAGGCTTTTCAAAAGATGTTAGAACATTATAGTGGGGATTTGCATCCAGCTCTTGGGCACTTAGTCCTGGCTCAAAGACAGGTTCACAGTTGAAGACCACAAAAGAAAAAATGAGTCCAAATTTTGCATTTTTGTATATATATATATATATAATATAAATATAAATATAAATATAATAATAATTATTATATTTATAAAAATATATAATAATATTATATATTCTTATAATATTTTGTATATTTTGCATATTTTTTCAGTGCTTTGTTTCTAAGATCGTTTTGAATTTTTAATTAATCATTTCTGCACAACGTGTAAATGTGACTCTTGATCATTTTTCCACTGTGGTCTTCAGTTGTTTCTGACCATGTTTCATGGGGCTTGGGTGTTCGCAGGCCAGTCAAGTTCATCTACTGTGTCATGGTTTGTGAGGCATGCGTGTGTTTTGGACTTTTCTTTGTGGCTCTCGTCCCGGGACGAGATTGAATTCCTTTTCAATCGGATTCTTTTCCCAGCTGGCTGATTGAACGGGGGCGGCGCTTCCCCAGACTCTATATAAGCCGGAAGTCCGCCACGCCTCCTTTGCTAGAGTGTCTGTTTGTAGCTAAGCACTATAGCCTAAGATATCTCTAGTCAGGATTTGTGTGACTTTATATCTTCCAGTTATTATTGGAGTTCCTTCCGCTTTAGGATTTTTCCCTTTTCTACTTTTGTTCTCTCTCGCGTTGCTTCCGTTTTTTTCGGACTGTAATATATCCTTTGGAAGCGCGAGTACTTTCTGGTGGTCTGTATAATTCTCTGTGTTTGTATTGTGTCCGTACTGCTCGTTCTCTCTCTGGCCGCTGCACTTGGCCTCTCAATTTTACCAGCCATTACATACTGTACACAAATCTTGACAAGCCACAAACAGACCTTGTTGTATATATGGGGGTATTGTCAAGCTGTATCGGGAAAGAGCCTTCACCTAAATGTTGGCTTCACAGACTCATCCAAAATGTTGCATTCACTACAGAGTCAAGATTTTCCTTCAGCCTCGCACAACCTAGGGGTGTCACTAGACGGATGTTAGGGGGGCTCGAGACCCTATGAAATGTTGTTGGCCCTCCCATCAAATAATGCACATTATTAGTCTAAATTATCCATAGTTGGGGGAGAGCAGGCCAGACCGGACCACCCTAGTCCAGGGTGCTGGGGAAATTTGATACCCAAACACCATCTCTGCTGAAAGAGTGTGAGGAAAAAAAAAACCCAAGACATTAGATTTTGACTTTCACACTGAATGTTCTTTATTTCACGCAAGATCAAAAGGGATAGTCATAATAATAAAGCTCATATGCATGCATGCGCGCACACGTGCACTCACACACACACACACACACACACACACACACAGAGTATGCAGAGTAAGACTCACCATAACATACAATGACATGGCCTCATTGGGCGTTATCATCTGTATTTTACCTTCCGTCAATTCTGGCTTTGGGTTTTCAGACTTAGCTTCAAAGTGAGTCGTTATTGGTCCTGTTTTTCAGACCCGATGTCCAAACTTGTGGTCATTCATCCTGTCTTTCAGCAGAACTAGTGCATACTTTTCCCTGTCTGCGAACATTATCCGTGTGTATTGACACTTTTTAACCCCTTGTGTACGGTTTTGTGTTCGACTGAATGCTCAAGTGACCTGCGTATATGCAGTACATACGAGCCAGTCAGGCAGGACCCACATTTGTGCGTGCAGGCGATCTGTTTGCATGGCCAGGAACCACGTATTCGCAGATGGGTATGCTGGACGGTGTGTGGTATCAATATACAACTGCTGTGAGGCGATTACCGTGAATGATTTTGTAGCAATATTGGGTCAGACTAATTAAGTATCTGATCGCTCATTGGCTGTGTATCCTGAGCTGAAAATGTGAGTTTAGAGAAGAGAATGGGCGGAGTCACCAGCTATCCAATCACAGCAAAGACCCCAAAAAGTACGGAAACAGAGCGTCGTCTGTTCCAAGAACAAAGTTCGCCGCGAGTCCTGGTTCAGATGTGACACTTGCAAAGTTAGTTTGTGTGTCGAACCGTGTAACAAACTGTACCACACAAAATGGGTGTACTGAAATGTGGCTGAGTGATTTTAAACCTTTTTTTCGATTTTTCTGTATTCATTTATACAGAGTGAAAAATGAAGCATAAGAATTCAGTTTCTATTGTCGTGTTGTGCCATCATCCAAAAATTGCGGATAAAATACTTTTCCTGGTAATCATCACATCAAACAGGCAAAGAAACCGGCGAAGAATGTGCGTGAAATACTGCCTTGGCGATCGTCACAAGAGCTAGCCAACAATCCCGGCTACGGCAGCACGCCCACATGCTCATATCAGGCCATGGTGGTCAACAGAGCGCACCGCGCATTTGCGGGTCCCGGTATGCGGGTCAGCTAGCCAGTCCGCATATGTGTGCTTCCCGTATGCAAAGGGTTAATGTACGGTACATCCCATGTATTCCATGTATTTATTTCATTATGGGCTTCGCTCCTAATCAATAAATCCCCCCAACTGATGATATCCTGGGCCCAAGTCATGAAACAGTCCCAAACTGAGCACTGTCCACAAAATGTTCTGCATAAAGTGGACTTATAATTCATATGCTAAAAACGTTCACCCATAATTCTGATAATTCCAAACATGTCTACATATGATACATAGATGAGGACTGATAAAAGCCCATCATGGTATGACAAAGGTAATGTGCCATACAAAACTCTAGTGTAATTTACAGCTTTCTTGAAGATGCATACTTGGTACACGAGTATATCTCCCACGCAAATGGATATTTACTGAAAGCTTTGTGCTAGAGTACCACAGCACTGTTCTACCTTGGGAATTAACGAACAGATGTCTATATGTAAGCAAAATACCTGAACCACGACAAGTACATCACGGCAGGGCACTTAGCACTTGTGTACTTTTTTTATGATTTACGCTTTGTGTATCAACCATTCCAGCAATACGACTCTATAGCAGCCCGCAGAGGATATATTCCACACACACAGCTGATGTCTTGCGCTAAGCCTCCATACTCCTGAGATTAACCACATCACGTACATTCCCTGTGAAGACGAGGAACATTCCAGATGGATGCCTCTAGTATACATTTGACAGATCTCTGACAGATGGCTTGATGCTTCCGAGGCCAATCTATTGTTGTCTCCCAAAATTGAATGATGCATCTTTTTGGCAGAGTGAGCAGCTCCTGAGCTAAGAGCTAAAGCATCATCTCCCCAGGTGTTTTCTTTATACCTTTTATGGAAACGACCCCCCCAAGGAAATCAAAAACAAAGTTTTAGCCACTGAGCCGCAGAAAGCAGAGCAGGTTTTAATGCTCAGATTATAAAGCCTTATTCTTACAGGAATCCCGACTGCGTTTGCTCAGGTGTTGCCGGGCCGATTTCAAAAGCTCCAAACAAAATGATGTAATCTGCTAGCCAAGTCAAAGACAAACTTCTGAATGACAAAATAAAACAGCCTTGTACCAGTCAGTGTGGAAAAAATCCAATTGAAACAAAAACTAATGATGAGTGAAATACTAAACTTTTATTGCATACATATTATTATTATTATTAATAATAATAATAATAATAATAATAATAATAATAATAAATACGTGTGTGTTTTTGCTTTTTTTTTTTTTTGAAAACCTTGAAAAATGGAACAATGCACCATCATAATGTCTTTTTTCTAGGTACTCAACAAAAATAAAACAAATCCATTTTTGGAGCCACAGACGAATTTTAAGAGACTTGAAAAAAGTGCAGAAGAAGAAAGTAACTTGTGCGTGTTAATGGTGAAAGTTTGTCCAATAAACTTGAGAGCCATGCATGTTTGGAAAATGACTATCAATAGTAAGATCATAATACTACAACAATCTTCAGACTGATAAAATCAAGTGTAAACAAAAAACAAACTCTATCAGCATTTATAACCGCAAAACAAAATCGTTTCAAGCCCTGTAATAGACTAGTGATCAGAGCGTCTCAAATGAGTTGCTTCAAATACTTCAATTGTCTCAAACAAGTTGACTCATATGTGACTAAACTCTCCAATACACCCATATCAATTGTAGAAATTAACAAGTAAGGAGAATTACAAATTTATCAACACACTTCTCGTGGTGTACCACTAAAAGCAAGTATAAATACAAAGTATGATTATGGATTTGTGCTGGTCATTCCAAAATTGTGAAAATGTCTCACGCTTTTTTTTTTTTATCTTACTCTACCTTGCAAAACTATGTGTACTGATTTATCAGGTACATCCAAAAGAAAGAGCTTTCTAACAGCAGCAGTGCCACAAATGACCTGCAACCAGTGTTTTTAATGTTATTTACGTAGCTGCAATTTCAGGCAACATCCACTAAGCAAAAATTGTCCTGAAGGCCCTCGACCATCGAAAACAACCTTCTCAATAACATCATCATAAACATTACACTCAGTCCTAAAATGGACTCCACGGCAACCAAATGACAAATCCCTTTCTTTTGTTGTCCGAATTGAGACAGCTGCTCAGATGTTCGACTGAGCCCTGTTTTTTTTTTTTTTTTTTAAAAGAGAGTGTTAAAATGCAGTTAAAATGCATAAAATGTTTTTTTTATGTTGATTTATATGAGCAAATCTCTGAGGAAATGTACTGGTAAGTGCATAGGATTGTGGGATGTATCACAGTTGTTATGCAAATCAATTTCTGAATGATCAAGTTGCAGCTATGCTGCCCACTCAATATTTTTCACTCTAACCCACTGATGCATGAGATCAGAAATATGTCATCTGAATGTTCTTAGTTGAACATACTGATGTTGGCAGCAACCGCTCCTGGTAAATGAAAGGGATGCAGCACTAGAACACCAATTTGAACTGGCTAAAAGTCATTCCAAATACTCACAATGCAAGCGGTTGCTTAACAATTGTATCATATTTAGTCACACGCTATAGTGCGATTGTGAAAATAATATGTGATTATGCTTTGCATTCAAATGACTTTGGGAAAAAAATGTAGCCTGAGGTGTTCCATCAATCATAGGAAACGACTAAAGATGTTTGCTCACAATGTTGCATGCAACATTTCAGCTGGGGAATTTTACCCCAGCGAGTGTTGATTGAAAGCTGAGCACAACACCATTGACATTTGGAAACATAGATTTCTGTTCAGAGGGACGTTCTTCAACACGAACCTCCATGACTCCCCCTCGAATGTAATCTCATTTTAATTAGAAGGCTACAGCCAGCTCCAGGTTACAAGAAATAAAAAAAAAATAAAAAAATAAATAAATAAATAAAAACTTGCAGGCTTCAGTCCCCGCGGTGATGCCACACTCGTATTGAATCAATCACCAAGGTGCCTGTTACCGTGGAAACGGACCACTTCGATGGCATCGTCTAAATGGTACGCGAACGCTGATGTAAACTCTCCTCTTCATCTCTCCCCTCTCTGCAAACTGTACCAAAATATAACACTGAAAATAACACTGACATTAAAATGACAAAGAGCTAGATTCCTGCGTGGAGGAGTGTAGTATAAATAGGGGGAACAGTTGAACACAAAAGGCCCACTGTTTTAGCACTCGCGCTAACACACCTGCCGGCTAACATGCGCTGCTGCCTTTCTGATGGACCAACGAAGCATTCAGTCTCTACTCTGCTGGATCTCTCTCTCTCTCTCGCTCTCTCTCCCTCCCCTTCTCGGTTTGCTTGTGTAAAAAACCCAATGGTACCCCACAGCCATTAAAGTCACAAGCCACATGTAGTTTTATGATTGTTTCTTTTTCATTACTCATTTACATTACACGCGCTCTGTGGAAATATCCTGTGTTCCCATGAAGACTGAAAGCTAGCAGGCTATTGTGTCAGCTGTTTGTGCACTGCAGTGACCTGTGATAGAATCAACTATAGAATTAATACATTGGAATAATCACTTTCCCTAAAATAAATGGTTACAGTAGTATACCCTGCAAATGCCAAAGAGAGCAATTCAGCTCACTATATTGAGATGAACATACACCTCATTGAATAGAAACGGTGACAGATGGTCCTGTAAATTGACCAGCATCCTAGAGACATCCTTGAATCTTCCCTCGTGAAAAAAAAACCCTGCGACCTAGTGCATGCTGGGTATTACTCTATTTTAAATTGCTGCCCCAGGTCTTCGGCAGCTTCTGTTTCTTGTATTGTAGTCCAACATTTACTATTGCATTTAGTTTTTTTAAATGTTATCGTCCATTTCCTCCCATTTGGTGTAGTAATGAGCAAAATAAATAAATAAATAAAATCCACAAGTATTCGGACAGTGACAATACCCTCAAATTAACGCTGACAGTCTGCACTCATTCCTCACATGCATCGTTTTCAAATCTAGCACGCTGGAGAGGACAGCAAATCGTGTCGCTGTCCCACAAATAGGGATTGTGCTGCACATCATTACGTGAAGCTGTGAGCCTCGCTGTTGATTTGAGCGAGCCCACACAAGCATGTGCTCTCTCCCCGAGACGCGCAGCGCAATCACCACTTCTCATCACGCCTCGGTTCACACGTCGAGCTTGCGCGCGCACACACACGCGACATGCCGGGGGATACTCCACCCACGGCTCAACAGGGGGACTTGCAGGCACCTGATCAACCAGCAGGGGGCCCCAGTGAGTGACGGCCTACTGATTCCCCACAGGTTCCGTTAACCCAGCAAAAAAGTGACCCCACTGATAAAATGAGAGGATTTGTTCAACTTCATAACTTAAAGTAGTTTTAATGATAAGGAAAATTGATCTTCACCCCATAAATCCTACAGAACCATTTGCAGGTTCGTGAGACGCAGCTGCTGTAGGAATTTTAAATTCTATTTTAAATTCTAGAGGAGATCCCAAGGTTGCCAACAATCCCAAATATTTCCTGCTGAATTACAGGGAAACGTATAAAATAATGTGCGACATCTAGATATTTCCCATCTGATGAAATGCTGTGGCGATAAAAATTAGGAATCCTGGATTTGAATATTTCTGTTAATATAAGTGCAATGTAGCTTCAGTAAAGCCTGGCAACCAGCAGATACAAAGTATGCATGTGGCATTGTCCTACAGTATGGCTTTCTGACTTTGAACCTAAGGGGAAACTTTAGTGAAAAGTTGCAGTTTAAGGGGTTAATCCCTGCAGGCAACCAATATTACAATACATGGATCTTCATATGAGACATCCTCGTCCTACAGTAAAATAAAGTTACCCGATGATACTCTTTTTATATAATTCCCACTCTAATTCCATTGTGTGGAATGTCTACATATAAATAGTATATACCACAAGCCGCAGTCTGAATTCAATATCAAACCAATGGGTCCGGCCATATTCTAGAACAATGATGCAATAAGGCACTTTGGAGCCCTGTGGTCACGTTCTGTGGCCTTCCTGAGAGACTCCCACCTGAGAAACCCTACCACACTGTCTCCCTTACACATACAAACTGACACTTCACACTGAACCTCCCAATCTACCAGGTCCTCCATTCTGAGTGATACCAAACCAACATAAGTGATGTGAAAAGATAACCATAGCTCAAGCGGCCATTTTCTTTTTAATTACACCGTGTGTTACCGCGTGGTAACAAAATGTTCCACCGGGAAATATTTGAGTCCTGGCATCATAATGTCTTCCAGGTGCACTTAACACTCCTTGGCTCCTTTTAATTTTCACCTCACGGAACTGCTTTCCCTCTCTCTGTCTGTTTCACGCTCGAAGTGTGGCTGCAGCACAGCATGGGGGTGTAAGAGTCTGATTTACTCCGTGTAATAAAGGAGACATGAAAGTTAGTGTATCTCTCTCTCCCTGTATCTCTCTCTCCCCCTTCTTCCCCTCCACTGACTAACTCATCCTGCCTCTCTCTCTCTCTCTCACTCCCACTCTAACTTTTGTCAAGGTCACTCACTAAATTTCATGCACTTGTCGACAATATCTTCATTTCAAAAAAGGAACAGTAGCTGTACCAGGGCTCCATTCTGGGGTGTACTATAGAATAGTGTGGAAATATCACAAGGGCAGAATCGGGAGGAAAGTAGGAGGAGAAAAATTTAAATTCTGGACCATAGACATAACATATCAGGTCTGGGGTGCTCAATCCAAACCTAGGTGTGTGAGGAACACACAGGTCAGTGTACCGCCGCCAGTGAAAAAGATGATATGCCAACCAAGCCAGAGCACAAGGCCTGAGACACTGTATTGACACACTGCCAACTGTATTTGGAGGCATGATTGCATATGCCATGGGTAGTCCAGTAGATGCTTGCTGGACTGGCAAGTGTATAGTCAATGGTTCAAGCCCCTAGTTAGGCTTTGGGTTCGGACCTGCATCTGAAGAGGCACAGTTGGGATGATCTCAACCTTTGAGCGATGTCATTAAACCTATAACTGCTCCAGGGGCTCGTGAAGTCTCTCAATCTCCAAACCTTCAAGTCTTTTATCTGGCATTGCTTCCTGGACACCCTTGAAAAAGACAAACCTGTTTTCGATTAACCTTCCCTGGTTAAATGAAGGATTAAAAATGGCTCCATCCTGGCCTTGCAGAGTGCTTAAGCAGGAGCATCATAAGAAGATAAATTGCTCGACTCACAACACCCATGGTGATGTAAAAACACCCATGGCTGTGTGAGTTGGCCGGGATTCGCTCACGCTGAGTTAGTCAGCTTAAAGCGAGACATTTCCTTTCCAGGCACAATGGCGGGCGCGCATAAACATGCCTAATGAGGGACGGGGTTGCCAAAAAGCGCTCTTTAATTGAATTATGGATTTGCATTTCCCTATCGCAGGGGAAACTATCCAACCACAGAGCACTCTGGCAGGGGAACGGGACACCTTGTCAACAGCCTGCATCTGAACCACAAGCTGAAGGACTTATTGTAGCAAAATAAACAGTCGGAGGAATAAGGTTCTTGGTGCAGCACAGTAGCATAGAGGAAAGATGTATGACTGGCCTCACTGCTTAGGCTTTGGGATTATGATCTTGCATATAGACAGGAAGTTGGGAAGAACTCTGTTCTGGAGGAAATGCTGTTGCATCCTTGAACACAAACAGTTTTCTCTGGCATTGCTCCCTGGTTGTCCTCAAGCATGCAATTTGTATTCCTGGGTGACATTCATCCATCCATTATCTAAATTGCTTCTTTCTCACTCGGGTCATGGGGGAGCTGGAGTCTTTCCCAGCCGACTATGGGTGAAAGGCAGGACCCACCCTGGACAGCTCGCCAATCCATCGCAGGGCGCACATGCCATTCACTGGTAATTTATAACCTCCAGTCAGCCTGACATGCATATCTTTGGACTGGGAGGAAACCGGAGAACGCAGAGGAACCCACATTAACATGGGCAGAACATGCAAACTCCACACAGAAAGGCCCCAGGCCAGATTTGAACCCGCAACCTTCTTGCTGCGAGGCGGCAGTGCCTCCATGTCGCTCCTCTTAAGTGACATGCCTAGACAAAAAAAAAAAAAAAAAAGGCACACAGTGACTTCTAATTTAAATTCAGGCTCCCCAGGAGTGTTCTGCGACATTTCGAAGCGACACGTCTCCGAGAGCACGTCTTTACCTCAGGCATTAATCATAAAAATGTATATAATTGAATACTGAGTCACTGAGTTCCAGGGGGTCCTAAAAGGCTGAGTGGTGGAGATGAAAAGGATTCCGGCTGGTGGAGTCGGCTCACCACAGTTAGAAGGGAATTCTGAGTCAGACTGAAACCCATCTGGACCCACCAGTAGTTGGTTAGTGCTTTCCCAAAACTTTTCTCAAGAGCTGAACACACCGCTGGCTATCTCTGCAGAATGTTTGCACTCTTGTGATACCGTACAAGATGCGGTCTCAGAAATTTTGAAAACTTCAGTGGAACATTCCCCTTCATACTCTCAGTTCATACAACCAAATATTCCACTGAAGGGATGCAGGTGTCCTACCAAGGACTCAGACCTGTAACCTTGAGTTAGGTGTAGCAAATAAGAGATTAAGCAGCAATTATGTCATTGATTTAATTCAAGGATTATGGGTGCTGGGTGGTTGTTGTAGATCAGCAATGTAAATTTGGCACATTGATAGTCAATAAACGTTACTGTTTCAGAACAGAGCACATCATTTCAAGGACTAAGCATATTGTAACAAGTAAAGAACACAAACCTTATTCCTTTTGGTTTTGATACCTTCCGGTGTCACACTAAAAAGAAATTAAAAAAAAACAAACAAACAAAAAAAAACTTTGCAGCAAGCAGAAAGGGTTAAACTTTCAAGGCTGTAACATTTACTTTTTATTCTGAATAGCACTGAAAAGAAACATGCTCCTCATTTCAAAAGAATTTACTGGAAAAGGCCACGCACACAAAGGAATCAGAGACACACGTCAATTTACAAAACAAACCTTTTCACCGAAGGCAGGCTGCCACAGAAAACAAATTAATTTTGAGTTTGTTATCGTTCATCGTGCTTTTCTATTTCGCTACACAGAGAAACCTCTGCTTTCCAGCACAATGCACTGACAGAGACTGAGAATACATTAAAGGTCAAATAAACCTAGAAATGCAGAAGCTAAACATATGTTTGCATGGCTCAGTGTCAAAAACCATGAACCTTCCTACGCAGCAAATATTGTCCAGATTTATATTTAGACGATATAATTTTGGGACAACTGAGGGAGAGATAAGAAGGAACGAACCACTGCAACTAAACGATATGAAGCTATTGTAATGTTACTTCATCTGGTAATTCCGTCTATTTCGAACATAGACTGGAGAAAAGGATGATTGTGCTTGGTACAGCTCTTTATCTACTCTAAATTGGGCAAAGTAAAACACTCATTGTTTTCCATGTTTATGTTATACTACATCTAATTTGGAATTCTATGGAATAAAGCAATAAATTTGAATTTTAATTGCACTCTCTGTCTGCCCGTGCCATCCAAGAAATTGCTTGTCGCCCAAATCAGATTTTGCCACTAAGTCCCCGTCAGTCCTCGTCCATTATAATGACTTCAATTATGCAGTCAACAATGATCAATGTGACCGCAGAATAATGTGCTGTCGAGAATTTTGTTAATACAAACCCAAAATACTGATGATATCAATTATGTGATCAATTGTGTTATGGCCTTGCTTGAAAAAATACTTTTGAAGAATTTTCCCTAGTTGCTTCAACGTCATGAATTAAAATAAATATTTTTATTAATTCTGTTTTATACACTGCTCAAAAGATTTCCGGGGAGCAACAGTTTGAATGCAGCCCATGTCAAGAACAAATAAATATCACTCAAAATGATAAGTTCCTCTTGAATTGCAGTCCCTTTTGAACAACTCTATTGTCTTTTGAGTTGTTAGGATTATTCTTTCAGACAATGGGTGGGGTTAGTCTATGATGCCAAAAAATTGCTCACTTAAATATTAAGAGCAGTATTATCTCAGCAAATTGATTCCCCTTGCTACTTTTGTCTTCCAGGTCATTTTAAAGGCAAATTTATACTTATAATAGTAGCATGGTGACTGAAATAATATGGCACATGTATGGTGTATTTTGATCAATGTATTCATATCAGCAGTGCCACTGGCTTAAGCGACTGACTTTGCTTAAGACTCACATGACATTACAATGTCTCTATAGACAAGGAGCTGGTGTCGCAGGCATAGTTCTGTCAGGTCACCAAGTCAGCTATTCCAAGATGCTGAATCATGCAGCACAATACACAGCAGAATACTTCACTCACTATGCCCATCAAAATTTGCTCCTGACCAAATCATTTGGTCCATTGAAGCTCAGAATGCCGCACACCATTCCGCTTCAGCACTCCTATAGCAAAATAATACATTGTATTTTTGTTAATCACGTATCAAACAAGTTGAATACTGCTTTAGATGGAGGGCACATGAAGCGTTACAGCACAAGCAGATCTGTTTCCATACCCACTGCAGAGAAGCATTCTCTCCTACTACTTGGCGAATTTGCCACTATAATAGCAATCGACGGAGGGGCAAGCGCACCTGACTTTTAAAGGAAATGGGAGGTGACACTTCCTTTGTTTATTTCATGTTACACCCACAATGCACCCATGATTATTTGAGAGAATAAGTACAACCCCTTTGAATCATGCACCTTACTTTGCGCTCAGATCATTCGTCGCTAAACACGCAGAAGTAGATTTGGACACGCCCTACTTGCACTCGCATCGCACGCATTTGACTGTGCGCTTAGATCGTAAAACTATTGCCCAAGATGTTTTATCCTGGCCAAAAAAAAAAATCTCTGATCATGTTTTCAAAAAATGCTTTTTGGGCTGGGCCGAGCAGCGGCCAGGCCCCTATAAACGCGAATGTCGCTGAGCGAGTGACTGACTGACTGACTGACTGACTGGCTGCCTGAGTGATCAAGTTCAACGATTGGCCGGCCGGCAGGGAAGAAGTTCAGCGATTGGTCCGTCGGTGGGGAAGAACTTCAACGATTGGTTGGCCGACGATTAGCTGGCCGGCTGTTCAGAGATTGGTCGGCCGGCGGGGAAGAACTTCAATGATTGGTTTGCTGATGATTGGCTGGCTGGCTGGCTGGGCGTTGACTTCACTCGTATTTACTGGTCTGTGTATTTGCATTATAAATACAGGAGTCTGGAATTTCAGCTTTGAGACATTGCAACAGAAACTGAATACTTTGCTGTTGTTGGATCTTGGATTTGAGAGATTGCAGCAGAAACGGAAATTAAAAAGTGGAATTGAACGCGCCACACTCATGCGTGTGATTATCCCGTCCTTTCTTGTTTTGTCTTTCAGATCGGTTGGTAACGTTATGTTAAACATCCCTCAGTCCAACATAAGAACTTATACGATGTCAGGCAAAATTGATAAACACTGTTACTATGACTATAGCTGGACTAATTACGGACACGGTGGAGGTGGCGCCGGCACTATTATGTTTCAGTATTTTCAAGAATACTGCTATGATGCTCCGACCGGTTTCCAAATTAACTTATACCCTTTCATGAGTTGGTTCGCTTGAATGGAAGCAGTTGTGGTTGCCGCTTTGATTGTGTCTATGAGAGCGACTTTAACCGACACCAATGAAAACAACAAATTTAAGAAAATATTAAGATTAAAAGATTGCGCCAAGCTGGATTCGACTCCCCATCGAGGTAGCTACTTCTATCTTTTCCACTACGTTGTTGTACCCACCACGCCACTGCAACACGCCCAGCATTTGAATCCAGTCTAGCAATGGACTGCAATAATCAGGCATTAATGTACTATGAAATTAAAACACATTTTTGTACATATAGAACGTTCACAATGTCCAATTTTTGACGCCAATGAATGTTTCTTGGCGATATTGGTCGCCATTTTACAAAAATTAATGCGTATTTTCTTCGAATGAACAGCAAAAGGTCGATTAAATATTAATATAGCGGATGCATATGCTGCGCTTGCCCTAGCTAGCATCCCGGACTTTTAAAAAGTTCCATTTGATTTTGTTGCATTACGAGCACAATCCGACCATTATTAGGCTAATCTTTCGCGCTGTATTGGTTCGGTTTGTTTTAGTCCGGAGTCCTCCATGCTTGATTTCTCTGGTACCGGCTGCGAGATTCCTAGAGATAGAGGAATGTAACACATCGTACCAATCTAGCGTGAAAGAATCATAACAATGGTCGGAATGTGTTTTTAATTTCCCTATTCAATCTCCCAACCGATACGACAGTTAACAAGAATGGAGGACAGTATTTCGCAGCCGTTACCAGGATTATTTCTTTAATCTTCCTGTTGAATCTCGCTACTGATACGAGAGAAAACAGGTACAATGAAGGGACTTGGGATACATTATCATATTAGATACATACCCGGTCAGGCTGTAACTGTCGCTAATGAAAGTCGTTCATGCTTTCTTTCCTGAATTCTTGTATGTTATTTCATTTTTTAAAACATTGATTATATCATTTTTTTGACTGTCTACCATATTTGAGGTAAAATTGACCTAAATTGCTCACTTCGCAACACACTTTTTTTTAATCCGCAGCGACTGAAATAAATACCAAACAATTCGCTATTTGGGGGCACTATAAAATTCCAAAACTTTCTTCTTTCTTGGCCAATTCTCCTGATCTTAGTGTCAACTACAAGGCTTTTTCGAAAGCTTTCAATGGGTCATAAATTCATTAAAATTCATTGCATTTCAATTTTTTTGTCACATAGTTAACCATGTTCAACCATCACCAATATTGTCTAACGCATTATGTAAACTCATGGCAGCTCCTTCACTCGAGCATATTTATTAAGCGGTGTTACTCGAAACTGTGGATTCTTTGTCCTTATACAATGGTCAGGGTGAATACTCTTTTCTTTTTGGCAGGCAGGTATGGATTAAAACCAGAACCGCACAGGTAGTTTGGCTACGGTAGTTTCGCCATTCAAATTTCATCTGCTAGCCAACCTGTAACCTCAGCAACGTTAGAGCACTGGCATTTGGCTGGGTGTAACAGAAACCTAGCTGCTCATTTATCTCCAGTATGTTTGGCGGCGTCATATAAGTTGCGTCCTGCAGGGCGGTTAACAATAGGTACTCCAGCAATAATGACTGTGAATATTATAGCAGCGAAGTAATCAGGCTTTATTCATGAAACGATAGTAATTGTGTACGGTCACAAAGGAAGCTAACGTGTCCACTTCATGTATCTGCAGCTGCTGACAGTTCACTAGCTACGTGCTATGCCAACAGACTGATTACAGCTCGCTGGCTCTATGGGAACTGTCATAAATTCATTGTAATTGCGGGTAGCAAGGCAGCGACAGTCGCGCATAATGTTGTGTTACGCATAATCTCCGTTTCAGCGGGAATCCGTTACCAAATCATCAGCTGGTAAACGATGTAAGCGTGCGCAAAAAATTCTTTTTCCATGAACGTGAGATGAACTAACATAGCTGGTTCAATTTAGCATGGCCTATGGTATTGGGTATAAGAAGGCGCGGCGCCTGTTTAATGATTAACAGCTCGTTTTTTTTACGTGCAAAACTTTCACAAAAATTTCTGAATGCTGTGATTTGACATTGCTGGCAAATGACCATGGTATAAGCAGGATAATCAACTTGTAGGTGTGCATTACACGGTTTAAAGGCACTTCGCGGAGGCAACCACCCTCCTTTATTCGCCACCGCATCGTGCCTTAAAACCGTGTAATGCACACCTACGAGTTGATTATCCCTTACAATAGCATGCCTAAAGATGAAACATGGGGGAGAAAGGAAACCTTGAAGTTTGTTCTAACACCCTCGCTATATAGGAACTGCCATGTGTTCACAAAAGTGACATCACGTCCCCGATGAACACAACTGTAGTGATAACTTCATTGTTTCATTACGATTCAAGAACATACATACTTTATCTGCTATCCACATCTGCTGCTGCTGTCTCTCTCAAATTGACATTCACAAAATCCATAACTGCTACCCTTACTCTAGCTCTTAGTCTATTCAAATGTATAACTTGCTTTTGATATATTTTCCTTACTCAAGACCCCCCCCACCTCCCACTCCCACTACCTCACACACTTTCACTCTCATTCACTCCCACTCCCTCACTCACACACTCTCACAATCTCCCCACCCACTTTGTAAATAATTTATCAGCTCCAGCTCATTACTAAACTTGCACTTCATGCAATTGTGTGAGCTTTGCCTCATTTAGCACCCTTTTCTTGGGCCCATATTCTAATACAGCACTTGGCGGCCCAGCCATATACTAGGTTGCACCTAGTCTTGTTATCTGCTCTATTAAAATAATTACTCAGACAACTTGTTTTATAGATGATACTACTGAACCACATACCATAATAAATAAAATAAATAAATAAATAAATAAATAAATACTAATTCACAAAACATTCGCAGCTAGAGGCAGAGTCTCCAATTAGCCTAACTCACGTGCCTCTGGACTGTGAGATTTCAACTTAGGACCTTCTCGCAATCCTGTTCAATTTTTATTCAACCAAAATGACAACCTAAGATTACGACAGGGACATGCAGATGGTTGATGCATTTCAGCATTCAGATTCAATGCTGCTTCCTCATCTGTTTGGTGCTTTGAATTCAGCAGAGGCACCGCATGGGAGGGGAGGGGAAGGGAGGGAGGGAGAGGTGCATCAAAGGGAATTATAGCCCTCAGAACTCGCGCTCACCCACAGCTAACTCTGGCTTTTACAGCAAATTAAATCTCTATCAAAACAAATACAGCGCTGAGCTCATGAAGCACGGAGCCCCTGGGGAATGAGGTCAGGAGAGGGAGAGTGTGCCATCCGTGGTGCAGGAAAACACCTTCTCTGGACCAGCAGACTGAGAATTTCCCCCCTACAGAAGGACAGAAACAGAGCCTGGGCCCTAACAGTGTAGCAGAGCTGAGAACAAACAATGCTCGAGACCATCTGGGATGGCCTCAGCCACAACAGCGATGCTAGTATTGTTTTTCAGTACGGCAGTCCTCATTAGAATAAGTTCAGTGAGTCATGTACTCAGACCACGCCCACCATCAAACTCAGCTTTCCTTTTTATCTAAACTACTCACCTGTAATGTTTTGTGACTGCATCTTAAGCAGTTGCAATGCTGTGTTGTCTGTAAACAGTAAGACCCAAAAACATATTAACACCAGCAAAAACACTAAAAATTTTCAAAGCAGTTTTAGAGTAGATTGACTGCAGTCTGCCCTAATCACACACGCCTGCATAGCTAATGAGGCTGGAAATCGCTATCACGGCTAGTAAAAAATGATGACAGAGATTTACCCACATCCAGACGACCCTGCTGGAGCCAAATTGAGCAAAGGTACCCAGTGGGAACATGGGAACAAGCAGCTGTTCACTCCTTTTCTTAAAAGAGAAATTCATAAAAAGTTAATGCAAGGTGAGTGAGTTCAGGAGAAAATGTCAGTCCTCATCTTGCCATTTTTTCCCTTTCTACTAACAACTGTTTAATAGTTTCACATGTAATTAAAATTGATTTCTTTCAAAGCAAGCACTGCTATGGAAAAACCTTAAAAAATTAAATAGAAAGACAGAGAAAGAAAGACCACAGGTAGCATGTGTACCCATCAAGGGCGATGTTTAAAACAACAGGATGAAAGAGAGTCAAGGCCCTAGACACAAAAATACGAGGAAAAACATCCTTATTTTACCAAGCGCATGATTCCCAAAATACTCATATACACAATATACTGATATTTCATTGTTCTAATCACAGTCCAAACCTTGATCTCAACAAGCAAGATTTCTTTTGAAATAACGACCAGTCAATGCAATACTTTGAGTAATATTATTTTACAATTTTGCTATTCAGTATCTAGCTTCAGAAAATAGATAATTGGATGAAGAACCTGGGAATTATTTTTCAGTCAGAACATCTGCTCTCAGACCAAAAACTGGGACGCTTGGGCTACATTCCCGCCAGCACAGGTTTAATCAATGAATTCAGGGAAGCAGCGTTTACAAACTCATCGCTGTGTGTGCATGTGTGTGTCCTTTTGTATGATTGCGAGTGTATGTACAAATAAATTCTGAAAAAGTAGGCACATTATGTATCTGTTGGCTGTTGAGCTGTGACTCATCTTTGCTCTTGAGGGAATTGGCCTTTTATTGAGGCTCCTTTGATACTATTGTATGATAAGCTCACCTGCCTAACATAACACATTTTAAAGCATTGTGTAATTGCAACTTTACACATCATTATTAGTCTGAAACTGCTCCTGTGCCAACTTTTTTGCAGTCTATTGCAGTCATCAAATTTAAAATAAGTGTATGCATTCAATAAAGATTTAAATCCAAGTGTTAGAACATCAAATAATGTGCTGTTGTTCTGCGTTCTGTTAGTGTTTAAACCTGCAGTTGTGGGTTTTTTTTTTTTTTGCATTCGCTCATGTCTTTATTATTTTTCATGATTCATTTGTGTATTTCAGTAGTTTCCTGATTTTGTTCATCTGTTTCTATTACCTGTCAATCTCCACATGCTTTCCGTTTTCATTCCCATTTGGTTTATTAATTAGTTCTATCCATTCCCTTGTTTGTAACCACACCTCCCTGCATGATCTCTCAGCTCACTCTCACCTGTTTCCCATGTAATCAGCCTCATTCCTACCCTTTAAATTCCACTTCCTCCCAGAACCAAATTGTTTGTTTGCCAGCATTTCACTGAGTCTATTTACAAGCTTTCCTCGATTTCTGATCACGGTTTCTTTTTTTTTGTCTTTGATTGCGATTCAGTCCAGTCTGTTGCTTACGATTGTTTATGTGTGTATTACTTTTGCTTGCTTTCTTAATTTACAATTCTGCGTGTCCCTTGCTTTTGGCGTACCAACTTACTGGTAACTGATTTTTGGAGTTTGTTTGGATTATGATTTTGATTGCCTTTCTTACACCAAATTCCTCATCTGTGTTACCAAACTGGACTGTTTTACCAAGAAATATGATAAAAATCTGTGAAATGACCATCTGCCTGCATGCGAGTTTTGACTGCCTCCTGCCAGTGCTCAATTTAGTAAAGGGTAAATTGACTTTTCAAATGAGTCCTTTTTAATTTTATTTGCAATTTCTATGATGTGCCTACTTTGATTTCAGAATTGGGGTTGCACATGGTTAAATACTGGAAATATCTTTCCCTGTAATTACCTCTTATGCATGAACTCCATATGTGTTTTAAAACATGTCTCTTTAATATCACTAAGTGATTCAACCTCACTCTCAACCTTCAGAATACAGCAGTGCTTAATTTCTTACATTTACAGCAACCTCCGCTGAGAATAAGTATAAATGTCTGCAGAGATTGTGCCATGTTTCACTCGCTATAAACATTTATTTATATATTAACATTAACGTAAAAATAGATGCCCTGAAAATGACATTGAGGAAGACATGACAGGATGTGGGCTTCCAAAAAATGAAGTAAATAAAATACAATAAGATGAAATAAAAAAGCGCTCCGACTTGACGCCTCAAGAAAAATGTCGTTTCACTCCGACTGTCTGGAACAATAGTACATCAGTAACACAGCTGAAATAAAACCTTCACCAGAATCAGAATGAGCACAAATGAATTTATGATGATGGAAGGCCAAAAAATAGAAGTAATTTTTGAAGCGCTTTTCACAGAAGCAGAATGCAGACGTATGATTACAAATAACAACGAACGAATTAAATTATTAATCAATGAATGTATGAATTAACTTCAGGCTGTTTTATCAGGAAGAACAAATATCAAAATTTCTATTGGGTAGATTTGTCCAGAATAGCATTCCATACTATGTGGATAATGTTTGCATCTTGAATAAAGGAGAGAATTCATGAAAATTAAAATACTTGAGGATAAATTAGCAAAGACGCAAATACCCACCCATCCATCCGCTAGATCTGCTACTGTAACTTACATGTGTTCAGCCTCTGAGGACCTCCCGAGTCACAGAATGGCTGGAATCATTTCAGCATTTTATGGACCATAAAAATGCTGTCAAACATAAAGTAATACTGCAATACGGATTAATAAACTGCATACACTCTAAAGTTATGTGCATCAATACTGCTGCCGCCGTTATTGGAATCTGAGATACTGCCTCCCCCAAGAGGGCCGTTAAATTGGAAACTTTATGTCTGAATGATATTGCTACATCTAAAAGCGAAGGCTTTGTATTTTGTTGAATATAGCGTGTGTACTCAGTGATTCATCAATACAAGATGGAGCTACATTGTCAAAAAAACAGCTCATGCGATGCACCACAAGGTTTGTGAGGATTTGGACGGTGACAAAAAAATCTACGGGCTGTGATTTTCATATTGCTTCTTTGACATGGAAGTACTTAATGTCCTCAAATTAAAGTGCAGACCACCAACGATTTTGGGCAAAACGTGTAGGAATTGAAGCCTTTTGAATATGGAACGTGGTTCAATTATAGACAACCCTGACAGCATGACCGCTGCCAGTCATGTGATATTGTCATGACATCTTGCCTCCGGAAGTTATGACTGCATCGCTACCCAATCTGTGTCACAAAAATAGCCCCGACAGAGTCTGCCTGGTTCACTTTAGAAACAAGGCACCCATAACACAACTTCCTGTGTTACATAACTATTCCTCGGACCGTCATCCTTATAAATAGACTCAAAGCTAAGTGGATTATATAAACATTTAGGGGAAATGGATGGCCGAATAGCTGAGCAAGTCTTCATAGCAGGTCTCAGAAAATGCCCTGGTCTGGCTAACAGACTAATCAAGAGACTACATTGCTTTTCTGCGGGCGGGCTACTGGCTCATTTCAACAAAAGCATCCATTGGCCTATTGCCCTCCTGTTGTGATGTCACATTGGCAAGGTCACCACTGTCATGACTGCCTCACTTCCCACAGTGTGTGATGTCACAATGAAGAGGGTCCCACTATGTACAGGGTTATACTTAAGCTGAACTCATACTGAACAAATTTAAAATCATTTATGACCTATTTTCACATTACTGAAAAAATTTAAAAACATGTCTAAATCGGGCATCACTCAGATGTAATCTGTCGCACAGTTTGCACAGGTGAAGTATTCCTGTGACATGGGTTCAATGAGCAGTAGTTGTATTTCTTACATCTCAGAATATTTTGACTTAGGTTCTACAGCAGTGTTTCCCATCCCTGCTCCTGCAGTACCCCTTCCCTGGACATTTTAAATGTCTCTCTGATCTGACACACCCAGTCCTGCGCATCATGTGCCCTACTAATGAGCTGATCTGCTGAATCAGGAGCGTTATATCAGGGAGACATTTAAAATGTGCAGGACAGTAGTGCTCCTAGAGCAGGGCTGGGAACCACTGTCGCACAGCGTGAGCAGCACCACTACACCATTTCAAAATAAAAGCGCAGCTATGACTCCAATCAGTGTATGAATGCATCGTCCCTAGCCAGGCCAAAGGAGTCGAAAACATACCTCACTGATCATCGCATTCAATGTTCTCTCCATAGTTGCACAGTTGAAGTACCATTGGCATGATGCACTCCTACAGTGTGAGTACTTCGTCACTCAAATTGTGAAGCGATTCAATCGCACAGTGCACAGGGTCTTTTCAGGTTAAAAATCTGTTAGTTGTGCAGTGTAAGGTGAGTTTTGGTGTATGGGCCCCATTGCGCGCAGGATTCTACACAGTGCCTCGGGTATTGGTTATTTTCTTTTTCCCATCTTTGATCAGTCTTTTCACTCTCTCTGACTAACCCACCACCCCTCACCTCTCTGAACCCAAAACTCAGACGGCCGGCCCTCGTGTTTCTCGCAGCCTCACTTCGGAAGTGCTCTTTCAGGGCTGTTTCATACACCTGCGGCTATTGATCGTACCTCCATTAGCGCTCGCTGTTGCCGCACTGAGGATGATGTGAAACTCGAGAGGAGTGGGGAATTCAGGATCGTCTCACTCTCCTGCAGGAAAGCAGGCCTCTCTTAATGAGTAACTTTAATAAGCTTGGGACTGCCAGGAAGTTTCCCAGGAGCAGACACATACTGGCAGTAAACAAATGGCTTTCAACCAATGGGAGAGCAAATTAATCGATTCACTTGCTGGATGCTGGAAAGAAATAGGAAGTGATTACTGGTGAGATTTTGGTGTGTGTGATTCAGCCAGTAGGCGTCATAGAGCAGAGAGACAGTTTCTGTACACAAGGAACACAGTGACTCCTGTTCTACTGGCTACTGCACTAAGTGACTGAGCTCCTCATTGGAACTTAAAGGCACTTATTATTGTGTACATCCACGACAAACTAATGCCTTACTTTATTTCAGTCACTAGCAGAGAGCAGTCCACAGCTGATTTTGTAGCCTGTTGTACCATAGGAGTAAAATTTTAGGCAACAGCATGGGGATTCACTACAGATGAAGGCGGACAGAATGTATGCTCATCCTAGTCTTTCAGAAATATAGTTGAGCTTAAGTGTATGAAGAAAAAAAAAAGCCCACAGAGCCCTATCGTGACATTCATTCAGGCAAAAACACTTTGGGCTTGTAACTCCTAACTTGAATCATTTCTGTTATGCGATTGTTTTTTTATTTATTATTTTTTCAAGCACACACAGTATGACAGCTAGCAGCTAGCAACCTGTGACCACATCCACCTGTTACACAAAGATGCCATGACCTCAATACTGCATAATTTTGAACCGTAGTATAATGTAAACAAGTGAGTTCTATAACAGTTCACCACAGGACAGTTATCATGAATGGGAAAATCAGCTATAGTGACCAAAACCATTCTTTGAGCTCAGCTGTAAACGTGTTTGTTTCTGCTCTAAAATTGAGCTTTTTAGAATGGGGGTCTATGGGACCTTACTCAGTTTTGCAGCCAGCCTCAAGAGGCCATTTGAGGAACTGCGGTTTTGGTACTTACGCATGGCCCCATTTTTCTGCCCCATACGTTGCTGCTGAGTCTAAAACACAGGCTGCATTAGAATAGTCAAAAAATTACATCCTATTGTCAAATTCCTTACCACTTTTCTTTAACCTCGATTGAAAACATAATGAGGTAAAGGAATAGTGTAAAGGTGAATTCATAAAGGCTTGGGAAGACAACCGCACTAATAAGAGAATCCAAATGCACTTACATTAGGCAACGTGATCATGTGTCCTTCGCCCGTCATATTCGTTTGTTTTCATGATCAGCTCGGCTAGATGGATGGTAGTCAGTTTAAATATTGCTGCTGCATGGTACTGTGCGACAGTGTTATCGCCTTTCTTTTTGAAAAGCATGGTTCAGTCAGTGTACCCTATGCTACTGGTGATAGGTTAAGAAGCACTGAAGCACCTTTCCTTAACATTAAGGGAATTCAAACACACGTCAGGCAGCCACATACATACCTCTGGGTCATTTTCTAGGAGTCAGGAAATTTCCAAAGCAAAAAAAAAGACTATTCAAACACAGCCATAGACAGAGGTTTAAAAGCATTAGACCTTCCAACTGGACTATACCACCCACCTCTTGCATCAGAGCGGAGGGGCATGATTTTCAAATTTTAGCTCTTTTTAAGAATTTTATACATTGATATAATCATTTCATCATATGAATTAATTTATCCGAGAAACATCAGACTGACAGTTTTATGGTACTTGTAATTTATTTATTTATTTATTTATTTTACGTGTAGTCATTGCCACCCCCCGCCTTGTGTCCAAATTGCCTGATCTGTCGGTATATCCGTCTTGCGCTATGTTATGTTTTGCTATGTTATTTTATGTTGACCTCATTTTGGGGCCTGGAACTATTGTTTGTAGTATTTTTGAACTTTTTTGTGTGTTTTGTAAATAAATTAATAATAATGATGATAATAATAATAATAATAATAATAATGATCACCTGTGTTGCTCTGGTCTACACTAGCCGTGTCCATGACAGGTGCTATTATTACTATGATTTTTATTATTACTATTCATATTACATTACATTTTAATCACTTTTCCAATATTATTATCCAGGGAGCTGCGCTATAGCAGCGTCCCCCCCCCATAAATGATGATCACAAGCGGCCCACTGTCTGGGCCGCGCAGCCCTAAATTCATGAGGTACTTCAGGTGTTTGAGATGTCGGCCTCTCGGTGGGATATTTCACGCCTTTTCCCCATTAATTAAGGAGAATAGACTCCATGTTTTTTTCATCTGTGTTCTTCTTTCGGCATATGAACGCAGACAGAAATCTGGCGGCAAAGACACAGATGACGGTCGGCGGCATATGAATATTCAGCATGAGTAATGTGGCACTCGCCTGTTTTTGACACGACCCGTGCCCGCGGGGAAACAGAAGCCTCACAAAGCAAGGGCACCATCTGTTACCTGTAGCTGGTGTCACAAAACCGAGTAAGGACAGTGGACAGCTTCTAAATTACCAGAAAATAAAGAATAATAAAATGTGCAAGCCTGTCTAATCTCCCATGTTTGCCACAGCTTCTGGTAAAATGCGGATATGATTTAACATTTAAGAACTGAAAATTAACATTTTGTTGCTTAAATAGGTATAAGAAGCTGTGAGGGGATTGTGTGTGAGCAGATTAGAAAAGATGAGGGGAATATCAAATGAAGGGCTTTCATTAAAGTAAAAACAGCTCTGTCAAAAGCCAGCTTATGTAATTTTACCTTTATGAATTCACTGTTGAAATCAGAGGGCCAGATCAGAGCACTGAGATGGCCAGCTATACTTGGGTCCAAAAGACAAGTAAAACACAGAGCAAGAGGCCCTGTTGTAGTCCTGGCCAAGTTTGAAACGGCTTTCCTGCTCTTTCTGAAGTAAATTGAGTGCAGTGGATAAGGAAGTTGTTGAGCGTGGGAGTACTCAGATGTTCAAATAACTTACTAATTTCCACGGTAATGCTGAGTGCAGCTATGCTCAAATCCACCAGATTTATTATGCACTGTGTGACCTTCCAACGAGACAGATGTGTCGCTGAAATAAAAATCGGCCACCTTCTCGATTATACTTTCCCATTGTAATTGATCACAAAGACAAATACACCTCTGAGTATGATTTACTACTTGATTAGAGTCTTCCCAAATTCACGAACCAAACAATGGATGAGTGTATAATCTTTTAAGTAAATTTATTGTTCATCTAGTTACTCAACTTGATGTTGTAAGAAATGGTCTTAAATTGGGTCTGAATGTTCTGCCTGCAGGAATGATACTCCAACTGTGATTGGACAAAAACACGACTCCACCTCCACATTTCCCAGTATAGTTTATGACTTGAAAAAATATTTTCCAAAATGCACTTGCCAAATTGAAGAAATATGTGCATAATCTGGGCATTTTAAGTTGCTTAAACTTTTTATACAAAAGTTGACATTTTATCCAGTGCGCACAAGTTGCTGTTGAGCAAAACAGTCTGTATTCACATGGGCAGTAAGTAATGGTCAGTATCATTGGTCAAGAGGAGATATGTCCAGTGCACATCAGTGAGGATGCTGTCCACATATTCAGAATCCAGTATGTTTTCTTAGCTGAAGTAAAACCAGTGCAGTTGCATTCAAACTGTTCCGATTAAGTACAACATCTGTTTACCAGGGGCTATTCATTAATTCACAAAGATATACATTTTAAAAATTCACTGGTATTGCAGGACCACAGCTGAGAGGGAGGTTAAAAAATGTACTTAAACTGAAAAAGAACTTTCACACAAAACCAATGTTTAATAAAAATAATTATCCTATGGAGACCAAATATTTTGACTTAGATTTTTTGCAATTTTTTTTTGTTAAGTTCTACAATGCCTGAAAAAAAAAAAAGAATGCGACGAAAAAAAAAACTGAAGATAGTCATCTTTATCTTTCCTTCCCTCTAACAGGTTTAGCCAATGAGAGGCTGAGGAACGGTTTGGTAGTGAGACAGTGACATTGATTGAGCATATCTAAAGAGGAACTCAAATATACTGGACTTATTTGCAGTTTTGGCACTTTTAGGTACTTTATATTACTCTCTCCCCGAGTACATTAGTAAATGAGCTCAATTGTCCTATTTGTGTTGAAAAAAATCGTCTTATTTGTGTTGTCAAAATCCAGCCCAAAGCTGCCGGATAGCTCACTCAGTTAAAGTATCGTATTGCGGAGCAGAAGTGACTATCACAGCGCGGGTTCGAGCCCCGGTCGTATCAACCGGCAGTGGTCAGCAGCTTTTTCAGAATAGCGCACATTTGGCCAATGCGCTACACGGATGCAAATTGGGAAGGGACTGCCGGGAAGGGAAATATAAAATGAATGGTTGCTTTGTTCGTTGCAGAAGCGCCTCCTGTTGGCCAGCTGGGCGCTCGTCAGGAAGACTCTAAGCTTGGTCATGTCAGGGTATCCTCCGCCCTCGTTCTGAACTTGCGAGGATTCAACCAATGAGTGTAAAGAAGCAGCAGTAGACGGGCACGTGCTTCGAAGGAGAGCCGTGAACCTTCCCCCTCACCTGAATTGGCAGCAAGGGGTCCCATACGAGCAAGCCTTGTGCATAGTTCACCAATTGGGCATTACAGATTCAGGTAGGATTGGAGATGCCAAATTCAAAAAACACCAAAAAAAAATAAAAAATCCAGCCCAGCTGCAATGCGATTTCCCCAATTTCCAAATAACAAATTAGGTATAATTTAGGTAAAATAAGTGCGTATGTTCTGTGTGAAATATCCGAGCGAAAACTTTGGGTTTGTTTTTAAGGGCCTTTGGGCCTTTGGGTTTGTTTTTAAGACATTTTATCTGACTACTTCAACACACTGGGACTGGGACTGGGGGGGGTTATGGGGTCTACTTCAACACACTGGGCCTTTTGGGGGTGTATTTGGCCTACTTCAACACACTGGGCGTAGGCAGTGTATTGGGCGTACTTCAACTAACTGGGCCTAAGGGGGAGGGCCTAGAGGTGGGGAGGTTGGGCCTTTTTCAACACACTGGGCCTTGGGGGGGTATTGGGCATAATTCAGCACACTGGGCATTTGGGGGGTGTTGGTTCTACTTCAACACAAAGCATTGGGGGGTTGGGCCTTTTTCAACACACTGGGCTTGGGGGGAGGTTACTGGACGGGCATCAACTTGCTGGGCCTCGAGGGGCGGTATTCGGCCGACTTCCACAAACTGGGCCTGGGGGGCCTATTTGAACGAATTGGGCCGGGGGTGTATTGAGCCTACTTCAACACACTGAGCTTTGGGGGGGAGTAATTGGGCCCAAAAAAAAAAAAAAAAAAAACATTTCTCACCCAAATCTCTCGTTTTTTTTTATTATTATTTATCCATAATCTACCACTTAAAAAAAAAACAAAACTTCAGATCCCTTTTTATTTCCTTTTTAACCAAAGACTGTTTAGGCTGAACCCTTTTTTTTTTTTTTTTTTACTAAATTCCTGCTTATTTTGAGCTGTTTTTCCAGATTACATTAGCAATGGGAGATTCATTTATGATCTTTTTTTCTTTCATTTCGAGTTTCTTTTCAACAAAGTATACATACGTGAAATGTGACTTATTTTTCATTTTCATTATATTGAGGGGATATTTACATGAGCACAGATATTACCATTCTAAGCTATATCGCTCCTTTTACTCTCCGGGGACCGGGGAACTTTGCCATATATTTGATCATTACTCACTGCAAGCATATTTAGTGAACTGATTTATGTTTTAGCTTATGTGGTTAGCCTAGCTGATATCATAGTTCAATAGTTTAATTACTATGCATGTGCAATAGTTTACTTAAAACAACAATTGTGTTTGTATATAGCAGAGCATTTCATCTATTGGTGGATACAATTATTTATTGAATGCTAGTGTGCTTGGCTGTTGGGGGTCAGAATGCTCACAGAAAAGCAGACAATTCGGGTCCTCAGCGAGAGATATTATTTTATTTTTTTTAAATCCCTTGCCATAAGAGAGCTATAGGACATTTGACGTCACTGTTAGAGGTAAAATGGCAAATTTTTGGAGTGCTTCAATCCAGATTTTTAAGAATTTATTATTCAGTTCAGCTTTGTCTTAAAATTAGCAAAGACATATTTTGTAATACCTAAGGGGCAGTTGTTTCATTTGCAGTTCACTCTTGACAGAGGCCGGCTTTCACTTTAAACAAAATATCAAGACAAAAATGTTGGGATTTAATCACTTGAGAGACCTGCGCATTTTAACTTCTGAAGCAAAAAGTTGATCGTGTGCCAGTTTATCAGCTTATCAACCTTGAGTCTGAATGCTGCGAGGGGATTGGCTCAGAAGCACAGAACTTCAGGCTCAGTGTATAACAGGAATTAAACAGCTAAAAATGTCCTTATAGAGCAGGAGATTTGTCAGATGCCGTACTGTGACAGCAGAGACAAAGTAGGTCTATTACTGTTATGGTCTTCTGGGAAGAATATATTTGGTTTATTACCCTGTATTTGAAAATTTCTAAGATGATTGTTATGCAGCAGCATCATTAGGGCTATTGAAAAGTTAAACCCGCCTCATCACATTTGCAACCAAATAAATTTGTCAATATATTTTGCAATTTGTCACTACAAAATATTGCAGTGGGCTACAGAATAGCCTTGTATGATTAGTTTGCTGCATTTTCAAAGGATCCAAAACACAAAAAAGAAGAACAAAAAAAGGAAGCAATTGGAAGCAATGCATGTGTTTCATTATCGTTTAAATGAAATAAGATCATTTGAAATGTCTTTATGCAATTCCATTGCTTCCAACCCCTGAGTAAAGAAAAGTGTGAGAAGTCCGGAGTCATAACCACCGTAACTCATGTGAAACTGAGAAACCTCCATGTACAAGGACTTCAATTCTGCACGAGAATCTCTTACAAATGCATTGATTGAATAATTGCTGACTACAGCAGGGGAATGTAAATATGCCACTAAAACTCAGGCAAAATGCGTGAGAGTTGACAGTTGTTCGTTATTAATGAAAACTGACCACACCTGGTAATGTTGAGAGTTTTGTTAATTTCTGTAATGGTAATGTAATGAATGATTCAAAACAGGTCCTGACCAATCATTATTTTTGAGGGATGGGCTTGAGCTTCCCCTATTGCCAGTTCACCAGCCGCCACTGATTTATATATGAGCCCCTAAGAGCCATACTGGGCCAACCCATGTTGGGGAACTTTTGAGAAAATGGGACTCAAAGTTGCCAGCCTCCTGTGTCATCTAGAGTATCTGGGAACTAGAAACACTGCTTATGTTAAAAACTCAAGATATGTAGACTTACGTGATGCTCTTCTTATGCAGGCTTTGGATGCCCTTCTGTTTCATTTAAAGTGAAAGGTACCTCCTTCTGAAGCGGAACCATCATCTTCTGATTCATTTGGGTCAAACTCTGGGTCTCCGTTATCTTCCACTTCACCATCATCATCAATCATAGCAAGCAGTTCCTCATCAGTGAGATACCCAGCCGCCATGTTTACATTGAATTATGGAAAAGTTGTGGGATGGTCCACTATGGCTAAGGCAGTGCAGTGCATATATACAGTGGCAGAGAGGACGTTTGCTTGTATGAACAATCCATGTGGGTAGATTGGGTTGGCTCATTTAGGAAATGTAGATCTCAGTTTTCTGCACATGCTGACTACCTCAACTCAATTTTGCCAAAAGTGCGGGATGGCCCAGTATGGTTCTTAGGGGCTCATATATATATATATATATATATATATATATATATATATATGTGTGTGTGTGTGTGTGTGTGTGTGTCACAATATAAAAATAATAGAGCAACAAAGACAAATTGCTCAATGGTTGTTTAGTTCATTCATTTGTTTAGTCTGTTTCTATTTACTTTTACTTCACGTCCTTTTCCTCCAGATTTCAGCTCAGATACACTGAAGCAGGTCATGTTTGACATCCTGCTCATTGGTCCTATAAGCCCTCTACTTCCAACAGAACCATCCTCTAATTAAGCTAAAAAATGTAATGTCTCCAGAGCTCAAGTGGTAATAGAGCAGGAGCAGTAGTGGTAGCATTAGCTGTTATTGTACAGTAGCAGCGTTTGTGGTCACAGTAGTGTTAGTCATTGCTGCAGCAGTTACAAATGAAGAACGGTGAATCTTTTACATAAAGATCATACATAATTGCCATAATCATTTATTTATTTTGTTTGGCAAATGCATTTATTATGGCAGCTTTTAAAAAATAAGTATGGGCAGAGCATTACTTTGTGCAGTGCAAATATTAAATTATACTAAATCAATACTAGAATCAAATAACTTTCATTCGTCATTATTTAAGTCATGTAGACGCCTACACCTTCCTTAGCTAGAAACGAATAATACAGTCATAGCACAGACAAGGACACACAGTACGTAGTGAACGCTTTTGACTGTGAGCAAAAAAAAAATATTTTCTATTTTAAGAACGCTGACAATTTTCCTCATGTAAGTTTGTTACACCACAATTTTTTTAACCCATAAAAAAGGAATAAAAATAAAAAATATAATAAAGTTTCAATTGCAACGTCATACCAGCCATAGATTTTCAAACTTCTCATCTCTGTGTAAGCATTACTTCTGTGTAATGTTATGAGAAGTGTAAACCTTTTTTTTCCATGTTCACAACAGACTTGCTGAAATCCTCCTCCAGTTTGGTAAACAATCTTGTGATCTATGCTGTCAATGACAAATTAAAACAGGTTTTTCCCCTCTTGTTTGTGTAATATCTGGAATTACTTTTGGTTCCACTGAGCTGAACTTGAAACTTCATATTAAACTCACAAGTGTGTTCAGAAATCCAAAGAGAATACCCCTACAAGTTTGCAAAATGTTACATCATATACTGAAAGATCTTTTTATTTATTTCTTTTTTTTTTTGGATAGCTGGTGAGCAGCACTGGGACCATGTACACAGCTTGAATTTCAGAGAAAGCACTCTTTCCAGGAGCAGCAGGGTAGACAAAACCCATCCAGTACCATGACAATTTACAGTGTCTTTTAGTTATGATTTAATTCCATTTTCTAATTATAATTGTGCTTCATGTGCTTTTTTTTTTTTTTTGTTTCCACTATCCTGGCGAGTACCAATTTGTGTCAAATGGGCTTGTCTCTCATTTTTCAGGACTTCATTTTTTCCCGTGCCCACAAAATTGGAAGAAATTAATTTAGGCAAGGTTAATGTGTATCACACGTGTACCAATGTGTATAAACGCTGAGATTATACCCTCGACATTTCTGCGAATATACCGTTAAAAAAAAAAGTTTGGCTATTTTTCATTTATTTAGCATATTATTGTGTTGAATCTGTCTTGTGACCAGGGAGCAAAGCTAAATATTAGGTTGTGCTTTCTGTTAGCAGATCTTTTAGTTTATGTAAGAAAAAATACAGTGACCATGGTCTCCATAGTGATAATCAGTCTCCTTGTATTATCGAGGGCAGTCAACCATAGATTACACCATGGTTAATGTAAGAATACAACTGAGAGCTGAAACACACACAGGCTCGCAGGAATACAAAAATCTAAAATGGCACAAAACCACCCCAGCAAGGCCTAAGACTCAGATATCAGTGGAAATCTGTCCTTCAGTTAGAGACAGCAGGTCCAGAAGATCAATTCAGCCTTGTTTACATATCTAGCGCACCTGGTGACAAAAACACAACTCTTCCATTCTGATGCGTAGCAGACAAACCACCAAACCATGTCATAGGCCAGTTGTTCCTGCTTATCTGTGGAATGGAAAGCCAGGGAAGGTGATGCATGTATCTCCTGATAATCCATGAGATGCTTCTTCATCCAAAAAAAATGTGTCCTACAGGAGTGCAAGAGTAGCAAAGGCACAAATCTGATTCTTTTAGAAGAAAGCGAAGCGGGAGGGAGTCGAGGAGGAATGATTTCCGCCCTCTGCATCTAGGTTATGCAGCCTCATGACTTTCTATAATGGCAGGGAGTTGCAGCCTTGTGATTGTGATGCACCATAGATGCAAACATAATTCCATCAGATACGCTAACACTTCATACGTGGTGTTATTAAAATCCACGGGCGCCGTGTTTGAGGCAACGCAGTGCTCATATAGAGCTTTTTGTTCGTTCTCCATCTTGGTCTTTTTTATACTGCTGACAAACAAATGAATAAAACTAATAAGACCATTCATTTCTTCGACCGTTTTTCAGACATTTCTTATTATTTTGGCATGCGGATCACTCAAAATAATAAATAGGTAATTTAGAAGAGAGCCAAAACTGTCATTTATTTGAGTTTGTTTGGAGCTTTTCATTCTGATGAGTCAATGGGATTAATAAATACAGATTCCCACCAACTAACATTTATCAGGCCCAAAAACATAGGCCCAGCAGCAACAAGGAAAGAAGAGTGAGAGTGCAATTTATTTCCATAATACAACTGCAGCAGACGGTTTAATTTAGGCTATGATAATTATCTGAGCCATACAAATAGTGTATGCTAATCACTCGCATTCTAAAGAGAAGCATGCTAATCCTACTGCAGTGTATACTGAATAGGGAGTGTCCATGGGTACAGTTTATAGAGTTCAGTCTCATTACATTTTATAGTTAGAATCAGAAATTCAATACAGGAAATGCAAGAGCCAGTGTACAGCTGTATATCTGAATACATACACTCATCAGCACGGAGTGTGCTCATTATTAGCTAGCTTTTACAATCTGGCAACTTGTTTTATTTTTGATAAAGTATTTACCAAAATGCACTGTATCATGGTCAACAATCCACTGGACTTTCTTTTTACAATGTCATAGAATTAATTTCTGAATACTTAATCCACTCTAAATTAGGATCACAGGTGATTGGAATGTTCTTTGCAGAGCGTTACAATTATCAACTGACATTTGTAAATTTCAATACTGGTAACTGAGAGAAATAAAGGTCTAGAACACTATGTAACAATTTTGAGAAGACAAAACACTACTCGTTAAAAGGGATAATGAAAAAATATTTTAAAAACTACTCCTGAAAGGATAAGAACATAAAACATTACTCTTTAAAGGGATGATTAGAAAATAAAACCGTTCTCTTTAAAGGGATGATGAGAAAATAAAAAAAACTACTCCTTAAAGGGATAAGAAAATAAAAAATCTACTCTTTAAAGGGATGATGTGATGATATTAAAAAAAAAAACTACTCTTTAAATGGATAATAAGAAAATATATTTTTGTAAAAACTTTTCTTTCAAGGGGCGATGCAGTATTAACTCCACACTGCAGTATGACGTGAGCAGATCTGTGGTAAGGGTATAGCAGTTGCTTCCGGAAGGTTTGTGCTGTGTAAGACCAGGCCTTCACACCTACAGTGGAGTTATTTTCCAGCACGGCCCACACAGTTCTGATGAGTGAGGCCTCTTTGTGCTCCCCGGACCTGGAAAGGCGCGATGGGTCGCCCATGTCTCGGCAGCCGTGAAGCTCACAGAGGATCGAGGGTGGGCAGCCGGTACATTGTTTTCATTGGTCTCTGAGCAGGAATCCAAACTCAACGTGGGCCACCTACAGAGGTGACACAGTCACACTAAGATAACTTACCCCTCTGCATTGTTACATTACATACCAGTAGCCAAACATGCTTCAAGAACTTGTCTTTTTGTTTTTTGGTGGGGGACTTGGGGCAGATGCACAGGTGGCAATACTGAGTTCTCACGGTCAGAAGCTTAAATTCACCTCAGATTTATGTGTAAAATAAACCCATATCACATAATGACTAGGACAGGCCACTCAGTCCAACAATGTCTGCCATTTTCCCACCAGTAAAACAGTGTACCGCAAGCTAAGATTACCAAAGAACAAGTTGGTATCTAGCACTGTGTCAAGCTTGTTCTTGTAAATCCCTTGATATTGTCTTCCATTATTCATGTCTTTTGTTCAATTAATTATTGAAAGGGAACAGTTGGAATACGTGGTGTCATCTGTGTCATACACTTTGTAGTAAAAGTAAAAAAACAAAAAAGAATTTTCCATTTTCTCACCTGCTGTGCTGAGGGCACAAAGAGGTGTTTTTGTCTTTGAAAAGTTTGAGCCAAAAGTTTAAGAAATGGTATCACGCTGAAAAACATATCACGCTTTAAAGATTACATGCTGGAGATTCAATAGTTTGGAGAGACTACAGAAGTTCAAAGGTTCGGTCCAATAGCCCAGACCCACAGATGTTGCATTTGAAAACACGAACGAGAAAGCAAAAACAATGACCAAAGGAAGAATTATTCCGCAAAAGTAATTCAGGTCAGAGGAAGTATCTTTCACTGGGAACAACATCTCTGTTTCTGTACGAGTTTATAAAGACAGAACCACATCCTAACACCGACTCGTCTCGCCGATATTTCCCTGACACGTCTCCACAACATCAATTTCACCGTGTCAGGTTGTATGATAATATTTAGGACACATCATTATCTTCCCACGCGCTGCCAGATATATTTGTGCCTTGGGTCGCCTCCCCGGCGTTATACGAGAGATTATTCTCTGGCAGCATCTGTGCCTACCATGACAGCTATGGAATGAAAGATCTTTCTCAAAAAACTCAGTGCATTTGTTATCTACCTAGCAAGCAATTTAGCCTAATGGGTCAAAAGTATCATATGGGCTGTTCATCGGTAAAAATCATTATAAAGTGAGATGGAACATAATCAGCAGTTGAATGTAACAGAAATATACAGTCATAGGATGGTGCATAGTGTGTTTGGCTGCTTTAGGTGGAGTTTATAGACAAATTACATAAGGAAACGGAGACTGAAATATTAAGCAACCCGGAGAGCTGATGCTCGGCATTCTGCACCAGTTTGAGGTTTTGATGAATGTAACTGGGCCAGGCGTGTAAAACTGGGTAATAATTACGCTTTAATGGGAACACTGGCGTCCCATGAGCCACCGCGAGTGTTTACTTTTAGAAACATACAGCGCAGAAGAACAATGTGTGTTATATAAGAGGCGGCGCGGTGTCATTACCCGTTCCCACAGTGAGGACACCGGAGGCGGCGTTCAGCTGAGCCACAAAACAGCCCCCGATCCCACACAATCCCAGCCTTCCCAGCAACCCTCGGGCCCACCCAAACCAGCCAATTAATGGCTGTCAGCTATGATGTATGTTCAAATTACAGCGCAGTGAGATTAGGGGTGCCACTTCACCAAAATAGTCACCCTCTCTCTGTCTTCAGTCTCTCGCAAAAAAAAAAAATTTCCTTCAATTTTTCAGTCAGTCAGCATTTAAGTCAGTTTCTTACGGTAAAAAAATTCATACTGTGTACATAAATGCAAATAATGTTGTACGATGTGGTCCACAAGTATTTGTATAGTAGCATACTGTGGTTCAGAAAAGGGCTGTAATTTTTTAATTCATAAGTTTGACAGTCTGCATACATTTGAAGATATTTGCATGCATTTGCAGTGTACTGCTCTGGAATCACGAGCATTTAATGTTGTGTCACCGTGACGACTGAATATATATCAAACAATGACATTCTCTCCCGTGTTCTTGCCACATGTTGGTCCATGCATCTTTTTATTCCTGTATGTCAATTTCTCTGGCTTTATTCTATAAGTGTATGATGTATGTAAAGACTGAGAGAGGGCAAGGCCAATGGGAGGCAAGAATGTTTCTCATCTCAGATGAGACATCTGCCACAACCATGCATGAAAAGAAAAAATGCAGATGAAAGCTTAATAAGCTTTGTGAACTCCATACAGTTAAAACTCATTCCATGTGTGACAGGCACATTTAAAAAGGGGAACATATTGAAGGTCAGACTGTGATGTAAGAAGGATCGGGGGGGGGTCTCAGAGAGTAAGTCTGGCTCCAAGCTACTGATGAATTGGGATAAAATGCGATGAACTCGCATCCAGCTCTTCATCACTGTAACAGAGCATCTTCGCCTGGCAACAGTATCCATGGTATAGGAGACTGCTGAACAGCCAGGCCCCATGCGACACATGAAATAATGTAGCACCAATCAAATTCATTTATATAACAGCTAGAAAAAAAAATTTGCTCCCGTCATGCAAAGATACTTAGCTATTAATGCAAACACTTCTGTACACAAGGAGAAACTATTTGCGGAAATATGTCTTGGAAACCAAGTATACTTCTCATAAGCAGTAGCAATGGACTAAACGCTGACAATGCAGTTTTTAAATAGGCAGATACATATATTTAGCATTTATAACTGAATCTTATTCTAAAGTGCAATGGACTCAATTAAGAAAAGAGCTAAACATTTGAAACTGTGCCCACACAATAGTAGATATTATACGACTGCTTTTGAGGTATAGAGGTTTTGTGAGGTTAGCTTGTATAACCTTTAAAGTTTAAGCATTTATATCCACTGTGTTCATCCCTGCAGTAAGTCATTTAAGATTCCCATAATGCAGTTTTCTTTTTCAAGACTACCCACTTCCTAGAGTTAAACAAAAATACCTTTTTGCAACCTAATCGCAAATTCATTTGAATTCAGTGTTCCCACCGGCTAACAGGCATTTTGCAAGGCTAGCTTGTCTCATTCATTCAATTCAACAGGAAGAACCTTCTCTGCTCCTATCATGAATTTCTCATAGCAGCATTCCCAGGGTGGAGTTTGGTGGTTTATGTAACTCTGATCTAAGCAGAGATCATACGCTGTCTGAACCATGCCATCCTGGGGCTGTGTCTGAAAAAACCTTGTACAGAAGGTGCCCTGTTCTAATCTAGCCCCGTCTAGCCAAGCACTTTCCGCCAGGGTCCAACAACTCAATTTTCCAGAGCCTGTGCAGAGCTTTGATATACTCTCACTGACCATGGTCCTAAAACCACGGGCAACATTGAGGCTGTGTTCGAATAGTCATTTTTGCTTGGCAAAGTATCTAATCCTAGAAAATGACCCAGAATTATTTATGAGGCAGCCATGATAAGTCTGTTTGAATTCTCTAAATGTGAAGGAAAGGCGTTTCAATGCTTCCTAACTTATCACCTTTAGTTTAAGGTTCACTGAACCATCCTTTGCAAAAATAAAGGAGATAACGCTGCCCCACAATGCCATGTGGCAGCAGTATTTACAGTGACGACCATTCCTCTGGCCAATCACCATAACAAACAAACGTGACAGGCGAGAGATGCATGATCACATTCCCCAGTGTAAGTGCATGTGGATTCTATTATTATTTTCCATTATTATTAGCGCAGTTGACTTCCTAAGCCCATATGAATTCCGTTTCACACCTTCCCTTAACCTCATGACGTTTTCAATTGAAATTAAACAAAAGTGGTCAAGAATTAGATGATGGGGAGTCATTTTTTGACTAATTGAATGCAGGCTAAGAGTGAGTATGCGGGAGCTATCCATGGTGCTGAATGGTACGCGGCTGATGGACATTCAACATTCTGGAGCTGACCATGGTTCTGAAGTCTGACCCAAGATAGCTTGAAAAACAGATTGTCTTGGGTTAGAGAAGGCCTGCTTTAGCAAGACATGGTTGAAACTTAATATATGGCTGGACTATTTATGGTCCATGTGCAAATTTTTGATAAGCCACACGACATCCAAGCAGGCCCGGAGTGGCTAATCTGGAGGATCTGGACAATTCCAGATGGGCCGGTCAGATTTGGGGCTGCGAGGGCCGGTGTCCAGTCATATCCAGTGGCACAAAAAGTGTGTATGCAGTGTACACAGTGCATAGGAGCGCTTTGCGAAGGGAAGCGCCAAAACAATGGAATTTAAAGAGATGCGCGATTGAGTGCGAAATATAAACAAAATAAAACGAATCTTACCCCTGCTGAACGGAACCTTGTCCCTCCCCACTCAAAAATATAAAACCCGCCCCCCCCCGCTCAACAAAAGTAGTCGTGCAGCTCCCGCTAGCAAAAGGACTGCTGGTCTGAGGCATGAAACTCCAGGGCTGAAAATGAGTCCCAGTCCGGCCCTGCGTCCAAGTATGTTTAAAAGAGCAATGACCAATGGGGAAAGTTCACTTGGTTGATCTACCAATGATATGACTTCTTCAGTCACTCACTACAGCTGCAGATGTAGAGCAGGACCAGCACAGTCCAGCCAAAAAGCACCTATCAATAATCAGACTGATGTAATGCTGAATGGCTAGCGATTAACCCTATAGAAGGAATAGAGGCACCACAAAGTAGACATGCTCTGCACAAAACTAATTCAATTCATAAGTAAAGCTGGCTGCACTGGAAGTTTCCCAGGGTAAAATTGCTCAAGGATTCTGACATGCACCCTTTATAATGCATCTTCACAAACACTGACAGGATCAAGTGTTTCAAAACCAATCTACTTATTAAACTGAAGGCAAATCTAACTCAGCAACATTTTCAGCACAACATAAATGTAGGCTACTTTACACAATAAAGCATCATCATACCATCTGGGCGAGAGTCCCGTATTTGATTAAATGAATAACCCATCTGTTTATTATTTGGTGCCATTGTGTTTAAGAAAAACTGTAGGACTGATGGTCTATATGGAAGAGCAATAAACAAATGTGAGCTATGCACAGACATGCCTCACAAAAAAAAAAAAAAAAAAAACTGTTTCAGCCAATCTTATCATCTTTAGGCAGCAACGAGAGCATTCAATTAGGCTGCAAGTCAGGCAGGAATTTCTTTGCTTCCTCAAGTGTTATTGCTTTGCCAGGATCACTGACAAGCCATCAGAGGAAACTGCTGCTGCTATTTCTGTTCATTTAAATTTGCCTTATGGCAGCTGCCACTGAGTTGCCTTCTTCCAGCTGGACAATCCTTGCAGCTCAGCCAAACGGATGACGTGACCTTTGAGCAGTGGACAGAGATCAGATAAAAAAAAAAATTCTTAAAAAACATTGATAGGCGAACTTCCTTAGCCGCACATCAGGTGTAGGCTACTGTGGAAAGGGTTGCGTGCACAGATAAAATCACAATAATGTATTCAAAATTAGAGATAGAACAGTAACTTTGAAACAAATAGTCATCCCAATAAATGATATGCAACCTCCAAGTTCACATTTGGACTCACGACCCATTTTTAGCACTTTTAAAATAATTATTTTAACCATCTTTATTCTGAGTCATTTTGATTGGCTGGAGTCCCACCCATCTGACCACTTATTTCACAGATAGTGGCTGTGAAGGACCATCCAGTTAAGCAGCATGTTAATCTGTGGCCCCCTTAAAGAATGTCAAGTGTCTCATGTGCATTTACATATTAATTCTCTGCTGTTACCTGCACGAGGGACACATTATTGGCTTGTGCCATTTTAGATAAATCAATTTAGATTGCATGCGCATCCAAAGTGTTAGTTTGTTAGTTTGTTAACTCAACTGTTAGTTTGCTCATTGAACTATGCCTTGAAGTATCAAAGAAAATTCTAAAAACCTCATATTGTTCTTTGAAACACTGTTAAATTTTCAAGGTTAAATCAACTCTTACAGAGTACATATAACAACCCCCCCCCCACCCACCCACCCAACTCAGGTACACTGCAAGAGTTAAATTAACACTTGCGGTTTTTATTGTTTGTCCTCATCGATTCAAACCAAAGTCTTCAAGGCACCTTGCAATTCATCTGGATGGATATCAAATACTGGTTTCAAGAACGGCAATAAATGTGCCGTTTTCTCGAGCGGGCATTGAGCCAATGCAGTGCTCTCTAAGTGTCTGCTGTTATATTAGTTGGCAGCTGAAAAACGGTAGTGAGGCATAGTCTTTTCTCAAGTGCAAGCCATTAACAAATATCCTCAGTTCGGGGAAGGTGATTCATTCCACCCCAGAGATTGTTATGAAACAACTGCCATTAAAAAAGTTTTGCCATTAAAACGGAGAGAAGCAGGAGCTCAGCTCACACTCCTCTGGCTTATTGTGGGGGATATAAAAGAACAGCCTCTACTGGGACTTTGACAGAAAGGTGGAAATCAGTTCATATTCACAAGAGTGGCAAACCAAACACTGACTACTCAGAAACACATCTTTTATGTTTAAATTATCTAGTGCTTCCAACAAGGCTTATTTTCCAGGCAAGCATGGGTGGCATCTCATTAGAGATCATTACAGCAGAAAACAGCATAACATGTGCAAGTGAGAGCTCCAATTAATGTTTGGTAAACCTGATAAAAAAAACAATTAAGGGCAAATTCTGAAGCGGACAGAAAGTTGCGATTTCAGTTCTTAGTGCCTCAAATCTAATTATAGGCCACACACACAATCAAAAATTTGAGGGGGTCACACTGCAAAAAAACAAGACAACATACTAGCACTGGAAAAAAAAAAAGGGGGCTGTGTTCGCAATGTACACTCAGTCACTATATAGAGCACTATATAGTGTGTCAGCCATTTTGTAGTGCTGTATGAAATCTCGGCTGTTAATTTACAGCACTATGTAGTGCACTACAAAATCGTAGCCAAGTACACCAAAATGTAGGATTCAGAAGCTCTACCCTAGACTTATGGCATGTCTCGTAGAGGAAGGTAGAGGCACATAATGTTGTTGGTAATGTTTAGGCATTTATTTATGCAACAGAGACGATAATTGCAAATATCTGATGCATAATATGTGGCAGCGCAATGCCCAAATAGTGATTGAAATGTATCAACAGCAGACTGCCCTTATCTTCAGTGAGTGTTCAATGTAGCAAATACTATAGTGAGTGAGTGAGTGAGTGAGTGAGTGAGTGAGTGAAAGAAATGCGATTCCAATCACAGCCAAGGTTTGTAAATGGGAAAAAGGTTATCCACGGCAACATCACAGTTTAGCTGGTCTGCAGACTTCTTCAAAACAAAGCCAGACTGTGACGTCACAGAGGAAGACCGCCCAACAGAAAATCAGGAGTGCTATTTCCACATCCATAATCCCATTTGTCTCTGAAACTCGTCATTTTAAGTTTTTTTTTTTATCCCCCTTCAGTGAGTCCATAATCTTTGGTGTGATCTAAATGACCCAACCCAAGCACAAACTCTGACTGATAGGTCCTCTTCCAATCAGACGGTCATGTGACCATTGAAACTGGAAGTTTAACATTGAACAGCACAAGAGGAATTTCACAGTTCAGTGCCGAAACATCATCTGTCTTTCCAATCACCCTGCTGCAGTTGCTCTCTCATCACTATAAGCCATGAAATCTAGTGATATTAAACTGCACAATGCACTGACAGTAGGCAATTTCCACTTCCCAAGAACCGAGATGAGACAAAGGTTGCAAGCGTAATATGCTAATCCAAGCCCCGCAACGGAAATTGAGAAAACCGCTAATGCAATGAGACTTAAGTAAAGGTCACAGCTGCAGCTCCAAACCACGACATACGAGCGCTACATCACCTGCTATGTGTACTTTTGTGCCTTATTCTGTTTGGCAAATTATCTTTACACAACTCTAATCAAACAAGCAAGAGAGAGAAAAGTGAGAAAGGGACGGGGGGGCAGAGAGGAATTGAGAGAGGTGAGACTGAGAGATCAAGACAATCAGACAATCACACTGACAGAGAAAGACAATATTCAGACCAATTCCTGAAAAGGTGGTCAAAATATTTCTAGCGGCTTCAGTATTTTGCGGTGATGCCGTTATAATATTAGGACATTCAAGTTCCACGCCATGGAACAAAATCTTAAATGGTCAAACTAATCTTGAATTTACTATATATATATATATATATATATGTACACACACACACACACACACACACACACACACCGACACCGCTGCAACAAGACTGCTGTTTCATGAAACATTTCCATAAAAGAGCAAATTCTCGAAATTTAAGGGATGATCTATAAATTTTCACCAAACGGGGCATACGAAAATAAATGCAATTCGACCAGTCAACTATCCCTCAGCAGCTGTTACTACAACTTTGGAAAAGTGGAAACTGGCTCTTGGTTAAAGAAAAAGGTCCATTTGAATTTGGGGAAAACACAACAGCTTCATTAAGCTGGAGAGATTAACCCCATGCATTAGCCATTATCATGGATTAAAGTTCAATGGCTGAGTACAATACAGATGTTTAGTTTTTTTTTTTTTTGACGTTTTGAATAAATTGCCCCAATTAGCAATAAATCATAACCCATTGGGATTAATAAATGCCCGAAATTTCAGAAAAAAATTTATTGGGAATTTTTTAACTCGAAAAGCCTGCCAAATCAGAACCCAGAAGTGTGACGTCTTAAGCTGGGTTTACACATAGGCACGATGCGTAACGAATATCATTTTCCCGTCATTCGTGGCACATTCGTGACATTCGTAATGTGACTTAACGCATCTGAATAGGGTTCTTAACAGCGTGTGTCGGTTCGTGACATTCGTGATATTCTTGACTCATGTTTTTGGCTGCCAAAAAATCTTCCACGAATGTCACGAATCACCCTCGAATCATGGAGTTTGCAACTGAGCGTGTCGATTCGTGGTGATTCGTAATAGAGCGTGACGGCATTCGTAGTATATGCTTGCCATTCTTGGAGCCCATACTGTCACGCGTCGTTACGAATCGACACGAAAGCAGTCAAGAACTGAACTGAATGACGCGTGACGCCTCTGCCTCGAATCATCAAATTCAATTCAAATTCGTGATCCTCGGTCACTAATTTAGATTCGTGGCATTCGTGACTTGTCGTCGTTATGTGTAAACCCAGCATTATCGAGAGTAAACAAAAAGATCCAGCCTTATGTTTAGCTTTGAATCAGCCTTATTTACCAGAATCATTCGCGCCATATATGCTATCGTGCTCTGATATTTTATTTCATGTTTTGCCATATGCTTATTTAGTCGCGTGGCGTTTGAATGGTATTTTGTTGGGGTAAAAATAGTCATCGTGAGCTTTTAGCAAAGTTTCTTCCCTTTAAGTGGATATGCTGCACGAGTATGTTGCAATTTGGTAAGATGTTTATACGGTGTTTCTTCTGATATGCGTAGCTTGCCCTCGATACCAGGGGCTTTCGAGTTTAAGAGGCTATGCCTCAGAACCAACCATATGGATGGCTTACCACCTTTATGGCCTACTGGTAAGCCTGCAGTCAGAAGTGTACTCAGTTATGATTTCATTTTCATTTCATTTATTTGTTTATTTTTACGGGACAATGCATATTAATGAACACTGCATACATGAGATATGCCGTGTAAATACACCGGAGTTAGCAAGAATGCTAAATTTCATCCGTAGTCCCCAAACAAGAAGCATAAAACAATTAACAAACACAAATTCATAAAAAGAAACATCACAAAATCACAACAGACCAATAAATAACAAACAATAAACATGTAAATGTGTACAATCATGCACACACATATATACATGTGTATACATGATTGCACACACATCAGTTAAACATACACAAGGGAGATCCCAGACTGAACATGATCACGATTACCTGATTACATGATTGCACAATGATTGCATGATTACATGATTGCTCACACTTCGATTATAAACATACGGTTACGCACACAAGGAAGATCCCAGACTTAACATGATTACAGATGCTCACAGGTTTGTTTGTCTAAGATCCAGTCAGTAAGTTGTGCTTTAAAAGTCCTAAATGACGGACACTTCACCAGCCTCATCCTAATGCAGGGCTGGCCGACTAAAAAACCCTTTGGGCTGTGACACCACCATTTCCACTGGAATTGGTTCTGCACTGGGTCTCCACAATCAGGCTAGAACCGGGCAGGTGGATCAACAGTGCATGTGAATGGGCTGTAGCTACGCCTAGGCCTACTGACCGAGTATGCAATCACGCAATCTACACTGACCAACGCATCCAAAAATCTTGCCAAACGAAATCAGGGGGGATGATCCCACTTGCAGATAAAGAAGAAAAATTTTGTAATAATTACCTGTTTTCGCACTTTATTTCACACTGAATGATGTTCTCAAAGCAACTCCTCTCGAAGTACTTGAAAGGAAGGACGCTGGTTGCTGAAGGCTACCAACTCGCCCACTTCGTTTTGACAAACTGGGCCCATATCTTTGCAGTCAACTTGTCCTTTGCAAACTCAAAGCGCACATTGTCCTCGCCTCCACAGAACATTGCGACACATCGTTGTGACGTTGTTAAAATTGTCGATCACTCACACGACAAAACACGCTACCCAATCACTTCACCTGGCTGCCATTACTAGCTTTGTTGTTCTCGGTATGACATCATCAATAAGACGGTAAATTTGCATGAATCTCGGTAGAAAAGAAAAAAGCTACAGCCCAAAATCAACAAAAGCGAGGAACTTTTGCTCCAAGATTAAACTGGTCACTTCTAGGTTTGTGCTTTCCGTATTCATGTTTCAGATTGCATGGTTTTTTTTTTTTTTTTTTTTTTTTTTACTTAGGGGCATAGTGCTCCTAAAAATAAATTTGCATCAAGAGCCCTGCGCACACGCAGAGTGTCAGTCCAGCGAGAAAACAGCCATTTTCTCCACACGCTACGAGTGTATCTTTAAAAAACACACGCTGAAAATACAGTAGAAACGGTCAAATCTGCGTCCAAACTCCAGCCGGCTCTTCTGAAGTCCTGCCTCTCTCTCCTTGCTCACCTGGGGTTTCATTTCTTCCCATTTTTCTCCCACAGTTTGATGAAATTTAAAAATCTGCTCGTCCTCAATATTTCTTAGAAATAGTACTGTTGCCATTTCTGACCAGTCAACAGAATACATCAGAAAATACAGCCTGCATGGTTACCTTACTGACAATTCTCACTTCCAATTACTTCCATCTCCACTGAGGACACACTGTATTCACTCTCAGATAAAGCCCTGAGTTTGAAGATACAGTAACTCAAAACAGGCTTTGATACAGTCTGACCATGAGAAGCATGTAGAAAAAAAAAATACTGGGGGAAACACTGTTTTTATGTTTGCATGTAAGTGTGTGTATGTATGAATGTGTATCTGTGAATGTGTGTGCATGGGTGTGTAACTGCGTACGTCTGTGTGACAGTGTGTAAGTGTGTGCATGTCTGCGTGTGAGTGTGTACATGTGTGTGCATATGCATGTATCTGCATGTATGCATGCAAGCGTGTGCGTCAGTGTATGTGTGCGTGTGTGAATGCGTTTGTATGTATGTGTGCAAGCGAGTGTAAGTGTATGTGTGTGACTTTGTATGTATGCATGTAAGCGTGTGTGTAAGTGTGCGTGTGTGTATGTGCACATGCAAGCACGTGTGTGTGTGTTTGCGTTTGTATGTATTCATTCAAGCATGTGTAAGTGTGCATGTGAGTGTATGTATGCATGCAAGCATGTGTAAATAAGTGTATCTGTGTGCGTGACTGTATGTATGCATATAAGCATGTGTATACAAGTGAATGTATGTGTGCGTGGCTGCGTCTGTATGTATGCATGTAAGTGCGTGTGTTTCTGACTATCTATGTATGCATAAAGCGTGTGTATATAAGCGTATGTGTGTGCACGTGATTGTGTCTGGATTTATGCATGTAAGCGTGTGTACATAAGTGAAGATGTATGTGAATGACTGTATGTACACATATAAACGTGTGTATATATACGTGAAGGTGTGTGTGCATGACTGTGTCTGTATGTATGCATGTAAGCGTGTGTGTGACTGTGTCTGCATGTATGCATGTAAGCGTGTATATAAGTGCATGTGTGTGTGCCTGACTATGCCTGCATGCAAGCATGTAAGCGTGCGTGTGTGTGTGTGTGTGTGTGTGTGTGTGTGAGACTGTATCTGCATGTATGCATGTAAGCGTGTGTTAGTGTGTGCATGTGTGTGTATGCCATGGAATAAAAGCCCTTCCATCTCTCTAACCCCAGGAGAACTACAGCCTCGCCACAGTGGAACCAGTAAATGTCACTTGCATAAATAAAAAAATGCACATAAAGGTCTCCCATCTCAGAGGAATTGTTTAGGTTGCTTTTCATTAACTGCAGACCATAAAGAACGCAAGTGATTGTGTTTCTGAAATGCAGTTATTCAAATTTCCTCGTGCTCTTTTAACTAAACATGCAGTCCATGAAAACTATTCATAAAAATATGTTTTACAACAATGTAGGGACTCAAATGTCAATCATCAAACCTGTATTAAAATGCCACTGTTCTACAGTTACTGCTATTACTAAATATACATCGTTCCAACTCTCATGCACTGAAAGGTCTCCGAAATGTCTGGGACTCAGAAAATACCTCGATGAGGACTCAAAAGGGCTTGATTGGTTAATTTTAACTTTGAGATGCATGACATGGTGTTTGTCTAAAACTAATACCTGACGCTCACACTGGCTCTTTTTCAGATAAGATTGGTCAACTCCAGTTGGAAATGCAAACTGTGCTTCAGCTTATTACACTACGCTAGTGGAAATAACGCAGCCCAATATAATTTTATTTGGGCATTTGAATTTTCTGAATGTTCTAATATGAATACAATCCAAATGAAAGCAGTGATTGTTTATGTTTTTATTGTGCGCAAATTGCATTGTGTAGCCGAAAAACCAATTTCCACCAAATGCAGATAATAAAGTCTAAAGTCTCGCTGCGATGAAACCCACACTTGCTGCAGTTAACTGGAGCAGCTGCAATCTCGGCAGTGCACACAGGCACGAGGTTTGATTCATTTCAATTGGGTCCTGCGTTCAAATTAATACAAGGAAATCATTCAAACTTTACAAGAGTCCAAAGTACTGATTTTCCAGTACAATGTATCCCATTTACTGAATAGGTGACTATTAGCATAGCACGCTATAGTAGTCCCAAGGTTCTGCCAGCGCATTCCGGGGAATGACGAAGAGGTCTATGCTCGAAGTCCTTGTCCTCATCTTTCACTGACAATCTCTCAGAAGGGAATACCCTCAGTATACCGTTCAGCTGTCCCTCTCTTGGGCTGTCCAGCTTCAGGTTGGAAGAAAGCCGCTCTGATGTATTCTGAGAGATTCCTTATGTGAGAAACACAACTAAAAGGCCTGTTCAGATCCACTGTCAACAGACTTGTTTCCTTATATAAGCGCTGGTGGACATCAAAATGTGCATTATGAGCACTTAACTCCAGCTTTGGACGCCTCTCTGCACCTTGTGCTGCAAAGCCAGGTTGAAGAATATGTTTTCTGTCTGCTGAAGGAGATTTTTACTTACTGTGCCTAACACAATACCTCCACAGTTTAATCTCCTGTTGAAGCTGAGGGCGTAAAGAGTAAAGTCTGCCATAACTGAACTGAGACTGGCCTCTCCTGCCAGTTTAGTCAGATTATATTTATACCTAAAAACACCGCTCCAGTCTCCGGTGCCATGACAACACTTCCTGTTTCTGCTCTGGTCTGGCAGGAGAAGTGGGCCTCTGTCTGTTTCAGCCCTGCTACACTCACACACACACACACACACACACAAACGCACACGCACATACAGACACACACACACACACACACACACACACACACACACACACACACACACAGACACACAAACACGCACACATACATGCACAGACGCACACATGCATTCTCACACACACACACAACACACACATTTACACAAAAAAAGTACAAGCCCCAATAAACTGACAAATACCAATACAGGCACACATACACACACGCGCGTGCTCAAGCACACTGACATACACACACAAGCAAACACACACATGCACACATACACACACGCGTGCTCACGCACACTGACATACACACACATGCGCAAACACACAGGCACATTTGTGCACACACACACACACACCCCCCCCACGCACACACAAACACAGGAACAAGAACACAAACACACAAACACTCAGAGAATTAAAAAGATTCTCATTACAGTATTTACAGTTCACTCACAAACCCATGAGCTAAGCCCCTGTTGCCCCCTACTGGTGAAAATAATGTCATTCATGTCTTATCAATACAAATTGAGCGTGTAATAGTCATGAATATTAATAGCACTTAATACAATGAAGCAAAACCCTACTTTATATGGATGCCTTGTGCAACACCTCCTGAAGTACCCCAGCTGAATCCTGGTTTTTGATGTTATCCGCTTCAAACGCACCTGATCACAAACTTCATTAGCAGCATCCGCTGTGTTTTAGATAGCAGTCATAAAATACCTGGATGAACTCGGGGGAATTTCAGCGGTTCGGGAAACAGTGGCCAAGGCTAATGTGTTCAGTCATATGGCAGCAGTTGTTGGCTTCAGGCGCCTTGTCCTCAGCCAAAGAGAAGAGATCTGATGTGTAATATAGTTTACCCTGATGGCCAAGAGAACAATTGATCAGACAATGGCCAGCCCATCTGCTTTTGATATTATGGGCCAGTTTTACTGATGCAAATTAAGCAGAGTCTCACACTAAATTTAGAGCTTAATAAAGAGTCTTGGTACAAAAGTCAATTTAGTCCAGGGCTAAGTTAAATGTGCATCCAAAAAATGGTCTCATAGAAGATACCGTACTGCACTTTCAGTATATAACTACATACAGCAAAAATACAGACAAAAAAATGTGCATTATGAGTTTGTGTTTGCAAGGTAGTCGTACCAAACCAATCATAGCGCAAGCTGAAAGTCTCGTCTGCGATCGGCTGACCTGAATGTAACTGAAGATTATGCGCGTTTCCATTTGCGCGCGTTCTGTAAGACGTCAACGGAAAGGCAGAGGTCCTCGCTTGGAGTCTCTGAATCTTAACATCATTCCGATCGTCCAGCGTGCAAGACACAACCAGGGATCCACAGCGCTCCCATTTCTGGATAACTTGCAACTGACAACTGATGTGAGCTAACAGAAAATTTATTTCAGAGAACATCAACAAACTGGGAAGAATTAGCATGCTTCTAGAAAAATAAATTTAAGTCTACATCTTTACAATCTAGGCTTGTTTGTCCCCCCCCCATGTGTCTGAAGAGTGAGGTTTTGAATAACAGTTCACCACAATGTCACATTCCCAGGTGACAACAGACAGAGCCTCGCAGTCACAGAAATGAAGCTTTTATTACTGTCTTTTAAGCCCAACAGGTAAACGTTTGTGTGTGTGTGTGTGTGTGAGTGTGTGTTTTGTTCCTGTTTCTTCTCGGCAGCTGATGTGGAAATTAATCTCCTTCTAACACCTGAAGCCACATCTGTGAGAAAACTAATAAAAAAGTGCAAAACTGACAGTTCTGGAAGCAAAAAAATATGGGTATATATTGTTATGGAGAAAATTATTGTCTTTGAATTGTGCTGTGAAGGCCTGTCTTCAAACCACAGATCCCCAAATTCATATCTCAAAACAATTTATCTGGGAGGTATCCACAAACACATCTGCTGCACTGCATTTGTAAAATTGCAACAGCAGACAAAAATGTGTAGTTTTAGCTTGGGTTTAGATGTTCTCGTGAATTCAATTCATCTTGTTCAAAAGCATTCGGCATCTCGGCCAAACCAGACAACGTGTAAAGGCGCAGAAACATGGACATTTTGTTCACTTTGCAGCAACATTTTTCTTTATCCTATTATCTTTTCTTTGGTAAAATGAAAAGGATTGAAATACTAATGGGCATTATTGTTGCTGGCGTCAGTTACGCAACTAGTTCCTAAAACCACAGATTTCAATGGGCACATTTTATATTTGTCCCTTTGAATTAATTATTATTATATGCAGTACTCTGTACATAAGCATGGAGCAGTTGCTGGCTTCAGTCCCTGTGAAATGAAGCATATGCCAATGGATATAAGCACTGTGGCAGGTTAAGCATTTATCCCAGCTGGATAAAGTAGCCTCGAGTGAATGTTTTTTTTTTTTTTTTCTGGTCTCCCTGAAGGAAGGTAGAATCATCCAATGACAAGGAGGCCTTAACTGCATCTCTTCACTCTTCATCACTGTTGAGCAGAGGTCAGGGGTTAATACAATTGACTTCAGTCTGGATGTTAACAGGATTGTTAATGGGGTACTGCCATGTTGATCAGCATTATTGTGTGCGCTTATGTCCTACGTTGTAAACTTTTGATAAATATGAAATTTGTCGACGCCAGATGGCCAATTTCCAAAACCTGCGGGCACGTACAAAACCGCAAGCATGAAGAATGACGGGTCATTGTAATCATCTTACCTGGTTGCTTAATTGGTTTCTCATGTTCTAAATTAACAGTTCCCATCATGAGTAAAGAAAGCCCCAACACTGAACCTTATATAACTCCAATGACATGAAATCACAAAATACATTTTTATCAGCTTTTAAAGTTCAGTGTAAATAAGTGATTTAGGCTAGGTGGCAGATATTAAGTTGCAATGTTTTCATCGCCTATAAGCTCTATGGACGCCATCCATCAATGCTCATTCGTCAGACTAAGACAAATGGGTAAAACTTATTGCCCTGAAACTTGATCTTAACCATGACTCAAAACACGATGAGATGTTCACATAAGCCAGGAATGGAGGCAAGGTTGTCTGACACAGTGCGTTGATCCATAAGTATTTGGACAGCAACCGATTATAAAAATGGTTTGAACTCTCTCGGTTCGCAATACATGGATGCAAAATATCGGGACCTTAGAATTACAGGGTTCTAACTGACATTTATGCAGTTCTGAGGAATTTGCTTGCAAAGTTTAGCCGCTCAGTCTACACTTAGGGAACTGGAACTTTGTAATTCAGATCTGAACTCAATTTAACAAATGAACTGAATACCCATACTTAATCATAAGACAGAACTATTTATTACCATTTATGTGCAATAGTTAACCCAGTTTTGACCAAAACGTCAGTTAGAACCCTGTAATTCTAAGGTTGCGATATTTAGCCTCGCATACATCGTTTTTCAAATCAGATGAGCAGGAGAGCCGAGTCAGAGAGCAAACCTTGTGTATCTGTCCAAATAAAGATGGTTTGTGTTCAGTGTGATCACAAAGAGACAGGGCATTGTTAGCAGGAGCATGGAAGTACCCACTGTATCACTGCTGGACCCACCGAGGACCCACTACAGTCGGAGAGGACCGAGCAGGTTATAATGACATTCAGCAGAGGGCCGAAATGACTTGACATGAAATGCGTTCGGGGTCACGGTTATCTGAACGCTTTGGCTCAGCGGCTCAATTTTCGCAAGGCTATTTAGGGTTCCCCGCCAGCCGGAGAGAGACGCATGGGAGACTGCGAGGGGTTTTACTGAGGAGTGAATGGATGCTCGAGACTCTGCCAGAGCCGTCCAGCGAAGAGCCAGCACAACAAAAGAACTCACATCAAAGCTAATGTCTACAGGCAGTATTTAACACGAGATCATTGCTGTCAGCTGGTCAGTACTGTGAGGTGTGTATGCATTTGAATACAAAAAATCAATGCTTGATTTTTTTAGAAACTGGAAATATATAAAGTGCAGACTCTTTGCTTTCATTTTAGGGAATTTGAATAACATGAATATTGAGCAAAATCACCAGGGCATATTCTTAGCAGCCACTGTGTTACATCAACCTGTACATCTGCCTGTTAATGCAAATTTCTAATCAGGCACTCGTGTTGCAGCAACATAATGCATGAAATCATGCAGACATGCAGCTCTGTTTTAAGTCAGACCAAACATCAGGTGGTAAAGAAATGATTTGAGAGACTTTTCGTGGAATGACTGTCACTGTTACAATGGTTGGTTTGAGTATCTCAAAAACTGCTTCAATATTCAAACACAACAGCTTCTACAGCTAACAGAGAAAAAAAAAATTCAGTCAGCAGCAGTGGTAATGTCAGATTGAGAGGCGCTTGACTGAAAATAAGGAGACCTGAACATTGATATCCTCCGCATACTTTCATTTAACAGGACTGAAAATCCTCTAATGACCTGCCTGAGGTCTACAACCCACAGACATGTTCGACATGTTCCCTGCCAGAAAAACAGGAACTGTGCCTAAACTTTTGGCTGGCAGTGCACATGCTGACAATGTGCTTTGTTTCCTCAGTGTCCTGGTTGCTTTGAGACACAATCAAATTACCAGCAGCAAATAAAGGGGAGGAATCAGAGATTGCAATACAATGATTTTAACTGGTGTGCATCCCTGATGGCATCTTTCCCATTAGCGATATCTTTTTTTTAAAGTCCCCTGTGACAGTCAAGCGTGCACAAGCCCCCTCACTGTGCCGAGGGACCTCCTTTTGACCCCGTGTTAAGCACATTACTTAACGAACCCATCATCATTTACTAAATTAGCAATCCGAAGGACAATATGATTATCCGGCGGAAGAAATTGCACAACACTTTCACGCCGCACTAATTTACACATCCACACATATTTCACCTCTGTGTACCATTAAGCCAATTAGGGCCGCTTCCGCAGCGGCTATGAGATTAACCCTTCACTTCCCAGTACACTGCCGTGGTTGCTGTGATGTGTCGTGATGGAAGCTAGGCTGTTTTTAGTTGAAACCACTCTCCATCTGCCATAATAGGAAGCTCTATTTTTGTGCTCCGCCTTCTGTTTGAGACGCCGGGTAAGGGGCGATTTTGATTGGATCCCAACTCAGATGGATGGTTAAGTAATTTTACCATTTTCTCTATTCTTAAAATCACAGTTAGGGGCAAACATCAATCATTAATCCGTGTGAGTGAAGTAAAGTGGCAATTCATGCACTTACATGCAAATCAAAGGCAGTGTCTATCTATAATTGTTTTATATAAAGATAACATTTTGGGTCTACTCACAATAAAATTTAGCAAAAATATTTTGCATCCACAAATTGCTTGTTTTTGACCAGTGGAGCGGAGTGCAGCATTCCTGCCAGGTACTACACAGCTACTACACTGTCACTTGCAGGGGCATTCCGAGGTATTTGCGACGTGGCTCCAGAAATTTTTTTTTCAGAATTTTCATGAAATACCTGGTTGATATGTTAGTTGACATCCAAAAGTTTCTGAAAAATGGATTTTGGCTTCATGGATCCCTGCACTAATGGCAATTATGTACCGTTGTAGATTTCATGACTGTGACCTGCATCAACATATTGAATTTTTTTTAAATTTACATTTTTCAAGTTAGTCATGCCAGGCATTGGACTTAGATGCATGCAGTTAAGTTGTATAACAATTTTGCACATGTTTATAGATATGAGGCTGTAAGTCTTTATATTTGAAATCAAAATGACATATTTCTTTTAAAAGATATGTAGTTGTCTCTCTCACAAAGCTAATGTATCCATAATACTGATCACTACAAGTTTTAGTGGTAATCAATTGATATTTATATAGTGACAAAAGTGTCCTGTCATTTTGAACTGTCCTGTCCGTAACGCACACTGACACCCCTGTCAAATTCATCTGTTCAGATATTTTTTTGAAAATTCCTGAATGATATTCCTTTGATATAAGGGTACATCACTGGATGGCTGAATTTGAAGAATATCACCTAAATGAAGAGAACTTACAATTTAACCACTTTACAAAAAAACCCATGTCACAATCTGTCCTGTCCGTAACATTTTTTCTTTTATGTAATGAAGTGCATCATTAGCCGTTGATGACATTCATTTTTATATCACCTGAGGTACTCCCAGAGTACTTCAAATTCAGCCATTCAAACAATTCAGAGGACCAACACATTCGTAGCTGCAATTAAATTACTTCTCTAAGTATCCTGTCCGTAACAAAATTAATACCACGGAATGCCCCTACAGCATGAAATTGTTGGTTGAATCTAGGGAGAATGGTCCAAAATTAGCAACCACTGGATTATCTTCTATGGGAAAAAATACTAACTTCAGGCACTGCAAGTTGCAACTGGCGTCAGATTTGACTGAACTCCAGTGATGGATGGTTATTTGGAGAGTGGAAATGAATTTTTTGTGACCACAAACACTGCTAAATGCACCAAAGCTTCAAAATTAAGGACTGGAACTTCAAGTACAAATGCAATTTGTGCCATTCTGCCATGAAATGACAAAGGGAAGCAAGCCCAAAATTCAGCGTTTTGAAAAACGGGCGAGGGCAACTTTTCATTATAGCTCTGTGATGTGGTCAGAAGTAAAGGTTTGGCACTGAGGCCATAAAATACTTCCCATTTGCCCCTTTCTCATCATGACATATGGAGTTAAATCATGTAATCCTGGGTGTGGCTCAGGTGACCTGCTTTCTTCTGTCATTTCACGGCAGTACTGTTCTTTCAAAAGAGACAAGACTTATTGAGGGGGCATACTCCAGACATAGGCCTTGTCGAAGTAGATTGGAGAACACTGCAGTACTTAATCTCTCTAAGCCTATACAAGTATTTCACTGCAGGATCTATAAGATTTAGGCCAGAGAACAGAACAAACCAGAATATAATGGAAAGGCTCAGACCTCCAAGGCTCAGACTGTGATAAAAAGACAAAAACATACAAAAGAAAATAAGAAAATAAATAAAACACATATGCAGCTCCCTTCTATGCGAAGAGAGTAAGTCAGACTGTGGCAGATAATAAGCTGAACTGACCCAGTGCAAAACCACAGCCTTTTCATTTCAGTAATGGCTGATAAGCCATTTATTTTTAATGGCCATTGAGGATGTAGATCAATAGAAATATGAAACGTATTCGGTCGCACTCACCCCTGTTGCATCATCTCCTGAAATCCAAGCAGTGTGCGTTACACGGCTGACCAGCGGTTTCTGTTATAGTACAAGCGACGCCAAAGACATCAGAGGTTCAAAGGTCGATGATGCACTCAGTTAGATGGAGCCATTTCAAATAAATAAATAATAGACACACCAGGAAAAAGCCCAGGTCAGTGGCATTTTAGTCAGCTGCTCTCTGCATCCGGAGAGGTGGGCATAATGACCAGCGAAGGCCCATTTGAGCTGAACAGGGCCTGTGATGAACAATCAGTGTGATTGTATAATGGTGCCCCTGTAGCGAAACCGATATCAGCGTGTCACCCGTGATTTCCTTTCACAGAGGTGTATTAAAAGGAAGCTTTAAAAGGAGCATTGTGGCGCTTCCCGCAAACATCTCTACGCACGGGAACAAAGGGTCAAAGGTCATTACACAGGACACTTCAGTCACTCACCGTTTGATTTTCCTGATCCTCTATTCTCAGTGTCAGAATCAGGACTTAACCCTTTAATGTGCAGAAAACTTGAGTTCGGCTTCTTACGGCTCGCATTTGGAAGCACGATCTCTAACCCAAACTCCTTAAAAATAATTCTGAGGATGAATTCGCTAGTGAGCATCCAGGTATTGAAAATACGGGTGTGAACAGAGATAAAACAGGAAATGATAAATGTTTTACTGTTAACTCACACTTTAGACCAACAATCGTTGAGTTTCCATCTCATGTCAAGAAAATTTTCAGCAAATTTTAGAAAATTCACTTAAAATAAAATTTGAATTACACTACCTGACTAAAGTATTAGGACGTCACTATTTATGTGTGTGATTTTCTTACAGTGCAGTAGAAAATACTGAATGTATCATGTTTGGAAATAGTTGTTCATTCAAATAAAAATACAGACCCCATTTTTGGATACACCATACTGAATTATTGTATGTCTCGACCCTCCTTTTATAGAGAATCAAAATCACCCCGTGTGTCACACCTGATCATAATGATTGGACCAATAGTGGCCAATGATCTTCCATTATGACAAGGACACAATTCCAAACGTGTAAATTTGAAAATTACCATCTTGCAAGCACAATTTATGATAATATCTCTTACTTATGACAGACCAAAATTGAGAGTTTTTCGGACAGAGAAAAAATATGCCAATGGATATGCCAATATGTATATCTGTAGCTTCCCCAAATGTTCAATAATGTTCTGTGATGTACATTTTAGGACACCATTAAATTCCTACAACACTTGCATATATAATAAAACACGTACATCAAAAGTTGAGTGAGAATGAGGAACGTCCTGATGCTTTCGTCAGGTAGTGTACCTGCGTTTCCATCAACTGGCTTGGAGCAAATAATCTCTATTAAAGAAGGTCGGTTTTGCCACGAGATGGCAATAGAGGGCACTCGTAACATGTATAGAACAGCAGAAGCAGGTGGTTGCAAATCAGAGGAAAAACAAACTGAAGCGAAACAACTGGAAAAAAACAACTGGAAGAGAAACAAGACTGTAAAAATGGAGAGAGGTTTACGGGGGTTGCGTGCAATTCAGCTAATCATCATAGAGCTTTTCTTTCAGCTAATGATTGGAGGGAGTTGAATGCTAATGCACACAGCGGCAGCAAGGCAGCTACGTCAGAACGTATTAATTTTGTTACAGATAGGACACTTAGAGAAGTAATTTCATTGCAGCTACGAATGTGTTGGTCCTCTGAATTGTTTGATTGGCTGAATTTGAAGTACTCTGGGAGTACCTCAGTTGGCTAAGGCTGGTCAAGCCATTTCAATTTTATATTATGCACATTAACTCTTTAGCGGACAAGGCAAAAACCACCTCAAGCGAGCGTATAAACTTTCATGCAACTTAGAGGAAGTTTACTTGCATTTTGTTGTTTCCATCTGCATTTTTTATGCAAGTTTTCAGACTGCGCATAGTAATAGTGAGATAAAAACGTGACTAGTTAAACGCAAAAAAATTCTGCTCTTATTTCTGCTTTATAGATAGAAAGCATATTGTTCAGGGGACAGCAAAGACCATAAAACATGTAGATGGAGAGGGGAAATTCAGGGTGTTCATCAATGGTCATGTTTGGTCACCATGAGAGAAGGGTCCAGTTAGCAGAAGACACCCATCCGCTTCACACAATAGTGTCTCCGCTGGCCAACTGCAAAGCTACGGTCTATTTGTCCGAACGGGGATTGTTACAGTTACCATACATGGGTGCATTTCCCAAAAGGCGCAGATGCTAACTTGCATAGTTGGAACCATTGACATTATTTGGTCATACTATGTAAGATACCAACGTAAATAGCAACGGCACTTTTGGGAAAAATACCCTGGGTCCACAACTCAACAGCATGTAAAAAAGAAGACAATGAACTGGTCTGTATGTACAGCTCACAGGAAACTGCAATGCAGATGCAGTACCATTAAAAGATGTTGGCACCCCGAGTGAATATGAGCAAAACAAGCTGCAAAAACTAAGTCTTTGTGATTTACCCTCTTGGTTTTTCACTCAAAATATTCACAAAAATCTTACCTTTTCACTGGAAGAAATTTGTTCAATGAAAAAAAAAAAAAAAAAGACATTTTTCCTCCAAAGCATAGATGCCACAATCACCACCAGCCCTAGAAAATCTTACAATTAAAATCTAATTGAGGTACATTTCCAGTCATATTTCACATTTTTAAGTTCACCTATTTGATTAGGAACCCTTCAGTGGTCAACCATGACATCCTGTTTCGCTGGAATATTGATACGAGGTGACCCAAGAAAAATTCCCTTCATCGTTCATTGCTATGGAAAAGACCCAAGAACGCTATAACAATTTGCAATGGGAACTTGTTGAACTGCGCAACTCAGAAAAAGGATGCAAGAATATCTCTAAACAGTAAAAAAAAAAAAAAAACAATTTCACTCTTTCACTGTCAGGGCAAAAAGTAAGAAGTTTAAAGTGACAGGAGATGTTAAGAATCAGCCTAGAACAGGAAGTGTGTGTACATTGACCCCACACACCGTGAGGAGGATGGTTTGACTGGCAAAAGAATTTCCAAAGATCATAGCTGGAGAATTTCGGAGTTTAATTGAGTCTCGGGGTCAGAGAGTCCCCAAAATTACCATCTGATGCCGTCTACATGTCAGCAAGGTGTTTGGATGGGTTGCCAGACAAAAGCCTTTGCTATCAATCATCAGAAATCTCAAGTGCCTACAGTTTGCCAAGTGTAACTTGGACTTTTAATGGGAAGGTGATATATGGTCAGATGAGACCAAAATGAAGCTTTTAGGCTACGAATATCAAAGATGAGTTTGGTGTAGACAGAAAGATAGCCATACTAACAAGCATCTCATAACCAATTTGAAGTTCAGTGGTGGATTTTTCATTTTGTGGGGCTGCTTTTCTTCTAAAAGGCCCAGGACATCTTGTTAAGGATAAATGGTATCATGAACTCCATCAAATACCAGCACATTAATGAAAACCTAACAGCCTCTGCCAGGAAGCTTAAAATGTGGCCATGGTTGGATCATCCAGAAGGACAATGATCCAAAGCACCTCAAAATCCACACAAATATGGTTCCCTGACCCCAGAGTAAAAGTTTTAGCGCGACCATCAAACCCCCCTGCCCAAAACCCCATAGGAAATCTGTGGGACGAGCCACAGAGGACATTCCACAAGCATTAACTTTGGAATCTGAAGGACGTGGAGAGATTCAGTATGGAGGAATGGTCTCAGATCCTGTGCCATATGTTTATCAAGCTCACCATACATTACAGATAGAACACTGAGAGCTGTTATCTTGGAAAAGGGAGGCTGATCAAAATATTAAATAAAGGAGTGCTAATTGGGGCACACATATTTTCGAGAAAATACTTGTTTCATGAGAAGAATTAAATGTTCCTTTCAATTATGTTACTTCTATTAAAAGGTCAGGTTTTGCAAATATTTTGAATGCAACATCATGACAATAAATAATAAAAACTTTTTTTCACATCTGGGTTTGCTCATTGCAATGATAGCACTCGAGACACAAGAAAAAAAGAAGCAAAAAAACAGGGATTATATTATCATATTTCCGGTCTATTTATTTCCCGTCGATCCCCTTTTTCAAAATGGCACAGCATATGACCAAATCCATGCAAGAAAACGGCATAATTCTTAGGAACTGATTTACTTTATGAGCTTGAAAACCATGGCAGCTGAACTCCGGCACCGTTAGTCTGAAGAGCGTCTCTTCGAAGCACCAATTGGCAACACTCTGAACGGACTGATTAGGCTAATTATTTTTTATTCATCTCGAGTCTGACTTCAACTCTGATTCCCATAGCAACATTGCGAACATAATCACAAACAATTAACTGGAAATGAACCGTGGAAACTCCCCATTACTGTGGCCATTGACCGCACCTATGCCAATATATCCAATTACCCTCCGAATGAACTCTTTTTTTAAATTACTGAGTTGACGGCGGGCGCACATTAGCAGGCATGTAACACACCTTCGTTATCGATAATGTCATCATCCAACACTCATTTTCACATCGTATTGATTCTGAGGTGTTACCTTCCCGACACTGAAAATGTCTTACAAGTATTATACCTGCATTTAGAACGCTTTTCTATGGCTGGCCGTCGCACACTGGATGTCCTTCTTTTGGAGACGGTGCGTACTAGTTAGCGCATCAATCGCAGACATCGAGGCGTAATCTGGAGAATGTTGGTAGGAGACATGCCCAAAAAAATACAAATACGAAATTGACTATGAAAGACGTCAATTTGCTCGACATCTACGGCAAAAAACGACAGCATTTTCTGCTCATCCAGCCGTGCGCTATCAACTTAGGCCTACCGGATTAGCCGCTGAATCAAGTGAAGCGCTACGCTCCGAGTCCAAATCTGCTTCTTCACATGCGCTCTCATTCTGACCCAGAGTTTAAAAAAAGATACGATCTCACTCTGCAACCAAATTGCCAGCAATCTTCCTCTTTGCGGGCGGTTTTCACGTCCCGCAGAGAAAGACTCGGGAGGAGAGATAATGAACCCATTAAAGAGAAAAGGGGAATGTAGATAACCGTGCTATCGGTTAATGGAGTCTTCCAGAGAGGCATGTGGCAGCAATCAGCGACATTGTTTATGGAGTAAAACGGTCTCCAAGTACTGGAGTGAGAATTGTGTCTCATGAAACGTTACATTTAAAATGGGTCAGGTTGCACTGAGAAGAGCAATTGAAGTTCACAAGATCACGTGAAGCTGACGCTGTGATGTACCATACGGTAGCCCGATATAGTGGAGTTTAAATAGCGTGTTTTTCGATAATAAAATTCCCTTGCAATCAGCTTCAAGAAATAATTTGATAATGCCCCTGCTATTGTTTGTAAATGGAACGTATATCTTATTATATCAGACACCAGAAATGTTCAGTAAATAGGTGCGTGCGTGTGTGTGCGCGCGCGTGTATGCGTGTGTGTGGGCCACAGACATGGTGCTGAGGATGAGAAGCAGGACTAGACGGAGGACTTCCAGGTGAGCAGCACAAATATCGCATTTTATCCAACAAAATGACACAGCTTCGTTCCCAGCTTAAAAATATTTGTCATAATAACACTAACATTACGCCTCTAATACAGATTTGATGCTGAGAAATGCATTGCATCCTGGCGTGAATACGTATGATAACACCACAGGTTTCGTTTGGGTAGCACCTGGCAAATTAATTTTTACAGGATGGTACACGATGGTGGCTTTCAGTGGCTTTATTCCAGACGATACTGCCACCTGCTGGTAATTGCTGTCATAGCTTATGTAATAGTACACTAGAGTTGCATACTCAGCACTGAGTGAAACTGTGTAACTCTGAGGACTGTAGGCAAGGGTTGTGCCGTGATTGGTCAAAATGCCAGTCTTCATTTGTCCACTGAGCCCAGTTTCATCCCGACGCGTCACAGAGTGACGCCAGCAGACCAAGCGTCGTTATATGACGCAAAAGGAGGCTTTTGGCGTCCCTCTTTGACGCCAGTTTAAAAACGAACCCCAACCCCTAACCCTTAATCCGAACACAAACCCTAAGCGACAAATAAGGAGGCCAAAAGCCTCCTTTTTCGACGTACGCCGAAGCTTGGTCAGGAAGCATCATTTAATGATGACTGGGAATCAGAATGTGTTGATCCACATGTTCAATCACATTAATAATCTGAGACGAGTTTAAATTTATGAAATAAAATTCTCAATACTACTACTACTAGTACTACTACTAATAATAATAGTAGTAAGTCTGATCGACAAAACAGAAAACCACCAGAAAAATACAGTGGATCCAAAAATGTTCGAACAAGGTACATCACATGCCATGTAGGGAAGATTAACACTGCTTCTAATGACATATTCACTTTCACTGGTAAAGACATCAGAATGTTCTCAACCCAGCTCATCTCAGTCGCAACAAAACCCCGTTCCAAACTGTGTCTCACCCGATCACCTGTCTGACCCTGCACGGATGTTACGGCGCTGGCTGGGTTATGTGGCTTCAGGGAAGAGGCCCCCGGGTTTAATTCAGAGTAAATGATGGGACTAAATTTGATGTGGGGGCACCAAGCTCACATATATCCAGCCCGGGTCATAAAGAAATCCTACCTGTATGATGGTTATGGGGACGGGGCAAGGCCAGATGAAGACTATAAATTCTCCACCCTGGAGAAACCCTACAGTCATGTCCAAGTGTTTGGCCAGGTTCTTTGAAGTCGAGAGTGTATTCACAGCCATAAGAGTGTATTTATTTTAAACCTTATTCCTGAAGGTCAAGTGAAATAAAATGTGACACCATTACAAATGAGATTTTCATTATTCTTTATTTTGCATTCAAGCAGCGGCTGATTGTGGAAAGAGAGGATACAATGGTAAAGAGAGAAATGGAGGCATCACATAATCGTGAGAGAAGGTGACCTTCAGTATCTTTGTTATTAAAGTGATTTTGAAATGGTTTCGTTTTATCCATTCAATTTAAAAAAATAATAATAAAATAAATGTAAATTACGAGATTTCATAGTCTACTGAGCCCATTACATATTAATTAAAGTTGATCGCTATGCCTTCACCAACCATAGCTTCATACACCCCCATATATAACTGACCTTATCTTGACCTTTGACCCAATGACCTCCAAAACCTCTTAAGTTGAACTACCGTCTGTGTGGAAGCGGCCATATCTGATTTGGTGAACATACTTTCACACCATCAGCAGATATAGCGCAGACAAGGGCTGTGAGGCACATATGACGGATGGTGTAACAGATGGACACGCGCAAGGATGGACAACCGGAAAACAATACGCCTCAATGAAATAAAAATATAGAAGAATACATATCATGTCAAGTACAATATCACAGTAATATTTTACTTTCTCAGATATTGACTGATTTCATTCAAATAATCCATGTAGCAGGGTATAGTATTAGACTCACGCATATTAGAACCTGCTTAGACAATGAGACAATGTGCACTCCAGGAATTCACATTGAAAATGCAGCAAAGTCCCCGCACTGTACGGTCATCACATATTGAAATACACTTCAATGGAGTTACCGCACGCTGCAGCAAGCAAAAGTTCAGTCTATTTTAAAATAATACAAACTGTGTTTATTATAGGAGTCCACTCCATTGTGAAATTAATGATTTGGATTAAATGTAAGTATATACCATGGACTGTTATCTACGAGCCCACAGAGTACGCTGACATGGCAGTCGTGATTCAGAGCCCTTGCTCGCAGAAACACCAGAAGTGCATATTTGTCCCTTTAATCTCTTTAATATTTCTTTAAAACTCCCACAGAGGCCTGATACTGAGACAACACACAATGCAAACAAACAAAAATTATTCATATGCGTCTTGTTTGGAAAACCACGTGGGATTTAGGCCTGCATGGAGTGTGCACAGACGAAATGAGATCCATGCATATTTATGTTATGGCTTAACACAGGAGTGCCAGCATCTTAAGAAAGGAACCTGCTCTAGAATTCTCGCCTTCTTTATCATCTCAACAAGCACCTACTATACACAGCTAATGAAAAATGTATGGAAGCTCTGAAAAAATCTAAGATGAATCCATGTAAAATGCATCAGAATTACATACCATTAACTTATACATTAGCAATATGATAAGTAATGATGTGCGTGAGGGAAAATATTTAAATAATATAAGACAAATCTAAATATACAGTGCCCTCCGCTAATATTGAAAAATATGAATACAAGGTAAGAATGAATGCCTGTATTGTTTAAAACCACTTGATATTTAATTAAAAATATTAACAAAAATAAAATTTAAAATTTAAATAATTCAAATACAATGAATGAAGGAAAAAGATATCACAATGAAACAAATATTTTTCTCAAAAATGTGTTTCACAATTAGTGGATCTTCTTTGCAAAGAAGAAAGCTCTTTCATTCTTGATAGTGGGTAATGAGGCTTGGGAAGATATGATTAGGGATCTGAGACTATTTTCCATACAATCTCCCCAAATCAATCAAATTCCCTGATCCATGCTATTAGTTCTCCACTTCAGCTCGTTCCGCAGGTTTTCTATTGGATTTTGGTCAAAGGACTGGGAAGGCCATGGCAAAACAGCTGTTCTGTAGTTGAAGAACCAAATTTGCATTAATTTTGGTGCATGCTTCAGACCATTGTCTTGCTGGATGATCCAACCACAGCCCAGTTCATACTTTCTGGCAGATGCAGTGAGTTTTCAGACAGTAATTGCTGAGTCCATTATAACATGTATCCTAGCAAGTTCTCGGGCCTTTGGGGGGAAAAAAGCCCCAACATGAAAGGCCCATCACCATACTTCATAGTCCGGATGAGTTCCTTGCAGAATGGCCATCTTTGTTTTCATTCTAAAAGTACTTTCATTATTTATTGCCAAAAAGCTCAATTTTGGTCTTGTCTGCCAATTAAACCCAGTCCCACTGGACATTTTAGTACTATCTAGCAAACTGTAGGAGCACAAGTTTGTTTTTCGATGACAATAGAAGCTTTTCTCCAAGTAATCTTGCAAACATTGTGTAGCTGTGTTGATACCATCTGGTTGAAGTTTTGGTGACTTTCTGACCCTAAGACAAAACTCCCACCTGTAATTCTCCAAAAGTGAACCACAGAGTTTCCTCTTACCACTCGAACCATCCTCCTCGCAGTGTACACATTCAAAATAGGCACCCATCATCCTTTCGGTAGATTTTTAACATTGCCGTAAATGCCCTGAAGTGTGGCTGACATCACATTGAATTTATTTTACAATAAACTACAAACAGTTTGATTTTGTTTGGTAGTGCTCAAAAACTTTTCAGTGAAATATTAATAAGGTTCGACAATTTTTAACTTAGGAGCAGACAGTGGTTTTCCCAGCTTCTGGCCAGCAGCGATAAACCAGAAGTTAGGCCGTGACATCTCGCAATACAATCTGTATTAGCTGAAAGCATGAGTGAAGTCAGAGAAGATAGCGACTATCCTGTCAATATTAGTGCTTTGTCGTCTCAGTTTGCGGAGGAACTTCTTGCTGAAGATGTGGAGACTTCCTCGAATGAGGAAACTGGAGAATTACGGCCCTATTTTTTCAAAAACAACGGCGATGTGCAGGTATCCGTTGCCGACGGTGAAGAAACAGAGATGGATATAGACCGTCTTCAAAGTGCTGCATGGTTGGTATTGAATTCTGATGGTGATAATAAAGAAAATAAATTTTGCCAGAAATACCTCAGTGCATCATGGGATTAACCTCTAGAACCCGTAAGCCCCTAGTACCGGAGGCAGCAGCGCATCTCACAAGAAACACCATCTGAGGGCATGCTAGGCTTGAAGCAACAAAGTCGTGTAATATACCTATTTAACGGAGAGAAACTTGGCTAAAAGATCATGAGAACCGTTTTTATCAAAACGAAACGGATTCAAACACCGAGCTATTAAATGAGCTCCTAGCAAAAAACTCGCTAATGCCGCTTGTGTCGAATATGCAATGCTACTGAATCCGTAACTTAATTCTACCGCCACAAAAAACGATATATCATATGAAAGCACATACTCCACAGATTCTAAGCTTACAATGTTTATCGCTCTACAACCAGAACTCACTGAATTAGCAGAATCCGAAGAAGAAAAAGAAACTGCTCTTCGTACAGACATAACCATAAATTATGCCTTACCTCCGGCACTTTCCCTCCGAATTTTCTGAGAAAAATTGTGGGGACAGCTTCTTCTTTCAAAACTCTGCTGTGCTGAACTTGAAAGCAAAATGTCTCCTTGAGGGATGGAGTATGCTCAGAGCAATCTTGAGTGAAATGGTCATTGCACTGCATAGAAGTATTGCTTGGTCTTCAGTTCACTCTTGTTCTCTGTACTTGCTTTGTCCATGCTTTACGGCAGTTCTTCGTCTTTCGGCAACCTGGATAAAGTTACTGACTCACAAGGATCATTCAATCATCCAACAGCAACGCAACAAGACAGCATTTTTAAATTACAATTCCGAAATTTAACCTCACTGAATCCGCGTTTTTCACACAGCCAGTCATCGCGATGATGTCACGCCCTAGATCAGGGTCAGTGTACAAATAAACCGGGTAAGGACCCGACATAGCGTCTATTTCAAAATTGCAATTTGGCTTGTCATCTTTGTTACCATGCCGAATCAAGTGAATTTCCTTCCAGAATTGAGATTATATTAATTGTTTGAACTACGGTTAAATTACAGTTTAACTATAATAGTTAGACTATTTTAATCATAAATTCTTAAAAATCGTTGTGATACAACCCATGAGATACCGGTTTGGTATCACACACGTGTATACAACTCTCTCGCATCGCGATTGGTCTGATTCTGTTCATTGACATCAATATGTTTGAAAATATCGTAGAGGTTACTAAACCAATTCTGCTGGTTATGGTACACCATCACTGGCATTAGCCTCTAGTTGACAGTTTATTCGAGTCTATGGGATGAATTATTTGTTAGCTAGCATGCTAACGCTTTCGGCAAGTAAAGAAATAAGTTTCACGTGTAACCGTTGTCGTAGGCGCTTCAATGTATTAATGTGATGGCAAAAAGTGTTAGCATGCTAGCTTCCGAATTATTTGTCCCACTGACATGAATAGACTGCCAACTGGAGAGCAACGTTAATGCCCCCAATAATATAATGATAACATTAATGGGATAAATAGGATCTCAAATTCGTCAGCCCGAGAAGTCAAATTTATGGAACTCCAGTTGTAATTTTTATTTATTCCGAGCCGAAGGCTCTGAATAAATGAAAATTAGTGCTCTCGTTGCACATTTTTTCTATCTTGGGCTCACTCATTGGAGATCCTCTATTTATATAATAAATGATTTAAAAAATCGGAGTGATACAACCAATGAGATACAAATAGGTGTTTTGCTCTTTCCTGCCATTTTCTTATAGCTATTTATGCATCTGTTCGGCTGAACTCTGGAATGATAAATGTGATTTTGGTCCTTTTTTTCTCTTTTACATAATAATGATTTGGCCCAGCTTTCTGTGGCTCATCATTGCTGTTATCTTTTGTCCCGTGGTGATGGATGACTAAAGGACATCAGCTATTGGTCCCCCCATGTTTATATTCCAGGGAAACAGGAAGTCATGAGTGACCATTTTAGTTCTCTCATTCACTAGGTGAACCTCAAAAATAAAATATGAATGATAGTGCAGTTCAAAGGTATTTGAGGGGTGACAAAAATAGTAATAAACATGCTTCTGAGAAAAATTTTAACTTTGACTTTTTTTCCTTCAATATGTTCTGAAAAAAAGTCACCAAGAAAAAAAAAAGTTGAAAAATTTTGTGGGTCGATTGAAAGGCGACAAAATGTAAAATAAATAAATAAATAAATAAATAAATAAAAGAAAAACTTAAAATAAAAAAAATGTATAAACCATCAAAGATCTTGCAGTAATGTTTATGTTTACTCCCTCTCAAAGACCAATCTGTTTGTTTTGTTTGCAGAAACAAAATATTTGGTCAGTATTTGACTTTTGAGCGCCAATTTTCATATTAAAGACTTGCCTGATTGTATGAGGCACAACTCTCTCAAGCAACACAAGTTCTCCTTGGTTGGTGAGGAATTGTGCAGTTACACAGGCAACTGTGAGCCTGATATTGGCCATAGCTGTATTATTACAATTGATGAAGTGGATCTATGCCTAAGGTTCTCACCAGGGCCTCGAAAACATGTCCTTTCAGTATTTTGTTTTCTATATTCAAACTGCGGTGGCACAGTGGTGCAGTGAACAGCACTGTTACCTCACAGCAAGAAGGTTGTTGGTTTGAAGCTGGACTGGGGTCTGTCTGTGTGTAGCATGTGAGTTTACTCCGGGTAATCCGGTTTCCTCCCGAAGTACAGTCTAGAGATATGCAGTCCAAAGACAGGCATGTCAGGCTAACGGGAGACTCAATTGTACGTAGATATGCTTAACTGAGTGAAAAATATGATTTTATCCCGATACATGTTTAGAAGAGTATGACAGATGACAGATTATAGCCATAAAATAATGTGTTAAAGGGGTTATTAAACAATAAATGAATACATTCAAACTATAGAGTGCTGATGACTTGTCCAAGGGTCCAAGGCGTATTCCTGCTTTGCAGCAAACACACTTGACCCTGAGCAAGAATAAGATAATTAGATGAGGTGATTGTTAGTCAATGAAAGTAAGGATAATGACAAAGCTAAGCCTGATAAACATTGTCACTTGAAGCGATGTGCTCCATCTCTAAAACCCACCAGTCAGGAAACTATATCAAACATGACGACATACTTGTCGCTGTGTATAATCTTGCAGTAGGTAAAACATTGCCTGGCCTTTGCAAGGCATTGTTGGACTCAGTCTGAATTCTGAGGCAAGATTTTTGCCCATATTGTAATCCTCATAAAATACTATCACCAGGTTGAACTATGGCACATATATCGTTACTGAATGGCTGTGTTCTTATCACTGAAGGGGCCTGTGAGCTAAGCTGGGTAATACATATTTAGGCACTGAGAGTTAGTATTGCACTGCAGTGATTTATCTTTAGGGTCTGTGAATAACTAGTTCACGGCCACCCATACTGACTTCATAGCATCTTTATTTAAACATGCCATGAAATCAAAAATGTGCAAAGAAAAAGAGTCATATATATCAGATACAAAAAGTTCTCTCTCCATTATGCCTATTATTGCAACGAAATATGAAATGCAAAGATGAAATTTGATTTGATTTAGGTTAAAAGCTATAAATCTTTTGAGTCTAAGATATGCAGTAACTGTAGCCATGCTGCAATAAAATTTTTGAGAGTGCGTTATGCAAAAAAAAAAAAATAAGAAATAATAATAATAATAATAATAATAATAATAATAATAATAATGAAAAGACCTGGCAATAGTTATCATTGCACAGTTTGCACCATGAAGATTTGTAAATAATCAATCAAATACAATTCCTTCACTTGCTGCTGGAGAAAGCTCTGCACATTGTCTTGTGAGAGGTTCAGATCTCATAGATCCACTTTATGACCACGGTTATCTTACTCGGCAAAGACATCAAATCTGTAATGAGGACAGTGAATACAGGACTCTGTATTACACAGGCAGCAGCCTTTTTGAATATAAGCAATTTAAAGATCAACATATTTGCCCTTAATATCCACAGTAATTAATGCAGATAGGACTAGTCATACCTGAAGGATCCTTGTGCTTTATAGTGTGTATTATAGACAAAGGCATAGAAAAGATGAGGGCCACAATAAACGCGGCTTGACCTTTTACAGTTTATTGAGAGAAATCTGCCTATTGTAGTCAATGACTTTTGAAATTTGAACTTAAACGAACTGTTTATCTTTTGGCCCAGATAACTGTGTCCATTGAAAGGGTTTTACAACTGCCTCTATCTTTTAAAAGACATATAAAAATAAAGTTGTGAAGTACATTTTGATATGTGTGAAAGATAAGGTACTCCAGAATTTGATGTTGGGTTTTCTTGTCTCAAAGGTTCCTATAACCCAAATCAGAAAAAGTTGGGAAGGTATTTTAAATTAAGCTTAACACTGACAGCAGTTATTTGTAAACTATCTTTGACCTGTATTCCAGTGAAAACAATGCAACAACACATTGATGTTTAACCTCATGAATTTTATTAATTTTTTAAAAATAAACTCTTTATTTAACTTTTGATCCTTGCAATCTATTTCAAAAGAAGATGGGACAGTGAGGTATTTATCACGACTGAACATCTAGGGACTGAAGACACCATTGATTAAGTGTTTAAGTTGTAAATTTGTCCCATTCTTCCTGCATACAAGTCTTAAGGTGTACAACAGTATGGAGTCTTCATTGTCGCATTTTGCATTTCAAACATGTTCTCTACTGGGGACGAGTCGGGAATGCAGGCAAGCCAGCCCAGTATATGCACCCTCTTCTTCTGCAGCCGTGCATTTGTAATGCCTACAGAATTCCATTTTGCATTTTATTGTTAAAATGTGAATTGGCATCCCCGAAAAGATGTCCTGAAAGCAGAAATATCCTGCTCCAAAATCTCAGCATACTTTTCAGCATTAATTTTGCCTTCACAGAAGAGCTAGTTACCCTGAACTTCCATGACAGAGCATGGCTTTTGGACTTGTTGCTGATAACAATCTGAGTGGTCCTTTTTATCTTTGGTCCAGAGTGCACAGGATCCATTTCTTCTAAAAAAAAAAAAAAAAAAAAAAAAAGACCTTCAACGTTGATTTGTCCAACCACCAATGCCTCCGAGCCCAGAGAAGTTGACAGCGTTTCTGGACGCTGCCGACGTAGGCATCCTTTTTCCACCGTTTAGCTGGCATTTGTGGATCTAAACTCCGTATTGTAGTACTTGACAAGGTTTTGTCAACGTAATCCAGGGCCCATGTGGTCTTATAACTTACAAGGGAAAAGACCATTCTTGATGCAGTGCTCCTTTAATGATAGGAGATCACGGTTATTCATCTTGGGCTCTTTACGCACAAAAATTCCTCCAGATTCCTTGAATCTTTTCATTTAATTTTGCACCTTAAAGGGTGAAACATCCAAATCCCATCCTTTTTTTTTTTTTTTTTGAGGAACATTATTTTGAATCCTTTCAATGATTTTCTCGTGCATTTGCGGGCAAATTGGCAATCCTCAGCAAGTCTTAAGGACCCGGAATTTCCTGGATACTGCTTTTGCACTAAATCATGATCACAATCACCTGCTGACATCAGCTGTTTGGAATCACATTATTTTTCTTTTCTTTTTTTTTTTTTACCTCACTATGAGTCCTGCATTACCCCTGTCCCAACTTTTTTTGGAATGTATAGTAGGCCTGAATGGCAGGAATGTATGTACGTTTACAAATAGAATCAAAATGACCAAACTAAACATCACATTTCTTATCTTCGAACTATCTGCAATGAAATACAAGATACAGTACCCTTAGATATCACTGTATTCTGATTTTATATTCATTTTCCATACCATCCCAACTTTTTCTTTTTTGTGGTTTTAGTTCAGATTCAGAGTTTTACATTTTATTTTATTTCAAACTTCAGCTTCATTGCTAGTTCACCTTTCCAATAATTTACAAGGGACCTGTAAAATGACCGGGGACAAAAAGTCATCGGGAACGAAAAGTCCTCGGGGATGAAGAGTCCAGGGACGAAAAGTCCATATGGACGAAAAGTCCGAGGATGAAAAGTCCAGGGACGAAAAATTCAGGAACAAAAAGTCCGGGGACGGAAAATCCAGGGATGAAGAGTCCTGTAACCCATCTTTCAGGGTGTCCCAGCATTTAGTGGGAAGACAACACCACCACATTCTGTACAGATTACAAGTGCATGTCTGTGTAATCAGAGAATGCAGGTACTAGCTTGGCCTGCCTGCAGTCGTGACCAGTCTCTGAATTAATAGCGTATTATGGAGCAAAATATCTGGCAACAAAAGCCACGTACAACTGTGCAACTGAAGATCTACATAATGCAGGAATCAGGGAAAATTCCTTCTCCTAGACTTGACCAACTGATATTCTAAGAGCGCAAACATGTAATCAAGTGAGATTAAATAACATGATAATGTTACACAGTGGTAAACCGTGGATTGTGCCAACTTTTTAAAGACTTTGTTGCAGTCATCACATTATATATTTTCAAAAGCAATTACCTTTGTGTATTACTGCATTGAATATTTTGTACTTGTTACAATGTGTAGTCAAGGGTGAAAGGACATTTCAAATCAGTCCTTTTTGATTTTATTTGTAATTTTCATAATGTGCCAACTTCGGAATTGGGGTTATATTTTACATTGCATGCAAATTCCCTACCTTTTCAAAGGTATTATTTAAAGGTAAATTTATCTTATGAGTACAATGAATAAATATAATGTCCAATCAAGTCAGTAATATTTGGTAAAATTATCAGCACTGTAAATGTTGTCACAAGTGAAAAAGGTTGTGGGTAATGACTTTATGCTCAAAGGTCAACAGAGACATCTCCTTAAAACTCAATGGTGGCAAGCTCTGCAATAATCAGCCTTATCTGATCCTACATCTGATGATATCCTTCCAGTTATCTTTCAGTTTTTTAGACAGGTCAGTCCAATGACAAGGATACTTGTTGCCCATCCAAAGCACAAAAAAAGCATGAAGTCCAAAATCCATGTTTAAATATACTTTTTAAGATCAAGAAAAAACTTCCCATTGGTTTTCTTGGCCCATAAATCACCTTTGTGCAGTTCACCAGGCACTGCTGCATTGAAACAGCAAGATGGTCTCTGATGATGCTTTGAAGAGTGAATGTCGTGCTGCCCATAAATTCATTTGTAAATCATAAACTATAACCAGTAATGTCGGCACAAGATTTCCTTTTGCTTGTTTTCACTATAAAATTGAGCAACTGTGAGAAATCATCATTAAGGACATGATTGCTCCCTAAATACTCAATGTCATCCAGGCCCGGAGTGGCTAATCTGGAGGATCTGGACAATTCCAGATGGGCCGGTCAGGTTTGGGGCCGCGGTCAGGTTTGCCCAACCCCGCTCAATGAAGTCAACCGTGTTCCCCCCCCCCTCGCTCTGCAAAACTAATGTGCAGCAACCGCTCGCAAAAGACCGCTAGTCTGAGGCATGAAACTCCAGGGCTGAAAATGAGTCCCACTCCAGCCCTGATGTCATCCATTTTTACCCCTTCTCAATTATTACTTTATCTTTCATTTTTAAAAATGTAAATGCTGGAGTACTCACCCTGCCTTTAAACTACATACTTGTACAAGATATTCAGCCAGTCATGCAAATCCTAACCGAAATACAAGAATACATTTGCCTATTTTCCAATGCCATGACCTTTACCAAATGAAGACCTGCGTGCAAGAAAATAAAACTTTTGAGATTATGGGAGTCAAAGTTTTCAAAATATGTGACAAAAAGAAAAATATAGAGAAAGAGAGAGAGCGAGAGAGAGAGAGAGAGAGAGAGCAAGAGAGAGAGAGAGCCCATTGCTGCATTGCCGTTTCCAGGGGCTATTGAGAGCTAGCAAATCCTTTTTTGTGGAAAAATACTCATGTATTACAAAGTTAATAAGAAAATTAGTTTTGGACTTAAGTTCTTCTTTCCTGCTAAATACCTGGACATAAGTACTTATTACCACTAAATGGCTGGACTTGATTACTTTTAACAGATGAAGCCAACTTTCCAGCCTCCACGGTTGCCATTTTTACAGCTAGTCACATGACACATTCAAGGATTATGATTGGGCAGTCATGAACTTTTATGGACTTGGGTATTTCTTGCAGTAAAGTTTAGTGAATTTGACAATGGCAACATACCAACACACAGGAATTGAGAACTTCTTTTGAGAAATCTTTGGTATCAGATGATGCTCTTGCCATTGTGGCTTTTATTACTGGTGTCAGCTCATTTTTGCATTATGTGACTTACTGTAAGTACTTTTGCATGCAGATCTTCAAATTACAAATCATAGGAAGCAACAGACTAAATATTGGGAGTCATTAAGACAATTGAGACCTCATTCAAATATTACTTCAGTAGTAAGGCCATATTTGGCCCCGACCACCAGGATCAATTACTTTTTCAATAACAAGTACAGTAATTGTAATCAATTACTTTTGTAATTGTAATTTAATTGAATTATTTATTGAAAGTAATTGTAATTGTAATTGAACATTCTGTCCAGAAAGTAATTGTAATTACAATCAATTGTAATTGAAAAAAGTAATTGAACCCAACCCTGCTGACCGCAGTCATTCCAATGATGGCCCATCACCACCAAAACCTGGGCCTTTGCATTTGAAATTACATCATTGCAATCAGGAGGGAAATTTTGTCTTGCAGAATCAGTGGACTACACTGGTTTTTACTTCAAGCCAAAGAGCTTCTGTCTATCCCTCTTAACAACTGTATCCAACTATCTGCAATCAGTTTATCTTGTTGACACCATGCATTATACCGCGTGTACCACGCATTGTAGGTAGGGTAACAAGACTGCCAGCAAGCACACACTATGCATTGTAAAAACAAATGTACAGCATGATAGCTTCCACTTGTGAGACCACAAGGAAATAGACAGGTGCGGTTCGAACTGATAGCGGCCTCTTTTAAACAAAGTTCAGCATCGCCTGATAACTCCAAAGGTCTTAAATTATTCAGTGAAGTGGAGGAATTAAGGTTCAAATTTCAGATAGTGTAGTAATAATTTTAAAAAAAGGCATAGTAGAAATAATAGGTCACGGGCTGAGGTGAGAAGGTATGTTTGTGATCTAAAATTGTCTGTGTTCACGTTTTTGGGTGGAAAGAAAGCAAGAAAAAGGCTGAGTCTTGCTTTTAAGCAGATTCTCAGTTTTGAACAGCCCTCATTTCATTTGTTTGTTTGAAAAGTATGTCACGTGTTCATATAATTCATAATCTCCAGAGATTTTGATTAATTTGCTCTCTAACTCTGTACTATATAAGGGGGTGCAAATCAGACATAATAAAATTTACTACACTTAACTTTAAAATATGAAGAGTTCCCTTAGAAGGAAAGGCAGCTGTTAATTTTTTATTTTCTTGTAATTTTCTGAATCTGGGGAATGATGCAAGCGACACAAAAGAGAATAACAGACACATTTTTTGTTGTAAGAATTATACTGCAAATATTTTTAATTGAATTTGACATGAAATAATTGGAAGGCAATCTCATTTGTAAATATTACATAATTATGAATTGTTTTTGTTCTTCTTTTGCGATTTTATAGCGTTTCAATGGTTTTGATGAATGAAACTGCTCCACTGACGTGCTTAAAAGAATACTATGCCTAATGTATGACACAGTTCTACAGCTATCACGTCCATAAGAAAAAGTGTACAAAGACATCTGGATTCAGTGCCAAACATTGCTTTATTACCAGTTAACGCCCCTTCAGCACACATTGTGAGCAGGTCAAGGTTCGGGACAATTCGGTGACAGAGCTTTCCACTTTATCGCACTTTCGGAGACTATGTTTGCAAAGCGTGGTGGCCTGTTATGGCATGCAAGTCTGACCGGCCATAAATAAACAAAAGCACCCAGGCAAACCTCTGTATTGAATGAGAATTACTTTCTAATGTGTAGAGTTGTGGGTGGGGAATTTTCCTAAACATACACTCTGCCCTGGTGCTCCTACTTTTGGCACGCAGCCAGCCAGCTTTGAAGGGCGGATTTATTCGCCGAAAGTTTTACGTGTGACCACATCAGCACAGATAAGCGAGATAACCACGCCAACCGCACTAACGACGGACACGATTTAAAAGGGAAGCTGTCAATCCAGAGGCGCCACTGCGCGGTACGACTCCATACGCACACACAGACACCGGCAGCCATGACGTTCAACGGCACCTGGAAAGTGGACCGGAGCGAGAACTATGAGAAATTCATGGAAGAGATGGGTAAGAGTCTAGCTGCGAACACCACAGGATGCGGCAGCACCAGTACAGCAGAGGTGGAAAATCCCGAGTCATAAAGTGAAATCCTCGCTAGTGATTTGTTAGGATTTACAAATTACAGCAGTTCTTGTGTGAGCAGTTAGACCCGGTTATTAAAATCTGCCGGCCCAGTTCATGAGGGGACAGAGGACCGTTACTTTCTGACACTAGGACTTTCCACCTCTGACAATGCAGCTGCCTTTCCTGAGAACAGCCGACGCATTTTAGAGAAGTATAAGAGCCTGAGAGCACCAAGAGGATACTGCAACCTGCTCTGCCTGCCGCTGACTCAAAAATTTTTAAAAAACAGTTCAGCCATCACACTTATACTTGAAAAGAGAAAATGATTGCTGCTTGAATGGGCCGAGAGTAGGCCTACCTTTAGCAGAAAGACAATTGGTAATTCTAAAGCAAACTCGAAACTAATCGACATGACTAACAGACCAGCCCTGCCTCAGAAACAGCTACAGCCAGCAACACCTCTCTTTATACAGGTATCAACGTGGTAAAGCGGAAACTAGCATCTCATGACAACCTGAAGATCACCATCGAACAGGACGGGGACAAGTTCGTGGTGAAAGAGAGCAGCACGTTTCGCTCAATAGAGATCAACTTCACCCTGGGTGTCAGCTTCGACTATAGCCTGGCGGACGGGACGGAACTGAATGTGAGTGAGCGTTCTTCGTTTCGCATATTGATAGTTATTGGAATGCTCTTATTAACGCTGCTCGTATGGCCAAAAACTAGATTTTTTTTTCAGGACCATCAAGTGGCTGGTTCAGTTGAAAAACTTTGCAGCCTTAGATAAATATTTGGCGGCGAGTGGCTGCGAGCTGGTGTGGTCTTCGTTTTACACTTATGAAAGGGGGATGGGCTAACCATGAATTGCTTATTCACAACCTTACTATCACGCTTTTCATCCATACGCGATGTCACGCCAAAGATTTGTGCTAGTAGGTGCGACACGATTGCACATAAAGCGCACAGCCAAAACTGAGTAGACGCCTGCTGATCTATCATCTCATTCTGAGATCTCGGGCATCAGTCAGCATTTGGTCTCAACTTTGCTGCTGTAACAGGTTGGGAAGATTTTTGCCTGGATTTTTTTAGCATTTCTGCGGGAAAGTGCTTAGCCCACTGTTCAGTGTGAAACGGATTTGCCTATAGCGAAGTTGGGCAGTGACACCGCGGCCTCGGCACAAGGCGCGTCGACTCACTTTCAGCCGTGTATTGTATCCTGCTGAAGACTTCCAGAATTGAAAGAAAATGATGCGAGGCCAGAACTATAAATAATATGTGCAGAAGGGGAGTCAGTTCACACAAGATGTATGATCAAGCTAAACAAGTTCCATAGTGGCGAAGTCCCTCCGAGCAGTCATATCATTCATACCACATCACTGGTGTTTACTCCCCGCGTTGGCAAATCATTATTTATTACATTGCACTGCTCTCCCAAATAGGTTTAGATTTATAGCTTCAAAGCCAGAGCTTTGGCATGGCTCCTTTTTCAGTCCAAGTCCCATCACATCTAAACCACAGATTTAGTTTGTAATTAAAACTATGGTTAATATTGATTGGCTATGTTGGTAAAAGTTCACGCATAAAATATTACTCACTGGTAATCACACACTTCTGTGTTTGGCTTATCCAGCAGGTTTTGGAAGTTTACTCATTCAGTTGGGATTACCAATGTCACCATGGTTGCATTAGTTATTAGGAGATTTGATTGCAAATCTGAAAAAAGCAAAAAACCATATTTACATCTGAAGCTTCATGTGTGCAATATTTCAGTTTAATGCTCCCTCACTTTAGAGCAATAACACATGAAATTTGTCCTGGTCTGCTTTGGCTAAAACTCTGTACAAATGTGGTCAAAACAGGGATCCTGGGCCCTGGACGGTGACACACTGAAAGGGACATTCAATCGGAAGGACAATGGGAAGCAACTGCTCACAACCCGGGCGGTTTCTGGGGACGAGATGACACAGGTGGGTCAAAGGTCATTGCTGTGATGAGCTAAGTGATAGTCTGATTTGTGCCAGTTTGACCAGACATGAATAAGTGATTATATGCTTGTTATTGTTATATCTTGACTAGCTGAAGGTCCCCTCCTAACCAGTTAATTTGTAGCAACTTTTTTTGTGATGGAAAAGGATATCTCTTGTGCTATTAAATAATGTCTTGTTTGAGTTAGAGACATTATCAGTTTGTACACACCTTATATACACAAACTCCTCAGAAAAGACATTTATTCGAGACATTTCGTAAAACAAGACATTTCTGTTCTCCATTTCAGACCTACAACTATGAAGGAGTTGACGCCAAGCGGATTTTCAAGCGGAGTTAAAGAAGTACTGGTGATATGCAGCAAATATAACAAACATAAAGAGACTTGATATAACACTCGCTCTGCTCTCGTCTCAAAAACCCAAGTCCTCTGTACCACACCCCTGAATAAACGACACCTCCGATTCCTGAGAATCACCAGCATTTCCTGTACCTGTACAGTCATGTGGGCCCAATGTTTACAGATTAGATCTACGGGTGCTTGTTTGCACAAGTTTTGATATTTATGTGAAATAAACAAACATACCAAATGCCAGTGACTTTGCCTGTTTTGTGTTGTCTGAACTCAAGTCCAAAAAATACGAACAAAAATTTGCATCATTCCATAATTTTATTGGAATGAGATGAAATTAAATTACAAGAGGCCATGTAATTGCTCACTTTCTGTTATTTGCTTTGGACAACGGTATCGACCAAAGACTAAGTTTAAATCTGTGGCAGTGTATTTTATGGTATAGGCGCTACGGCAGTTGTATTTTAAAAGAGGAAAAATGCCAGATTGGTACCCCTACTAAAATCGTCTGCTACTCACTGAGGTGACTGTCTTTGTACCCAACGCTCTATGCCTAACATGCAAAAACTTTTCTATTTGCACCAACAACTGATGCAAAACACAGAAACTCCATGCAACTGTGGTCTTGTACTATAGGATATTTGTTTTTTACAGTATGGGTCGTGTTGCTCTGTTGGCACGAACTTTCAATTAATCATATCATTGCTCACATAGAAACACATTTGAGTCTCACAGTGCCACTGTCCTGTCACCATCTTGACCAGTAAACATGACACCATTGCCCTTTCAACTTGCAACGCACACATTTGGGTGATAAAGTTAGCTTAAAGTCCTCTCAGATAAAAGTAAATAAAATTAAGTATAGAAAAATCTTTGTGTAGGCACAGAAAACAATGAGACCGTGTGGTTGCACCATATTGGTACGGTATTCATTTGTCCCAGGGTTCCCAAACTCAGTCCTGGGGACCTATTGTGTATGCTAGTTTTCATTCCAAGCGCACTCACAATCCCAGACTTGATAAGATGTTAATTTTTTAAAATTGCTTTTCAGGTCAGAGAGACGTTTCACCCTCTTAAACTACTCTGCCAAAAATAGCTATGCATTCCATGAAGTTTAAAAGCCCAATATTTATATTGTGCTTATTTTGTGACATTCATAGTAACAAAGTCAGCCAAGGTGGCAAGAAGTTTTAAATGATCAAAACCAAGACTGCAGCGAATGAATAAAATGTTAATGAGGATTCTGAACACAGGTGTTCAAGTTCTTTGCTAATGGTTTTCCTAAAACAATTAGAAAAATAACAGCAAACAGGTTTGACTCATCACAATTTGCTTTGTGTTTTTAACTTATTAAATGCTTAGTTGTAGTGACCACATGCCCACAGTTTCAGCAATTAAAAGATGGTCACAAAGATGGATGATGGTCGCATACCTAAAGATCTACTGTATGGAGAGCTGGCCACGGGAGATTGACCAAGAGGTCGGCCAGTGTTACCTTTTAAAGATGTTTGTAAGCGTGACATGAAGTTGACAGGTATCGACCCATATAATTGGGAGTCATTGGCGTCTGATCGCGGTCGCTGGAGACATACCGTCAGAGAGGGTATTGGAAGAGGAGAGGATAAGAGGAACACCATTATAGAAGAGAAATGCTAACAGAGGAAACAAAGATAACAAAATCTAGTCCTACAGCAGCCTTCCTCCTTCACATGCAATAAGTGCGGCAGAGACTGTCATGCCAATATCGGGCTGCTGAGCCACACCAAGCATTGCTCTTGGCACAACTGAAGTTACCAAACTGGATGCAACCATTGTCTCCAGAAGGATGCCAACGAGTGACTACATGTCCACAGTTTCAGCAATTGAAAGTCAATTGATTCTACAATTTCAAGAGTCACAATTTTCCACTCTTTTTATGCAATAAAGTAATTTGTAATATAGCACAATTTTAACATGCAGCTCTTCAGCAATACCCCGAATAAGTATTTCTGACATAATGCGGCTTAAAAATGCAAATAATCCATACGTGTATGGGTCGTGCAGTTAAGAAAAATTAGCAGCTCATGAAAATTCTGGGATTGCAATTGTGGCTGGAACAAAAACCAGCCGACAAAGTGGGTCCCCAGGACTGTTTAGGGGCTCCTGCGTTAGAGCAACACATCTGGCGGGATTAAGCCAGATCACAGGTAGTTAGGCTCAAATGGATGAGGAATTAATTTGCACTGTGACAGCTTGCAGTTACAGTTTTGGCCACTAGATGGTACCAATGTAATGCAGAATAGAGCACAAGTGACATGCGTGCTTACGGGCGAAGATTTCCAACTGATCGAGGACCAATGGAATTAACGACACTAGGCGGGACTTCCTATACTTACAAAATACTGATTGGTTTTCACAAAGTGATCATGAAGTAGGAAGTACTGTCGACCGTCTTCCTTCCAACATGGAATCAGAGGAAAACGAGAAGAGAGGGGCTCTAGTAAAGTTACCTAAACACTCGTACTGGTTTGACTTTTGGGTGTTCATCGTCTTTGACATTGTCTTCTTCCTCGTGATGTATTTCATCGTGCCTTAAACATCGTTCCACATCATTTTGATGTTCTTAGCCTGCCGTAAGTTGCAAGACAGGAATGTCTCACTTCTTCTTTGTAGTGCTTTCGGCGGTGTGTACGTGACAACTCGCGTGTAGCTTGCAAAGTTACCGTGCGAATGAGTAAATACAAGCGGAATGTTGGATCTGCATGTTAATCGTGGAATGTGCCCGTCAACTGATATTTTATGCTTAATCGTTTTCCCTTCTTACGATTAACAGTCAATATGACCCCGATGACTGCATGTAAGCGACTGAGTCCGATGACTATGAATCAGAAAAACGCCTGTCTTGAAAAGTGTTTAGACCAGTTGGGCCAAGTGTAGGTAAGGGCGATAATTTAATTTTTATGTTTCATAAATTTAGTTGTTAGGCCTATAGTGTGCAGTGTACTGACAACCTTGCCTAGTTTGCAAGTTTACTAACCCTGTTCTATTTTTTTTTTCTTACAGACGTCTTCCTTGGAGTATGCTTTAACTCTAACCAGCCGACGTAATTCGGCGTGGCTATTTTCATCATTCCTGTACTTGATTGGTGAAATACCGAATGTGCCTGTCTTGCGAAATTGCAGGGTGTAATTATGTTAAGCATTTTTGGACGGTGAAAGGTCACTAATGGAAAACTAATATTTATGCTAACATGACATGTGAGGCATTAGCCCATTAACTGTTTGAAATTGTCTGTCTTGGTTCTACCCAACTCCGAATGTTATACTTCGTATTATAAAATCAAAGTGTCTAGAGATACGGCAGTTTTATGGGTACGGCTGTCGATTTGAAGGGATTAGGATAAGGATTAGAGATTATGGTTAGAGTTGGGGGTCAGGGTTAGGGTTAGAGTTAGGGTCAGGGTTAGGTTAGGGCAGGATTTGAAATTGGGACTGCCGTACCTCTCTACATTGAAATGCATTGGAAAACTGCCGTACCCGTAGCAACTGCCTTTTAAATGGGCTAAAATAAATACGATTTGATATACGTACCTGACCCTTGAAGCTGCGACTTGTCTGCGATCCGGGTCCTGTCAAGTTGGACTGGTCAACATGATTGCTTGAGTGCTCGGGTCATTGCTATACGTTCCAATAAGATTGGATTTGGTGGGCACTGAAAATGTTTATGATGGGAAACGAATTAGGATGCAAGAAGAAAATGACTTACTAATTTAACGTTACTGATTTAGGATCATGCATATTGCTCGCCTTATCAATTACAGGGAGAATTCAGTCCCAAGTGGCCAACCAGTTTCGGCTTACTTGGGGTAGGCTATATGTTCTCAGGTTTCCAAAATTAGTCGCGCGGTCGGGAATTTAGGCGTGAGTGGCTGGAACCAAAATAATTTGCCATTTGTTCTGATAATTTCACTGTCTGTAGTGCACATGGAATTGGGAACTGCGGTCCATACCTGCGCCATTTCGAACTTAAAGTTATACTTGTAACGTTCGCCGACTCCATCTAGCGGTGGCAGTGTAACAGTAATGGCTGCGCTATTAACCGCGGAGTTATTTCGTTGTCTGGCAATGTGTATACTCTGTTACAGTGGTTCTAAACGCAGTTTTGGGGGATCACGGTGTATTCAGGGTTTCATTGCAACCTCAACTGCAGTCCCAGAAGTCTATTGAGCTGTTAATTTGTCTTAATTATTTGCATTTCATTTCTTTACCCTCTGACTTATGAAAGCCCCATATCCATATTGTGTTAATAATACAGTATTGCAGGTGGCTGCACTAGGTTTAACATATTGACAGATCCAAGTAATTCTAAGATTCATTACAGCGCTCCTGTAGGTTGTTTCACACAAGCTTAAAGATCATAAAATTTTTTGTCCCACAATATTGACATTAAACAGGTTTGAGTCATTATTACTTGCTTTGCCGTCAAACTCTTAATTATCCAATAAACATATAGATTTAGTGACAATATATCAATTATACAAATTAAGAACCTTCTGATTTTTTTGAAATTCATTGGCACATTTGTTTTAATTTCTCCTTTTATTCAGCAGTTTCTCATATAGCATGAATGTGAATATGGAACTTTTGTTGTTCACAGAGCATAGCAATTTGTTACAGTGTTGCTTGAAAGGGTAATGAAGGGAAATTATCCTCATTAAAATTCTTGGGTTGCGTCAAAAACCAGCATGTGCAGTGGTCCCTCAGGACTGAGTCTGAGAACTGCAGCTCTGTTAAAGTTTTCAAAGGATCGTTGGCATCTTTGAAGATGAATAAGTAGTACGCTAAATGGACCCATAGCAATATAATGAGCAAACAATTACCCAATTGGTGTTCGAGTAATGAAGTTTATTAAACAAAATAAATTTTACAAAAGTATCTCCAAAATATATACATATGCTTTTTTATGTATTTTCCCCATTACATAAATCATGGCATGTATTTTACATGGAAGAAGGCACCACCACAGCCACTGCTGAGCGTCCAGACACAATAATATCCATGCAACTAATAAAGTGATGGCAAAATGTCAAAACCCCGCTTTTTTTGTTACTTGGTGGAAAGTATTCCTAACTGACACTGGACTGGAGACTTTGCAAAACACCCCAAGCAGATGTAACCTCTATCACTCAGCGGTGCTTTTCCTAAAATAGTTTGTCTATTCACCGTCAGTGGTTCCAACTATGTAAGTTAGCATCAGTGATTTCAGGAAACGCACCTCAGCACGGTTCCTCTTCTGTCATGCCATATTATTTAGACTAAATTCATGTAAAAGCACTGAATAGGGAGACAATCTAAATATATCACTTTTCATAGCTTTGAGGCGTTGAATTTATCACTTGGTAACACAAAGTTCGGCTTGTGTTTTCGGTCTTGACTGGAATTCGCATATAGAATTTTTTTTTTAACCAGCCTTCAATTTTTCTGTACACCAGCTTGCATCCTGTGGCTGAGAGCTTTTCTTAACTCATAATAGCCAGTATATATCTGTTATATCACAGTTATCCACTGACTATTCCAGCAACATTTTAGTTCTTTCTGTTCAACATCCATACAAAATCACAAAATGCACTGGAGTGCAACTATGAAAGTATGTTATTAAATACCTGACCAGTCCCTGATTTTGATTGGAAATCAAAACTGCTTTAAAAAGAGTGGCTGTTCGGACCGTAGATCAGTGGATTCCGACCCTGTTCCTGGAGAGCGGTCATTCTGTAGGCTTTTACTTTAACTCTAATTCAGCACTCCTGGTTCAGATCATTAGCAGATCTGAAACTGGGAAATGAGGTGTGCTTTGCTTTGGCTGGAGTGAAATCCTTCACGATGGTAACTCCTCAGGAATACAGTTTGAGAATACACTGCCTTGGATGGATAATCGGGTGCATAAACTGAAAAGACACCAAAGATAGTTCAAATCTTGCAAGCATTAGAGACAATGATTTGAGAAAGAGGTTGGTCTGTGCAAAAAAAAAAAAAAAAAAACTGCACAGAAGGGTCAGTTTCAATCCAGAGGTGAAAAGAATGCCAAATGACCCCAACGGCAGTCATGTTCAGGCCTGATTGTCTGGCTAAGAAGCTAGTCCTTTCTAAAGGTTTGCTAATGTCAGAAAACATGCTTACATATATTTTATCCTGGGTTTATTTAGTCTTTGTTCAATGGCAAACCTGCTCCTGTCACCAATCTTGAGAAAAATACACAGTTAGTGTGAAGTTGGTGAGCGAAAGTCATTTTTTTGGCTGCTTCAAAGGCATATCTCCTCCTTCTGTAATTTTGTACATCTTGCACATCAACAAAACATGAGAAAATAACCACTTGTGTATATATTAATATATCAGGAATTCAGTACATGCTACAGCTACGCCTACTCAATACTCAGTATGAAACAAATTGCATTACTAATAAGTGGGAGAACATCCCTGGCTTAAGAGGTTCTGCAAATTTTAATTTCCATATCTGGAAAAGTTTGTCCATGAGTGTTTAAATGCTACAATGTGCGTGAATCAACCTTCATAATTTATAAATTATCTTTTAAAAAATCAAAGAGAAAGTGCAGTTGAAACGATCTTTTTACACTTATTTTACAGAATAGCTCCAGGAGCCAAATTCATTTATTCACATTTCTTTCCAGACCAAAATAATAAAAATAATGGCTATTGTTTTATATTTCGTTCACCCCTGTGCAAAAAAAAAAAAAAAACCGGAAAGAAAGCCTGCCCCCTTGTGGCGCTACCTGAAATGTCCTCCCCAAAATAGAAGTTGTCAGTCATTTCAGTCTCTAGGTAGGTAGTTAATAAATCCCGCCTGTATATTTTTTGAGTTGAGCTGTTCGCCGTTTTAATGAGGCAAAGGAAGGACCTCTTTCAAAGGAAATCCACTTCAGCCATCCTGTTAAATTCTCAGTGTTATAGATCCCACCTAGAGAAAGGAAAGACAGTCACTTTCATTAAAAATGGTGCCAGTATGAATATTCTAGAACTGCATCCACCTTAAGATGAAATTAATAAAATACTGCATGCACAATTTAAGTGACAAAACTTGCCTTGAAAGGACGTAGCATTCAGTTGACACTTCAGAAATGGTAAAATAAGAAACAGTCTGCTCACTAGGATTGCATTGTTCCCTTCACATTTAATGATGCTTCCAGTCAGAAACATAATTACGCTACGGTCAAAAGTTTTACGGCACATTACTAATGCTTTTGTTCCATTTCAGTGAGATATAAGCTGCTTTCTCTCATGTAAATAACCTCAAATAGCACCAGGCAAAATTTGAATGGTGAGATGTCGAAAAGAATCTGATAGTTTGCTGGATTGTGATCTAAATTTTGGAGTCAATAAATAAATTGTACTTCACAAAATAAACTTGCAAATCAATTATCCAACAAAGGATGTAAAATGAATCTAAACTAGCGCAAATTGGACAGAAGAATCAAGAAGTAAATCACAACTGCAGGTGTAGTGTTGGGTGTAAACCTCAGGAACCATATTTCTGTCCTCATCCAAATAAAATCCATGAATCTGCTCGGCTGTCATTACTATAGAAAGTTGCCGCTTTAATCATTCAAATATTTCAATAGTTTTTTTGGAAAAAAAAAAAGCTTTTAAATTTCCACAGGTAATCAAGAAAACCACTTAGCACTCAAGTGAGTAGCAAAAGAGTTATGTTGATAAGTTGGTTAGCCATTTGGGAATAAAGGCTTTTTATCATACTACTTTGAGCGGTTTGAGTGCTAGGATCTTATCTATTTTCTGGAATGCCGTATTTAAATTTCATTTTTCCATCTCTGGCCAGTTCGAAAATTGTCACTGTTCTGAGACTTTTCGCCGGTAGTGTATACCTATCAGTACATGGAATAAATACTCGAGTCAAAAGAGAGATTGGAGGCTACACAAGCATCCTTTAAACCTCACCTGACCAATCAGCCTGCAGAACGCATCACAAAAACCCGTGCTCATCCAGACCTTTCGGAGTGACAGGATTCCATTTTGCAGTGGGTTTACCGGATGAATATCCTGAAAACAAACACATGTGACGTACTTATGAAAGATGAAGACAAAGAGGAGAAGGGAAACTACTGAGGCCCCATTAACAGTGATTGCTCAGTGCGAACAACACTGCAATCATCTTGCAATTAGATAAAGCAGAAGGAAACAGCTTCGTGAAACCCCTGTTCTCTGTATACACAGCAATATTCCACCCAGACTTTTTTTGTTCCAGCTGTCTACCTGCCATCATTGTGAATGCATCTGAAAGTCTGTAATGCAGTCAGTGAGGCTTCCTGTATGAACACCATAAGAGCTTCAAGTTGATTTTCACAATATGCTGCTGTGACACTCCTCAAATATTCGCAAAGCACAAATGCAGTATTTTATGTACTGTACTGTTCCCCATTCATAGCAAAAATGTGACACTAAACATGTTTTTAAACACGACCAGTTGCTTGGTTTCTGTCATTTATTTTCTAAATAACTGTTATATGTTAAAGTTTTGATTCTGAGAGTAACAGTGATTTCGTCAGAAAATTTCTCATCATCACCAGGCCCCCCTGACTGCTCCGGGGGGCCTTTTCAGCTTTTCGCACCAATGTACAAAATATTCTCATTAAACACTGAACTGACCCAGGCACAGTGTGTGGACCAGTGATCACCAACCCTGGAGATCTACTGCCCTGCACTGTCCTACTCGACACTCATTTAATAACACTCCTGACTCTGTTAATTAGTGGCTCAACGCAGATCTCGATTTGGTGAAAGAGACCTGCTTCTTATAGCTTGAGGAACAAGAGTCATCAGAAGATGACAAATCCCCCCCGGCCCCCGCAGTCTAATCTCAGAAATCCCAAAATATCAAAAGGCACCAGTCTAGGACCGGATTAATGCGCAAAGCAAGTTTTGGTAAAAAAATATTGAGTGGTATTCGAGTTCTGCTTCAGAAACAAAATGTCCACGGGTGGACGGACGGACAGGCAGACATATGACTGCACTGATGACTATACCCCCCGCATTGCATGCTGGGGGATAAAAACCTACTGGACAGTAGTTCTCCTGGGACAGGATTGGGCAGCCCTGCTCTAGCTGTTGAATGAGGTGTTCTTTGTCAGGACAGGAGTGAAAACCTGCAGGACAGTACATATCCAGGAACAGGGTTGGGCAGCCCTGCTCTAGCTGTTGAATGAGATGTGCTTTGCTATGGTTGGAATGAAAACCTTCAGGAGGACAGATCTCAGTGCACAGGGTTGGAAAGCCCTCGAGCTGTTCAACAAGATATGCTTTGTTTGGGTTCGAGTGCTGGATGGTTGATCAGCAGGCTCAGGGCTGGTGGGCACAGATGTGGACGGTACCTGATTCAGTTCTTGGTTTTGGGTGCTCTGGTTCGGTGGGGGTTGTATGGCTGCCCTCTCCCGGATCGGCCCGGTCTCCTCCCCTCGGTTCTGATGCCGCTCGATGGTGGTGGTTCTGGTGGTACTTCAGCCGGTATGTGTCCGTCATGCAGTTGTCCACAGTGAAGTAGGTGGTGAGGGCCACTCCCTCTCCAGGGGCCACAGGTTCCGGGCTCGGCCTCGGGCTGGGAAACCTCTCGCTCGATTCGCTGGCTGACGAGTCGCTCCTCCCATGGTGGGCGGGGCCTGTCCTGCCGCCGGAGTCGGGCGACGGGGGGCGCCCTGTGGCGGAGCAGTCTGAGCGTTTGTGTGGGACGGTGCCGGTACGCGAGGCGTGGGCCGCGGGTGTGGATTTCGCGGACGGGCGGGGGCTGGTTTGGGACGGCTCTTGGAGCAGCCTGGGCCGGAAACTGGGGCGGCTCTCCGCCGTGTGCCGGTGCGCGTATTTGGCGGTCAGCAGGGGCGAGGAGGTCAAGGCGGGACAGGTGTGCATCATGGGTGGAGCTGGGGATTCCGGCGGAGCCGGAGACTCCGGCGGGGCCGTTTCGCTGTTACTGGACCTGTAGGCACTGTCCTCTTGCTCGGAGAAGGGTCCCGCCAGGTCATCCGAGCTGTTCCACTCCGAGCTGCTGGTCTTGCCCTGGTGCTGGAGGGCGGGGCTTCCAGTCTGGCAGCCCCTGTCACTCACTAGGGGGGGCGGGGCATCCTTCTCTGCACCACTCCTCTTGTCTGAGCTCCCATGGGGGTGTTTCAGTCGCCTCCTGCCAAAACCAGAGAGGTAGATGAGAAGCCCTGCATTGCAGATAAAGCCTCTCTTAACGAAAACTTTCATATTTAAATGACATTTAACATTTCATAACCTATTCTAAAGTCTATGTTAGCTTGACAAGTGAAACGTGCCTCACTAGAATCTCACGAAATGAGTCAAATTTTCGCACTTCATTGGCAATATTTTCAATGTTTTTTTATTTAGCAAAAAAAGTGAGAGAATATCGAAGATGCATTTTTTGTTTTTTACAGTGTGGCACCACAATGATCACAGCCCATAATATTCACTCTGGGAAATACAGGAAGGGGAGCAGATGGGCTGAAAATGTGTAACTATGCGCCAGTTATACTGTTAATCCCCTCTTGTGACCGCGAGAATAAACAGAGCATGATACACTGCTCTCAACCGCAAACCTGAAGCTTGCGAATCGATTGCAACTGGCAAGGAATCCAAAGTGTTTGCAGTGCATACAGTAAAATATGACAAAACATTCAATGTTTACCAATTCACAGTCCAAGCTCTTTAAATAGAGAAGATGAAAGTTTGGTGGCATTACCTCACACTTGGGCTGGTTTTGAGTAAATGGGCATCCTGAGTCACGCCATCCTTGCTTTTTATTTTTGTTTGATAATCACCTGCAAGAGAAGCACAGAGTGGATTTTATTATTTTGCATTAAATGGCTGTCCGACTCTAAAAATCCAGACACAATCCTGCTAATCCCAGATTTATCAGCTAATGACTATGAATAAATAATTAAATGTAGCAATGAAATTTACCAGTATTTATTATTATTTATTACAAAATGTTGTTTTACCCCCCTCCAAAGGGGGGGAGGGCAAGGTTTTTTACCCTCCAAAGGGGAGGGTGAGGGTTTTTTTACCCCCCAAAGGGGGAGGGCGAGGGTATTGTTTTTACCCCCTCCAAAGGGGGAGGGCGAGGGTATTGTTTTTACCCCCTCCAAAGGGGAGGGTGAGGGTGTTTTACCCCCTCCAAGGGGGAGGGGGCGAGGGTATTGTTTTACCCCTCCAAAGGGGAGGGCGAAAGGGGGGAGGGCGAGGGTATTGTTTTTACCCCCTCCAAAGGGGGAGGGCGAGGGTATTGTTTTTACCCCCTCCAAAGGGGGAGGGCGAGGGTATTGTTTTTACCCCCTCCAAAGGGGGAGGGCGAGGGTATTGTTTTTACCCCCTCCAAAGGGGGAGGGCGAGGGTATTGTTTTTACCCCCTCCAAAGGGGGAGGGCGAGGGTATCGTTTTTACCCCCCCCAAAGAGGGAGGGCGAGGGATTGTTTTACCCCCCAAAGGGGAGGGAGGGTTTTTACCCCCAAAGGGGGAGGGTATTGTTTTACCCCCTCCAAAGGGGAGGGCGAGGGTGTTGTTTTACCCCCAAAAAGGGAGGGCGAGGGTATTGTTTTAACCCCCTCCAAAGGGGGAGGGCGAGGGTATCGTTTTTACCCCCTCCAAAGGGGGAGGGCGAGGGTATTGTTTTTACCCCCTCCAAAGGGGGAGGGCGAGGGTATTGTTTTTACCCCCTCCAAAGGGGGATTGCGAGGGTATTGTTTTTACCCCCTCCAAAGGGGGATTGCGAGGGTATTGTTTTTACCCCCTCCAAAGGGGGAGGGCGAGGGTATTGTTTTTACCCCCTCCAAAGGGGGAGGGCGAGGGTATTGTTTTTGCCCCCTCCAAAGGGGGAAGGCGAGGGTATTGTTTTTACCCCCTCCAAAGGGGGAAGGCGAGGGTATTGTTTTTACCCCCTCCAAAGGGGGAGGGCGAGGGTATTGTTTTTGCCCCCTCCAAAGGGGGAAGGCGAGGGTATTGTTTTTACCCCCTCCAAAGGGGGAGGGCGAGGGTACTGTTTTTGGTTCGGTTTGTTTGTTTGTGTGTTTGTTTGTTTGTCTCTTTGTTAACACTTTAGCAGCAGAACTAATGGCCAGATTCACCCCAAATTGGGTGTAGGGATCGCCACTGACCCAGATGCCTATTGAAGTTAGGAAAAGTAGGTCAAAGTTCAAATTTTTCATGAATTTTTAAAATAATTTTTTTCCCCATTCACTTATAATGGGCGAAATTTCAAATTTCTATAAAAAAGTCAATTTTACCCCAATTTATTTCAAAGTTGGGACAGATATAGAGGCTAATTTTAGACATTGCTCTATAAACTATTTAAGTGATGTGTCATTTTTCAAAATTTTGGTAAATTTTTGAATTTTTTCGCCCCATTTACTTATAATGGCCGAACTTTCAACTGTCTATAAAAACACAAATTTTACTTTGATTTACTGCAAACTTGGCAGATATGTATTAAGAGAGAGACAATTTATATGCATAGCTCTGTCAAGCAGTTAAGCGATGTCTCATTTTTCAGATTTTTGCTGAATTTTTAAAATATTTTTTCCCACCATTTACTTAACATTGCAGTACTCGGCCATCAAAAGTATAGGCAAAGCAGTCAAATTAAGCATTTTTAATCAGCTCATTCTAAAATTTGACTTGGCATATCTTGACACCAAAAATATTATACAAATGTATGAATAGAGTCAATATACCTGAAGGAAATTGGACAAAAACTGGATCAATGCCCAAATAAGCCACAACATGTGCAAGGGGCGGGGTTTGTTGTGCCTGACACCACTTGTTAGAGCTGGATTTATTTATTAGAGCTGCTTTGGTGCAAGAAAGATGAGGGAAAACAAACTGAGGCATTATAAACTTTTTTCTTTTAAACATGATCATATTACAAACCCCAATAGGCCTTTTGCAGCAAGCGATCATGTGACAACTTTCCACATAGCAACAAGTCTCTGGTGGGCAAGCTAATCAGGCATTCCTTGACAACACTAAGTGCTTGGGTGATCAGTTCAATACCAACAATATAGAGTCTGTTTCTGTAATTTGTCTTTTAGTTGACAGCTTGGTTTTCCAGATATACGGTAGTTAAAGTAAGTTTAGATAAATTGTTCTAGCTGGATTTTTAGAAGAAAACAACGTGCGGAGACCAATTATCAAGGTCGATTGCTTGCACTGGACGAGACGTTCTCAGATATGTTTTCAACAGTTTTAACACTCGTTTTTATACCGCCTATCACCCCAGATTTTGTAAAACTTCTGAATTTGACTTTGTAGAGTATCCAGGCACTCAACTTTCACTGATAAAAATAATTTGTTCTTTATGATCAGGCCGTTTTGCATTCAAATAAGCTTATGTGCGAAGCAGTGGCGGCTCGTGAACTGGCAACAGGGGAGGCTCAAGTAATCACTTAAAAAGAATGATTGGTCGCGACCTGTTTTCAATCATTCATTTAAATTACCAATGCAGAAACTCCGAAAACTTTCACCATTACCAGGTATGGTCAGTTTTCATTAATAACGCACACCTGTCAACTCTCTCGCATTCCGTGTCAGTTTTAGTGGTATATAAACGTCCCCCTGCTGTAGTCAGCAATTATTCACTCAACGCATGTGTAAGAGATTCTCGTACGGAATTGAAGTCCTTGTGCATGGAGGTTTATCAGTTTCACCTGCGTTATGACTCCGGACTTTCACGCTTTTCTTTACTCAGGGGTTGGAAGCAATGCATGTGTTTCATGATCATTTAAACTGTTTAAAGGAAATGAGATCATTGGAAGCAATGGAATTGCATAAAGACGTTTCAAATGATCTTATTTCACTTAAATGATTGCGAAACACATGTATTGCTTCCAACCGCTGAGTAAAGAAAAGCGTGGAAAGTCCAGAGTCGTAATCGGTAAGCGTTATAAATGAAAAGTGGCCACACCTGATAATGTTGAGAGTTTTCAGAGTTTCTGTATTGGTAATTTAAATGAATGATTGAAAACAGGTCGTGACCAATCATTCATTTTAAGGGATTGTTTGAACCTCCCCTGTTGCCAGTTCACGAGCCGCCACTGCTTCGCACATGAGCTTATTTGGACACAAAACGGCCTGATCGTAAAGAACAAATTATCTTTTTCAGTGAAAGTTGAGTGCCTGGATACTCTACAAAGTCAAATTCAGAAGTTTATCAAAATCTGGGGCGATAAATACGAGTGTTAAAACTGTTAAAAACATATCTGAGAATGTCTCGTCCAGTGCGAAGCAATCGACCTTGATAATTGGTCTCTGCTCGTTGTTTTCTTCTAAAAATCCAGCTAGAACAATTTATCTAAACTTACTTTAACTATATCTAGAAAACCAAGCCGTCAACTAAAAGACAAATTACAGAAACAGACTCTATATTGTTGGTATTGAACTCCTGATCACTCAAGCACTTAGTGTTGTCAAGGAATGTCTGGTTAGCTTGCCCACCAGAGACTTGTTGCTATGCGGAAAGTTGTCACGTGATTGCTTGCTGCAAAAGGCCTATTCCAATGAAGTTAGGACATTGTGTAAAATGTGGATAAAAACAGAATGCAATGATTTGAAAATCTCTGCACATTTTATTCACAACAGAACATAAACAACATATCAGATGTTGAAAGTGAGACATTTTACCATTTCATGAAAAATATTAGCTCATTTTGAATTCATTTTTGATGGCAGCAACACATCTCAAAAAAGTTGGGATAGGGCCAAAAAAAGGCTGGGAAAGTAAAAGGTACGAATAAAAAACAGCTGGAGGAGCATTTTACAACTAATTAGGTTAATTGGCAACAGGTCAGTAACATAACTGGGTCTAAAGAGAGTATTTTAGAGGCAGAGTCTCTCAGAAGTAAATATGTGCAGAGGCTCACCAATCTGCGAAAAAACTGAGTCTAAAAATCGTGGAACAATTTCAGAAAAATGTCCCTCAATGTAAAATTGCAGAGATTTTGAATATCCCGCCATCTACATAAATAATATCATAAAAAGATTCAGAATCTGTAGAAATTTCTGTGCGCAAGGGACAAGGCCAAAGGTCAATATTGGATGCTCGTGATCTTCGAGCCCTCAGGCGGCACTGCATTAAAAACAGGCATACTTCTGCACTGGAATTCACTGCAAGGGCTCAGGGACACTTCCAGAAATCATTGTCGGTGAACACAGTTCGCTGTGCAATGTACTAATGCAAGCTAAATTATATCATGCAAAGGAGAAGCCATATGTGAACACGATCCAGAAATGCCACAGTCTTCTCTGGGCCAAAGCTCATTTAAAATGGACTGAGGCAAAATGGAAAACTGTACTGTGGTCAGAAGAATCAAAATTTAAAATTCTTTTAGGAAACCATGGACGCCGTGTCCTGCGGACTGAAGAGAAAAGAGACCATCCAGCACACTCAGTTCAAAAGCTTGCACCTCCGATGGTATGGGGTTGCATTAGTGCCTATGGCATGGGCAGCTTACACATCTGGATAGGCATTATCAATGCATAAAAGTATACAGAGGTTTTACAACGTCTCTTTCAGGGAAGGCCTTGCATATTCTGGGTTTCCTCAGCTCTGTGGACTGGTGTCATGTGACTAATTCACTGCTCAGTTTTTTAGTAAGTTTGTAATCACTTTTAGTCAAATAAAGTGATTTAATTTTGAAGCATTTGCACTGTACAAATTTGAATAGTTTGTTCAGTTTGAAGCATAATAAATAATGAAAATAAAACAAATATTATGAAAGTTTAACAATTTTTATTTCAGTTCTTACATTTTCCATAGGCAAGAACCTTACGCACTTTAGCTCTCTTCCAAACCTGGTATGCACTCTGGAAATCAAATTCAGATACGGATGGCCCATGATTTCATGATTTTCAAAGATTTCATTGACAAATCACAAAATCCCAAGACTTTCAAGTCAAGGAGAAGTACTTTTAAAATTAAAGATTTTCAATGGTTTTCAAGAGGCGCGGGAACCCTGATTGAAATGACTCCATAAGATAGTTAGCAAGTCACAGACACGTCCCTTTATGACAAGAATTTGTCCTGGCGAGTTCTCAATCATTTTCCTTTATGGGCGCATTTGCCAATTATCGTAATTGGTATCTGACGACACGGTTTCTCTCCATATGCGATCCAGCAGCGATGAAATCATGGGCCAAATTCAGTACAGTGGCGGAACCAGAATTGAGAATTGGGTGCACAAAACATCCGTTTAAAACACTTATTAGTCCTGACCTGTTCTCAGTCATTTTCCTGATCAATAAAGGTTCACTCCGAGAGCACTCCACAGTTAACAGGTGCTGCTTGTTCTCCCCGATTAGGTAAGACGACAATCATTCATCCGGACGCGTATTTTCTGTATTTAAATCAACGTTATTCAAAATTGCATACCTGCGCAAATAGCTTGAGCCGCACGCTTTTCATGGCCTATTTAACTGCCAAGTTAAATGGTAACTAAGTAATAAGTATATTATTTTTCTGTACTGAATTTAGCCCATGATTTCATCGCTGTTCGATCGCATATGGAGAGAAACCGTGTCTTCAGTTGCCAATTACGATAACGCGTCAATAAAGGAAAATGATTGAGAACTGGCCAGGACAAATTCTTGTCATAAAGGCACGTGTCCGTGCCCCCCCCTAACCGTATCATCTGGATCGGCTTCCAGATCCTTGTCTTCATGTTCCTGTACATTCGTTTCAGTCTGTCTAGCAGACGACCAGAAGGCCGCCAACGATGCTTGTTTCATTTTCACATGCACACAGTGAACTGCGCAAGCACGGACGTGGCCTACATAGCATCATTGGATCGACTACATCGCCTGGACTGTTGCCAAACGTAACTAAGGAGATATTGATTTTATGCACATTGGGTCTGCTGCACATACTAGACTGGCGGGAAGCAGCCGGCTGTCTCTGATAGATCGTCAGTGTGGGTCCTCAGTACGCAGACGGATTTTGTGACTGTGCACAAGAGGTCCGTACCCAAAATGAGCTAGACTGGCCGAGTGCAGATTAAAATTACGGTGACCTTTGGAGAAAAAAAGGTATTCGTCAGTCTGACGCTAGTCTGGCACTGCGTACTCGTCAGTTGGGATTTTTTTTCGTCTTCTGACGAGCTGACGAACGGGCAGCGGAAACCAAGCGTATTTCAGCAAGACAATGCTAACCCACATACTGCATCCATCACAACAGCATGGCTTCACTGTAGATGAGTCCGGGTGCTGAAATGGTCTGCCTGCAGTCCAGACCTTTCACCAATGGAAAACATTTGGCGCATCATAAATCGAAAAATCTGGCTTAGAAGAACCAGGACTGTTGAGCAGCTAGAATCCTACATTAGACAAGAGTGGGACAACATCCCTCTTCCAAAACTCCAGCAGTTGGTCCCAGATGTTTACAGACATTTGTTAAAAGGAGAGGGGATGCTACACAATGGTAAACATAGCCCTGTCCCAACTTTTTTGAAATGTGTTGCTGCTATCAAATTCAAAATGAGCCAATATTTTTCATGAAATGGTAAAATGTCTCACTTTCAACATCTGATATGTTGTCTATGTTCTATTGTGAATAAAATATGGGTTTATGAGATTTGCAAATCATTGTATTCTGTTTTTATTCACGTTTTACACAACGTCCCAACTTCACTAGAATTGGGGTTTGTACATCGCATTTCTCTAGGCTTGGGCTAGTGCTCAGAATACCCTCAGAAGGACAGAGGTCTCCCAGAGTAAACCATTTCGGCACAGAATCAGTGAACACTGCCTCACACACAGACTAACATACAATGTCCGAACTCATTTGTAAATCAGAGGGGACACGGCTTCCCTCTTCATCACGCACAAACTCTTCATTGTGCGGCCAGCCCATGAAATGTGAGAGACCTTCTCCTCGTCGCTTTGTCCTTTTGCAAGCTACAGCCCAACACCTTGGTCACAGATTCTGAGGCCATAAATCAGTCATCGGCTTAAACTCCATTTCACGCATCATAATCCCCTAATAAAAAAATTTATTGCAAACGTCAACTGATATTTGAGTTGTCTCAGAGTGACATGGATACAATGTGTCCTGTCAAGTGTGTTGTACTACGATCCCATTGCATATCAAGTGCCCTCTTGTTGCACTGAATTTTTACATTTTGAACAAAGCATAAACTAGTGTCTTCATAACCCATTAAAGTAAATCAGGGGTGTCTAATCTTATCCACAAAGGGTCATAGTGGGTGCAGATTTTAATTTTAGCCCAACTTGAGGTTGCCCGATTTAACAGTTTGCTTACAACTGTCTTCACTCAACACCTTAACGAATAGAATAAGGCGCTTAAGTAGAGAGCTGAAATGGAAACCCACATTGGCCTGTTTTACATAAGGTTGCACATGCCTAATTTACCTGAACATTATTTACTTTTTTTTTAAGTATTAAGTAAAAAGTGAAAAGAAACAAAAAGTACTTTTCCTCCAAAGGGCGGAATGTCAGCATTCTGTCAGCAAACCCAACATTTCGATGAGCGAAAACAATCGAGTCGCTCGTTCTGTAGGGAGGAAAAATGCGATCCGAAGACCCTATTAGCAGATTTATGCAGTCAATTGGATTAGGAGGGGTAGAATTTGCATTCCCAAGCAGAGGGGTGACTGCACACTCAGCAAGCCTCAGCTCTAATGAAATGAAAAGAGCGGAGGCGTGGGCGTGCTATATCGCCTTTCAATCCCTCCAAGAGAACAGATCTCCCTAATGCACCGCATTACTTATTTGCTTGGCATATTCATTTATTGAATTAATGTTAAATACCTCACTCAATGTGCAACTTCAGTGACCTGTCCGGGAAGCACGCCATACCTGTAAACCATTTGGTCTTGAGCCCAGTCTTTTAACTATCACCCCATACGGCTGCTTAATATCGACCCTCCACGGATACATCAACCGAATGTGCTCATCCATTACATTGCACAGCTGCTAGGCAGGCAAAATGAATGCATTTGTCAGAAAAAAATAAGTTCATTAGTGAAATCTTTTTCCATAGAAACAAATATTTGTACACTTTAGTGCAGGAATCACTAAATCTGGTCCTCGACTCTAAATCCATCCCTGGTTTTCTTTTCTCCCAGGTATTTAATTAACTGAACAATGAGCGCTTCTGATCAGTCAGACGGCCTTTACAACGAACTTCCAGATAACTGTCGGGTGGAAAATCAGCAAGTCTCGGACCTCTGGGGCTGTGATTTGATGATCCCTGCTTTAGCAGCTCAGAGGTTGGAAAGGAATAATATTTTTCTCAAAATTTATTTTAACGGCCACATGAGAAATTCTAATATATGCTTTTCTTATGTGTGTGTGATCTATTTAAACACTAAAGAGGATATTCTGGGTCTAGAAATGAAAGTGTGAAGCACAAAATGTTGTATAAATAAACAAGAGCGAACAAGGATTCCTGATGCAATCACAGCTGTCCCAGCCAAGTGTACGTTTCCCTTCCTGGGACCAGAGGCCATGGTTCAGTATGGCTTGGTCCAAACTCCAAACTGTGCGGCCCATCCATCCATTTCTACATTACCTCAGAAAAGCGAGCCAGTCAGATTCTCCTGCTGTAAAAAAAATTAGACCTGGCAGCATCCTGACGGAGAGAGCCGTCACACCACGCCAGTGCTGCACCTTCAGCTTATGAAACATGGCTTTCATGCGCTGTGCAGCACTGAGCAAATGCCTTGTTAAAATGCCTCCACTGATCCGAATAACCCTCCATCTATTACGCTAGTGTTCACCCTCCCTTCGGCTGACTAATTTAGGATTGTCCTGATAAAGCCACAAATTATATTCTGCTTTCAGCTGCATTTATCTCACACTGCCCATATCTGAGAGAAAAAGCTTTTTCGTGCTAGGGAAATGCTCATTGTCATGCAAAGCTGATAACGGGAAATATTCATCTTTTCATGTGTTATTTTTATAGCATTTTGTTTGCATTTTGAAATGAAAGTGAGAAGGCGACGTTTTTTATATTTATTTGCTAAAATGAGTCAACGGCTCTGTCAAGAAAGGAAACCTGTTTCAGTTGCAAGAGAGATAGAAAGAGATTGAGAAAGAGGGAAAGACAGAGTGAAAGAGGGAAAGAAAGAGAGATGGAGTAGATGCCAGTGATGAGCTGGGAGGCATAGTGCTGTACTGACATGTGGAGGCAGCAGAGGATTGTGGGCTGGCAGGCTGTATCTCTGTCTCTCTCTCCCTCTCTCAAACCAGATTCCTCCGCTTTATAAATAGATGTGTTATTTCTTCCTTCCCTGCTGACCCAGAGGTCCATGCTCGGGTAAAAGCCGCAGGAGCTGATCTGGGAGGTTCTGATTTGGGGTTCTCGATGCCCTAAATATGAAACAACCAGACGTTCTTCTCCCAGAGGGAATTGGAAGACTTCTCACAGCGTTAATCCTTTCAGCGCCGTGGGCAACAGTTGCCCAATGATGTAAGATATCAAAATCAGATGCTGTTGAAAACCTATCATGTGGCAACTTGTTTAAAAGGGCTCCCCTGCAGGAGCTCTTTTAAACAAGTTGCCACATTATAGGTTTTCAACAGCTCAGGATAACTACATTTTTAATTCCTTGAAAATGTACTCACCGCTCGAAGGGTTGATCAGCTTTAAAATAAGTTGGAGTCCAACACTTTTTTTTTGAAGTATTAAGATTTTTTAAATGTTTCTGACTGCTGCCTATATCTCTCGAAAAAGTATCAACAACAAATCCAGAATGAGATCAATACCAGCGAAACCAGGGAGGGCAGGACTTGCAGTCTGAAGATGGCGGTTAGTGCAAACTTTCCTTATAGGTCACAGTGCCCAAATTTAACATCTTTATGAGTGTCAATCAATCCAGGTAGGGCGAGACTTGCAGTCTGAAGATGGCAGTTCGTGCGAACTTTCCTTATAGGTCACCGTGCCCAAATTTAACATCTTTATCAGTGTCAATCAATCCTGGGAGGGCGGGACTAGTGGTCTGACGGTGGTGGTTCGTGCAAACCTTCCTTACAGGTCACAGTGCCCACATTTAACGTCTTTATCAGTGTCAATCAATCCAGGGAGGGCGGGACTTGCGGTCTGAGAATGGCAGTTTGGCCAAGGCTCTCTCACAGGTCACGGTGCCAACATTTAACATCTGTATCAAAGTCAATCAATCCAGGGTGGGCGGGACTTGCGGTCTCAGGATGGTGGTTTGTGCAAGGCTTCCTTTCAGGTCACAGTGCCTACATTTAAAGCCTTGACCTTTACGTGCCCTGTGAATTATGGCACGTGCCATCGGCACGTTGATTTAAGGCTGCTCTGGTTGAGCACCAGGCCGGGATACAGGTCCAGCTGTAACCATGCTGTCGCAACAGCAAAAATCCCAAAACAAAGGTGCTGGAAACTCCACCACTCTATCTCCGTCCCGTTACAGAACAGGACTTTTTCCGGCTGCCCATAAATTTCAGCTGACAGTAAAACCATGCATGGTAAGCATTTCTACCTGGTTGCTTTGGTCACTGCTTGTGTTTTGCAAGCATCTTCAATCTTAATCAGCACTTTATTCCATGAATAGCATTCAACATCACAAGAGACATCTGCAATTCTATGGCAGCATAGTCCAACCAAAACAGAAATCATATTTGGTTGGGAATTTGATCAGCTCTCTGCTCCGCCAAAAAACAGAATGGAGAACAACCTATTCAAGTTTTGACACCTTTGCAAATATTTTTATTTCCAGGATAAAGATTTGACTGCCTCAGTATGCTAATCGGGAAGAAACTGAAATAGAAATCCTGACAGAATGCAAGCCATTTCCCTAGCGCGTTTGATGAACACGTCCAATCCACGCACAGAATCATTTACAGTCCGCTTCCGGAGGCCAAATAGCTTTGATCAAGCCGCCGCCCCCTCCTCCACACCCTCTCTATTGTTTTGTGTAATTTATCTTGTCCCTCGGCTTTAACAGAGGTCCTCGGCCTTTAATGTGCTTGAGATGATAAGCTCTCCCGCATGCAGCAGCCATTCCGGAGCAAGGGACATGGCCTTCTGCCAAACTGACGTAATGGGGCACAGAAACTCAGAAGGCAAATGGGTGATAATGACTCACGACAAATTCTTCAGGTCAAAGGTCAACTCTGACCTCACAGAACACTGCAGAGTAGCAGCTTAATGCACTTTACTGTGGAAACAGAGTAAATACATTTGACAATGTAATCTGGCTATGGAGACTTCTTTGTGTACCATTAATGATTATTCTTTAAATAGAGTCCATCACAATAATGCCTATTTCGCGGTATTTAATAAGAGGTTACTATTTTAAGCGACTGTAATTAAAATAAGTGTTGTGTGCACAGTTATTTTTTTTTCCCGAAATGAACGACTCATAAATTAAATCTGTATGGCAATTCCAGGAAGTCAAATTCTGCATGTGCCGGAAAATAATGACAAATGACAGCAGCTTCATAAATACAATCCTCTTTCACCATTTAGCCGATAATGAATTTCAAAGCTCAGGAATTCTCTCAATAATTACGAGAAACAAACTGCAGAAGCAGCGAGTTTAACAACACATACCATCGACCGGTGAATTACGAAGCAGAAAGCAGAATAATATTCCTTCTGTCACGGTTCCCGCTTACTGACAAACATGTCAGTTAAAAAAAAAAAAAAAAAAAGACATGCAAGCTTGTGGCCTCACGTGCATACAAGTGAGCGTGCATGTGAGACTGTGAGCGCAAGTGTTTTGTGAGAGTGCATACATGTCAATGCTTTTGTGTGTGTGTGTGTGTGTGTGTACACACACATGCATTAGAGACTGAGCATTTATGTCTCCATGTCTGTCTCGCTGTAACAAAGAATCATGTTTAAAGAATTTGTGCTGGACATGATGCAGTACAGGCAGAAGTGAACGTCCCGGCCGATGGATGTCACTATGAGAGTGACTGGCAAGGAAGTAAAATCACAGCCGCAAAACAGACAGACACAGATCCTAGTTTCTGTCCCACACTCTCTAATGGGCTCTCATTAATGTGCTCCGATTGAACTCAGTTCATGAAATCTGCCTCCGTTTGGACCTCAATGACAAGGCATTATGCTTTTATTGAAAAAATGTATCTCTAAATAAGTACTGTTGTCTTATTGTGAAACTATTATTATTTTTTACACTCTCTAGTACTCCACTGGCAAATCCTGAAGTGAGTCAAATAATCACACCTCACAGGAAGTTTTTTTATCTTAAAATAAGATATGAATAAGATACCAAGTCTAAATGTATGGCAAAATTTTTTGTACAGAATTGTTTCTGTTCATTTTTTAGTGATACTGCAGCTTTAATGCATCTTTTTTCTTCTTCCAAAAAGGTCCATCTCCTCTGGACTTTAACGTACAGAGAAACCGGGGGAGGATAATTAGCGGCGCACTAGAGCAAAGCCCGAGCTCGCTCTGGGGCACGCCGAATGCGTTCTGTACTCTAACGTCGCACGATGCCAATTTCTCTGTGCAACGGCCACTCTGGACTCCAGCCAAGAAACCACATAAGCAGAAAGAGACTCAGCGTACTAATATGTGCACTGCACTAAGCATATTCTGCCATCTCGCTGTTCTGAGGATTGATGCTGAATTATGACTGCACGGAAAAATATATAGGCAGCTCATTACACCGCGGCATATGGCTCATGCCATAGCACATTACGTTTACAACAGCCAAAGGCAGCAATGTCTGCGTTTATGTTCTGTTCGTGTGCCGTTTCACTGGAGTGCCATTGCAACTACAGCTCCCCAGCCATAAACAAAACTTATATTCATGAAATCTAGAAAAACTGGTCTTGATCACCAAACTTCATACTTTGTAGATGAGTATCAATGTAGAAATTAATGCAGAAGGGTAGTCTAGTGGTGGGTTTCTTGACTGGTAACCAAAAAGTTGCAGGTTCGAGCCCAGCAGGGATTAGGATTCTGACTTGATCTGGAGAGATGAAGCTATGAAGAACTCTGCCATTGGGCCCTTGAGCAAAGCCCTTAACCCCAAAACTGCTCCAGAGGCTTTACTCCTGTTTCTCTCTATCTCTATCCCTCCTCACCTACAACTGTTCCATCTACAATTTCTCCCAGGGCATCCTTGATAAAGAGAAACAGGTTCCCAGTGCAACTTTCACAAGATGGAAAAAATGATGGTGATGATGATCCTCATTGTTACAATGACCAGACAGGGAGCATCATGATTCCTGATGAATGAACTTGGAAATCGAATCATGAAACAGGATTTCTGTGGTGGCTGGATAACAACAGTGCATAAAACTGTGAACCAGGAGTTTTATCAATCGAGAGATAGAGAGAGAGAGAGAGAGAGAGAGAGAGACTGAGAAAGAGAAAGAAGGCGAGATGGATGCTTTCTGATTCCTGAAACAGGCTCCTGTCCCTTTTTTTTTTTTTTTTTTTTCTAGCCTCCTGTCCCTTGTGCAAGTCGTCTTCCTCAGACACTCATACCCCATTACGCAGACCGGTCAAGGAAATAACAGGTCACACAGCACCACTCTGCTTTTTCCGCTGGTCCACGTTAAACAGCACAGGAATATGAAACCAATGGAAAGAGTTTGGTAGGGCACCTGCTTGTCCATGCTTGCCAATTTCTTTCCTTTTACCTTGAATTTCAAAAATGAAAGCGATCAATGATGAATACCCATAGTGACGGCATTTACTATTCTCTGCAATTACTGTCAGATCAATAAAAAAATAATCGAGATAACTATGCTTATTGTCCTCAAGGTTCTTTGTCCATGACTTCCTTTATGTATAAAAACACGTTCTGCAATTGATCTACGAGTACAAAAAAGAAAAAGATGGTGCTTTTTTGAGATATATGACCCTATTAGCTTCACCACTGGGGAACAATGGCTGCCCACGAGCAACACTGTCATTGTACTGATAGTACAGGAGGTTGCCAAGTAGGAATTCAATGCTACGAATGGGCTTTGGCAGGACAATGCGACTCTGTTCTCGGAGATCGAGTAGATTTTGACAGCAACCCCAACAAAGAAGATCCCATTAGTACAGCTTGAGATCCCATTGAGCTGCCAAATACAGCATCAGGCGAGCCAAATTAGTGTTGGAATGATCACCTGGAGGGCAGTATATCTCCAAGATGGAGATAATTATGATTCGTCAAGATGATGTTATCACTCCTTGTAGACCCATTACCAGGTCAGCCAACCCAGCATGCTCCTTCAGTAGGTCTAAATAGAAATAAATGAGTACAACACAATAACCCAACTGAGAGACCTGGCCCCTTACCGTGGGTATGCGAGGGTCGTGGGGGGTCAGCCTTGGAGTCATCACATCGGCTGTGGCGAAGAGGGCTACTGGAGAGAGAAAGGATTTCAAGGTGAGTTTCGGAGACTAAAAATACTCTCAGTGAGGGGCCTAGAGCTCGTAGCCAGTGTCCAGAGATGGATTAGCCTGAATGCAGCCATATTCCCACCCTCTCAAACCTTTTAAAGAGTAGGTTTCTTTCCATTAGAATGCTTTATTTCCAGAATTCAAAGTGCTCTGTAATTACAGTGCTTTCCAATGCTAATAGTGATTGCGACATCAGCATTAGAATGTTAAGCAATGAACATTCTAATCACACATTTGTGATCTCACAACACAGCGTTGGGAGATTAAATTCAAACTAAATCCACGTACGCGTCCCCTCTGATATGGCAAGCAGAGGATTCCTGCGGATGTTATCTGATGCAGTGCTTTTCGAAAGATATGGGTGCCACATGCCTTGGGCATTATTCTATATCAGCCATCTGCAATTTTATGCAGAAAGGGCTGGTGTGGGTGCCAGCTTTGATTCCAACCAAGCAGAAACACGCCTAATTCTATTAATCAAGGACTTAGCAAAGACTCTAGGGTTTGATTAGTAAAATCAGATGTGTAACTGCTGGGTTTGATTGAAAGCCTACACCCACACCAGCCCTTTCTGCATAAGATTGAGGATGCCTGTTCTATATGATATTGTTCCATGCTCATTTCAGTACTGTGCTTGACATGGGATGAGGGCAGTCAGATAGTTTTACAGGTGAATTGTGTGTGTGTGTGTGTGTGTGTGGTCTGTGTTTATTTACCCTTGTGGGGACCAAATGTCCCCAAAAGACATGGAATTCAAGATTTCTTTATGTTATAGGGACATTTTCAGGTCCCCATGAGGAAATTGAGCTATTTTAGGGTTAGGGGTTAAGGTTAGGGTTGGGATAAGGTAGGGTTAGGTTAAGGTTAAGGTTATGGTTAGAGTTAGGGTTAGGTACACTACAGGCCAAAAGTTTAAGGCCACCCTCAGATTTTTAAAAAAAAATCACACATCAACTGTGCTTTCCTTAGTTTTTGCACATGAAATGACTTCAGTGCATAAAATATAGGAAGCCAATAGGTTTTTGGTGAATTCCGGACCTCAGACCACATTTTAAAGCTGTCTTGACTGACTGATCACTGACCACAATGTTTTATAATTGAGTTCCAATGCCTTTGTGTTACATGATTTTATGTCACTAGGACGTGATCAATTTTATGTAACATGAAGGAATGCTGTATAAATGCCTTCCCCAAAACCAAGGGGTCACATTGCACTTGCTGCACCATTAAAAATCTGAGGGTGGCCCCAAACTTTTGGCCTGTTGTGTATGTACTGTTCAGGGTTAGGGGTTAGGGAAAGGGTTAGGGAAAGGGGTTAGGGAATGAATGGAGTCTATGGAATGTCCCCACAAAACACGAAAACCCAACGTGTGTGTGTGTGTGTGTGTGTGTGTGTGTGTGCGTGCAAGCATTTGTATGTATGTTTGCGCGTACATCTTTCAGATGCTGTGTTGTGTGATTTTATGTACAATTCCAATTCCGAAATAGTTGGGACAAAGTGTAAATTGTGAATAAAATCAAAACGCAATGACTTTCAAATCACACCAGCCAGTATTTTATTCACAATAGAACAGAGATAACATAGCAAATATTGAAACAGAAATTTCACAATTTTATCCACAAAATGAGCTCATTTCAAATTTGATGGCTGCTACAGGTCTCAAAAATGTTGGGACAAGGGCCTGTTTACCATGGTGTAGCATCCCCTCTTCTTTTTAATGGAGGCGTCTGGGCATTGAGGAGACGAGTTTCCTCAGTTTAGTCATTGGAATTTGATCCCACTCTTGTTTAATACAGGCTCCCAGCTGCTGGAGAGTTTTGGGTCTCCTTTGACGGACTTTTCATTTAATTATGCGCCAAATGTTCTCAATTGGTGAAAGATCAGGACTGCAGGCAGGCCAGTTCAGCACACAGACTCTTCTACTACGAAGCCATGCTGTTGTAATAACTGCAGTATGTGGTTTTGCATTGTCCTGCTGAAATACACAAGGCCTTCCCTGGAATAGATGTCGTCTGGAGGGGAGCATATGTTGCTCTAAAACCTTTATACACCTTTAAGCATTCATGGTGCTTTTTAAAACATGCAAGTGTCCCACACCATATGCACTAATGCATCCCCATACCATCAGAGATTCTGACTTTTGAACTGAACGCTGATAACAGGAGGGGTGGTCTTTCTCCTCTTTAGCCCGGAGGACACGACGGCCATGATTTCCGACAAGAATGTCAAATTTGGACTCGTATGCCCACAGCACACTTTGCCTCTTTGCTACAGTTCATTTTAAATGGGCTTTAGCCCACAGAACACGGCGGCGCTTCTGGAACATGCTCAACAATGGCTTCCTTTTTGCATGATAGAGTTTTAGGTGGCATCTGTGGATGGCACGGCAGACTGTGTTTACAGACAGTGGTTTCTTGAAGTATTCCTGGGCCCATTTAGTAATGTCAATGACAGAATCATGCCGGTGAGCGATGCAGTGGCGTCTGAGGGCCCGAAGATCACGGACATCCAGTAAAGGTCTTCGGCCTTGTCCCTTACGCACAGAGATTTTTCCAGTTTCTCTGAATCTTTTGATGATGTTATGCACTGTCGATGATGAGACCTTCAAAGCCTTTGCAATTTGAGGTTGAGGAACATTGTTTTTAAAGTATTCCACAATTTTTTTACGTAAGCCTTCACAGGTTGGAGAGCCTCTGGCCATCTTTACTTCTGAGAGACTCAGCCTCTCTAAGACATCCCTTTTATAGCCAATCATGTTACACACCTGATGCCAGTTAACTTAATTACTTGCTAAATGTTCTTTCAGCTGATTCTCTAATATATTAATTGCTTTTTAAGCCCTTTTTTGCCTGTGTCCCAACTTTTTTGAGACGTGCTGCAGCCAGAAAATTTGAAATAAGCTCATTTTGTGGATAAAAATGTAAAATGTCTCAGTTTCAACATTTGAAATGTTATCTATGTTCTATTGTAAATAACATATTGGCTCATGTGATCTGAAAGTCATTGCATTTTGATTTTATTCACAATTTACAGTTTGTCCCGACTATTTCAGAATTGAGGTTGTAGAATGACAGAATATGATTAGTAATTAACAACAATAAGCAAACTATTCAGCCCTGCAATTCAATGTTCCACAAATCCGAGTGTTTTTTTTTTTTTTAACAGGAAAAATAGGATCATGACAGAATTGTACACAGAGACTTTCACAATGTTTTTTTTCCGTCTGCACGAAATCTTTTTTTTTTTTTATCTTGACTGAGCTGCTCTCTCTAAAGAAAAAAACCTGGCAGGCCTGCGTCATCTGTCACCGGAGAAATGTTCTCTGGGAGGAGAGCCTGGTCAAATAATTAAATTAGAACACGTCCAGCACATCAAATTTCCATTTTTGACCAGTGTAATCCAATGCAGTCAGATACTGCTTCATATCCTATACATAATACAAACATACAAAAAAAACTTTAAGTGCTTCGCCAAAGCATTGAGCAAAACAATTCCTGAGAAGAAACACCTCAAGGAAATTTACATGACATTATTTTTCTATCTTCCGGGGAAGGAAAATATGCTTCCTGGAAGTCAGTTTCCGTGGAAACCAACAGTAGCTGTGAATGTACTTGCTGATTTGGAGGAAAAGCTCACATCTGACATAAGTGTGTCTGTATCTCTCATTTCAAGGCTAATCTGTGAAACTCTCACCTCCTACTATGGTTCAAGAGTTAGCCCAGTGGAGCGCAACAAAAGCCAGCCCGTTTGAGGATTTTGTGCGACATTACATCATTAGCTCAATTGTATCAAATTTTAAACAAGAATTAGCACCAGCAACAGAAGACTTCAAGAGCACCCTAAGAATTTCACTGTTCACTCACAAAAGTCAGAAAATGAGTGAGGTTACTCAAATATAAAAACCACAGTCCACTTCTCTAAGAAGCACTCTCTGAGTTAGTTCCCTGTATAAAACCAGCCTCCAAACCATTGTAACCTCAAAATATGCACCATCTATCAATCATACTGCATATTTGGAAAGAGATCTGCTCCCTCATATGGACTCTGAGCACAGTGGGTGAGAAATTTGTTGAGAAGGTGAGATCTTCTGTATGAATGCAAAAACCTCGCGCCCTCCGGTAGTAATAGTTTAGCTGTATCCAAGATAGACTCCTAATTACTGAGGCTACGGCCGCAGTAATATGTCTCAATTTGAAAACGCATAACTTTTGCCACATTTTCGCCTAGCGTTCACACTACTCCAGTGTTTTCGAACCCCTAAAATGGAGACTTCTGAAAACGCTGCTGACCCCATCTTAGATTAAAAACTCCAGGATTGCATTTAAGTGTTGATTGTTTTTTTTTTTTAAATACCATTTTAAAATGAAAACATATCAGTGTGCACGAAGCCTGAGTCCTCAAAGTGAGCACTGTCTACTAAACATACTGCCTTCTAATAATAGCATCTAAATTTAGACTGACAGTGAGTACTCTGGGTGAGAAAATCTTTAAGAAGGTGACACTTTCTCTAAATGTGGAGTACTTAAAATATAGGATTTTTATAAATAAGCCTCTCTTCCTCCAAAGGGAGAAGAGTTAGTCTCTCCAGAGCGAGGGAACTGAACCTCACCGCTGTACCACAGCACTGCAGCAGCCTGCCGAGTACAGCAGGCAGGTGCGCCCGGCACACGACCGCATCTCGCTTCTATTCATAGAACAAGAGGCTGACGCTGGCGAGCGGTTAAATTATTCATGGCTGCAGAGGTTGTGTTTAATATGTCACAGCACAACAAGCTGCCGCTACACTCGGAGGCACCGGCCCGGAAAGCAGGAGGGCAGCCCAGGAGTGCTTCGGGCGGCAGAACAGAGTACGGAACAATGCTTTCTCATGCGACCGACACCCAAATCACCAGCATAACATCACTGCTCTCAGAACAGACACTTTAAACATTTTACTTGGATGTGCAACCTGATTTTTATATATCTAGTCGGTATGAAAACACGGCTAATGTATTGCGGGTGAGTGTATATATGTGTACATACTGTATATATATATATATATATATATACATATATAATTTTTTTTTTATTATTCAATAGCTGACATGGGGTGTTTGGATGATATTCAGAATGTGAAATGAGCATAAAAAGTGAGGAATGAACAGCATAATGAAACAGCTGTAATATATCTCCCTGAACACTGATGAATGCATTTATTACATAAGATGAACCGATCCTTCCCAGTCACTAGAGTGTCCACACGAAAGTACAGCCACACACACAAACATAAACACATGCACACACTTACACAAATATTCACAGATGTGCACATTCAGGTTCTGAGACCACAGGTCACTAGCAAATTTACGCTTGCATACCCTAATGGTATACACTATACACTCGCATTGATAACTCAACACAGCCTCCAAGTCGGCCAAGCTTCCAAAAGTCTCCCCAATACATTTCTCCTAAAATATGAAGAATAAAAGAATAGGATTCCAAGCATTAAACACAAAATCAGTTATTAGGGCCAGATTCGCACAGACCTTTTGCACATACATAAGCTTTTTGTCCTTGCTAAACAAATAACATGCCTCGTGATTGGTTAGGGTATTTGCTCTGCACCAATGATCAGAGATGTTACTGATTTTGCAGGTGCTGGCAGGTTTTGCACAAGCAAAGGTCTTAGGCTGTGTTCGTATAGTCAAAAAAATTACAATAAATAAATTACATCTCATTCCAAACCACTTTTCTTTAACTTTGATAGAAAACGTCATGAGGTAAAGGAAAGGCGTAAAGGGGAAATTCATAATGGCTTAGGAACACAACCGTGCTGCTGAGATAATCCAAACGCGCTTACACTGGGCGATGTGATCATGTGTCTGTTGCCAGTCGTGTTCGTTTGTTTTTGTGATTAGCTGGATAGGTGGTCATTGCTTTAAACATTGTTGCCGCATGGAATTGTGGGATTGTGTTTTATCCTTTCTTTTCATTAAGGATGGTTCAGTGCACACTATGCTAAATGAGATAAGTTAGGATGCACTGAAGCACGTTTCCTTAACTCTTAGAGAATTTGAACAGCATTTACTTTGGCTGCCACTTAAATACCTCCAAATCATTTTCTAGGAGTTGGGGGCTTTCCTAAGCAAAAAAGACCGTTCGAACACAGCCTTAGTGAATCTGGCCCTAAATTAACTAAAGTGAGGAAAGTAATTAATTCCTTGAAAAGCTGAATTTTTCTGATTGTGTCTTAAAAATTCCATGTGCTAGAAGTCCCTTGCTTTCCACTATCAGAAGTGATTAACCTCCACTGCAGCTCATCCCGATCGCATATCTGTGACCTCATACCTTAATGAGCAGGAAGGGTAATCTTACCTCGCCTGCGGTGCGTCTGTCGTAGGCCTGAGCTCTTTGGCGGCAAAGTTCTCCACGACAGGCGAGTCGGGATTAGTGGAGCCGTTGCTGAGGCGGTCGCTGCTCTCGTACCCGGACTCGGTTCGCTGGATGGTCCAGTTGTCGCTGCGCAGCTTGAGCCCAGCCCCGCCCTTGGCCCGCCCCCTCTCGGGCGGCGGCTCGCGGTTCTCTCGTGGCTCGGACTCCAGGGAACTGCGGGAGCTGCCGTTCTCCAGCCGCTGCTCATCCTCGTAGATGGTCATCAGGCTCTTCTGCTTGCGGTCATCCCTGGTCCGGGCCCGCTCGCGGTCCCGCTCACGGTTCGGCGCCCTCTCCTGGCTGGAAGACTTGCGGCGGCGCTCCAGCTCGCTCAAAACGCTGTCCACATTCAGGACCTCGCGCACGGGCTTCCAGGACCGGCTCCGGCCTCGACTCCTCTCCTGCCCGCCGTCCGCTTCGCCGCTCACCGATGCCTCCTGTCTTCGCCCGTGGCTCGCCGGCGGACTGGCGGGTAGGCGGGGCTCGTGGGACTGCCGACTCTGATGAGACGTCCTTTCGGGCCAGGCCGGCCCCTTCCCCGGACTCCCGTACCCCCTTGTTTCCGGATGCGGCCTGAATTCGGGAGGCGAAGCGCATCGGACGTGTGTCTTCTCGCTGGCAGCGTCTGTAATGCAGGCCCATGCAAATCCGTTAGCAAAGGTACCCCCACCTCGCCTCATGATACCCATCAAACGCACACCACATCCAAGAGCTACACTACAGTCATTCGCTAGAGCACCAAATCCAAACACACATGCTTAAACTGCCAGTAAACCGAGGAACGTGCATGAACAAAGTTAAAAACACAACCGTGACGTCAAATGAATAATCTTTAATGACTCCTCTCGGTCGCGGCCCGCTCGGACAGAGGGAAATAGCGCGACTTCGACACGTGTGAATTATGCAGATATTTTCATCGCTGTGCTTTTGTGTGGCTTTAGCCCTGTCCCTGGATGCTCCATCAAAGGCCTACGCGACTCCAGTCGCTCACGTCACGGAAGTAATCCTCTTTTAAAACGCTCCTCTTAATCTCGGATTATGTAAGGGCCCCACGGTGGACTCTACAACAGCTCCGCTTTATTTCCTCCGCTTGAAATATGGACTGATGAAATGGGTTCAGCTCCGGCAGGCCAAGATGACCCCGAAAAACTAAGAAAAACGTCCAGGAAAACAGAGTACATCCAGAGGAAGGAGGACCGACACTCCTGAGCATTGCCTAAGACGCGGACAGTAGCTAGGTCGCTATGAAAGTGGTGAACTGTCATATCTCTACCTTAAGCACAGACACCAAGCCTGGCTCACCACCTGAAAGCTATGCCAAGCCCAATGTTCTGGGCACACGATGTCCCAGATTCGCATCCTGCAGGAATTTTCCGGAGGGGGCCGGCTGGCATGAGCGTCCGCTCCGGTCATCGGACGCTGCGGCAGGGCCGAGCAGGAGGAACGCCAGGTGGAGAATTCTGGGCGGGAATTCTGTCCTGCTCCTTCGCGCGGCAGGTCTGGCGAGAGTTCTGTGGATTTCGGTCGGGGGAGGCCGGGCCAGAGCAGAGCCTGCGTTCTCCCCCAATTACACCCACACCCCCATCCCCCGCCCCTACAGCACTCCACACTGGGACACCCTGCGGCAATGCGGGTATCTTTCAAGGACGCCATGAATCACACTTGGCACTTAAAAAAAATTATACAATCTAACGGTAATGGAACGAGGCCAGCGTTACTGTACTGGGAAAGCAGAATAAGCCTGCAATGCACAAAGGTGGGCCACGCTGAGGTATTACTGCATTGCCGATAGGTAAATGCACCTCCTGAACCTTGTTTCCCCCCCCAGGAATCTAGAGAACCGCCAGCAGTAAGGAACCCCAGGTGGCATTCTGCAGAGACCCGCGCACTTGCCAGGTATGGATTAGATACTCCGCAGATGATGTCATCGCTACATTTCCCCGTTGATTAAAGAGGGGCCGGGGGAGCGGTGTTGCGCTCGGACGGATCGTAAAAGCGTTGCGGAGGCGTGCTGATATCAGCAGGAGAAATACTGCATGCGTTTGAGATGTGACGAATCGCTGGACGTTGATGCACTCCCCTGCACTAAAAGCTCACTAAGGAGCCATTCAAAAAATTCCTTTAACCCTCTCCTATCACTGAGGCAGAATAAAAAAATATAACACACCTGCATAAAAGTCATGCTTCATGAACAGGGCACTTTGTCAGCAGCCTTTTACAAGACCTAAACTCAGTCACCACCAGCAATGCACTCTTCATATTTAAGGGGAAAGTAGTAGAGCAAGAGAAATACTCTGTATAACAATGACATTAGAAGAGCAGCTAAAATTACAATCCTCATCAGTCGCATTTATGCCTATTATATTTGGGCCAATCCCAACCACTGGAATCATTATCGACAGCCTTGGTAAGAAGTACTGAACTGATCTCAAGGACACAGATTCGGAAACATCTCTTGCGAAACATCCAGCCCCTACTTCCGTACTTTTTCAGTTTGGAAAGACCAGCACTGGCCAAAGTTTTGTCACAACAATAAACTTCACCACGTTGAAAAAATTAAAGCGATAGATAAACTTTTAAAAAATAAACACTGTCAGACAAAATAATTTGATATTGGCTCAGTGTTAACTAGATAGTCAGTTGAAATTAGCAAATTAATAATTTTCAGTTATTGTAGAGGGGAAAAAAAAACACCCTGAATGAACTACAGGTTTGTTTTACCTTTTTTTTTTTTAGTATGCTGAGGTAGACTCACTGCTCTCGAACTCAGACTCAAACAGGAAGAGGCGGCACAATCAAAGTCACTCAGCTCCACCCATACATCAGTTGTAATCTTCCTCAGGCGCACACTGATTTCCCTAATCTCAGGTTACGTAAGGACCTGTGGCGCTGAGTCCAGGCCCAATGAGCTGTGTCAGCACTTCACTTGGGATCTAAATCAACACCAAGGATGCAGTCGCTAACAAGCAGGAAGAGGAATCATTCAGAAAGGGATTGAGTCATTTGACAGCCTCGTTTTCAACAGGGCTAACGCTGCAACAAATCTATCCAAACCATAGACTGTATAAAAGGATGGACGCAGCACCTGGGTCTGAAAACTGAGGCCAATTCTGAAATCTCTAAAATTTGCATTCTATTTAAGTGGTTGCAGAAAGAAGTTCAATCCTATAGAAGTCTATGAGAAAATGACCCTACTTTCCCGCCTGATTTATCATTTCAAAATGATTTTCCACATTATTTTATTGTATCTATCTCAAGTTCCAGGTCTCCTTCAATATATCATGATGTTCATTTTTATAAATTATGGTCCCAAATAGACTAGAATAAAGGATAAAGCCAGAATATGCTTTATGGGTGTGGCTATCCTCTGGTCCTCGTCTGATACGGTCAGATCCACCTCCTCACTTCTCCCTGGATATTCAATTCATGCTCTCGTCCAATAGGAATCACATCCGGTTTCAAAATGACAAAATAGCCTATTCAAATTGCCAAAATCGAGGCTTCCTAAATGGCATGCTGAAACCAATGGGTGACGTCAAAGTTGCTTCGTCCATCTTTTTATACAGTCTATGGTCCAAACAAGTGTTTTGGTTTTATGGTAGCCTCATTTTCCCCAAATAGTCTGGTTCAGTTAAGTTCAGTTTGTGACACATTAAAATGGTTATTTTTGCGTTTCTACTGTCGAAAGTTGAGGATAGTACCAAAAAAACATTCCAATCCTTCCCATTTTTTTTGTTACTCCTCTGTTGAGGTACCTAGCGCACTGATTCGATACCAGAATTTTTTGCAGCCCATTGATTGGTCAAGAGAGAATGGTCACCCTTGATTGATCAAGGATGTGGCTGATGCAGCTACTGCCATCCGGTAACAACCCCACCCACATTTAAGATTACTGTCTGCAATGGTAACAGAAACCAGATCTCGGGTTTAGGAGCTGGTCTGTAGAGGTTACATACTGGTTCTAAGGGTACTACACCAACAGTGTTGGGTGGAAACGTGGCTTATTTTTGTTTGGTTGGAGCGCAGGTGCCCGTTACCTCGATGTCGGGACTCTTGTCTCCGTTGCCCTCTCTCTGTCTCCTTTCTCTGGAGGTGGGGGGTACGAGGCTCCCCCGGCCTCTGAGGGGCCTCTTTGGGGCCCTCCCTGAGCCTGCCTTTGGGGTCACCAGGGCTGCCCTTCACTGTCACATTCATGGGACACAGACAGGGAGAGAAACAGGAGCTCATTAACAGACTGAAGAGCCTTGAGGCTGCTACTGAACCACAGACATTTCCTCCAAGAGATCAACACAAGACAGTCAGCTCTGGGTATCTGTCGTAGTTTCTTTTGTTTCAAATGGAAGATGCTATGTTACGAAGGTATTAATCCCATCTCTTCTTTTCCCAACCTAAAAATTTAAATTAAAAATCCACACAGACTGAATTGAGTTTAGATCAAGCAATGAAGAGGTTTTAGACATCATGTAACACCTCAAATAGTTTCGTTTTAACATCCACTGATGGGTCCTCCCGCAGATTCATTCTTGTCCCCATTATGGAAGATAAACTAGTCTTAAACCAGACAGCTGGACCATCCAGTCGTAAAATCGTTGGAAAAACTACTTAAAGATCCACTGTGTGAAGATCTCGATGTACTGCTTTTGCTTAGACTGGTTCTGCTATGAATTGATCCAATTCTGTGCTGAATTTCAGAGCTGCGGTTTTGTAGTTAGTAGCAACTATCTAACCAAGTGTCTGTCCTTCACTGTCAGAGAGCCATGACTTTTGACAATAGTTATTTTTTTATGTAGCAGTTTTTTTTTTTTTTTTTTTTGACACGTATGGTCATAAATTTTGACAGTATCGCCCTTGCCACATTACATATGTTTTCCATTTTTGTGATGAACACACCTGTAATTTAGGCACCAACTGTCTGACCCCCCATGGGACTCAGGACTCAGGGTCCACATCCTGCTTTGAAGGCGTATCTCGCAAAGCCCTACTGGTTAGACCTCTTCTAGGCGGGCAGATGTTGCTAATTAGCATTCAAATTGATACAAATCACCCTTGTTGAGGCCTTTGTCATTGGGGTTTAGAGACATCTTAGTGAAAGCCATTTGCAAGGGGTGCTTCAGATATTTTACCCACTCCCTGCACAGTAGTGACTCCTGGTGTCCTGTGTGAGTACCTGGTCCCCGTCCTGCCCGCTCTGCCCACTGGCTCGGCTAAACCCCTGGCTGGAGGGGCCCTGGAGCTTCGGTTTGTACCCACCCTGCCCGCCCGCCGACTCTCTGGACGAATCCGCTTTCTTTGATCCGGACAGTGGAACGTCGGGCCCTGGAGCGCACAGGCGAGGGATTAAACACAGACATGAAACACTGCACTCGTCCCTTATCGCTTTCATCACAGGTGCAATGGGAAGGGGGCCTGTCACCTGCAGTGCCATCTGCTGGCAAACAGAGATGAGACGGCGATTAATTTACCATAATTCATTGGACAACAACACATTATTGTTTTTTTGGTTGAACGTGCATTTTACAAGCTGAAGAGATAACTGGAAAAAAAAAAACCGTCCCAGAAACTAGCAGGAGCTGAAGATGGCTGCAGTACAGGCCCATCAGAGCATCACCAAGGTTGATACTGCTGTCTGGTGATGTCTATGTGTCACAGACTTCCAGCAGTCATTGCACTCAAAGTTATGACACCAAATATTAAAAATGCTAACCTTATTCTTCATCATGTTAAAGTGTCCTATACTTATTTATGCAGCCACAAATTAGGGAAGGGGGGCATACAGCTTCTGTCATTTTTAAATGGTTTATCCAATATGAATGAAAATGTCCTCAGATTAAAGAAGACAGTCTGCACTTCAACCTCATTTTCATTGTATCGTTTCAAACTCAGAGAGCTAACATACAGAACCAAAGTTTTTAAAATGTGTCGCTGTCCAATGAATTACGGTGCTCACAGTAGGTGCCAGCCTTTGCGAACAAAACCACATGATTTTGGACCAGAAATTGAAGTATTTTTAGACACAGCTGATCAGGTGCCCACCTGAAGTGCCAACGTGCTTTCCTCAGATCTTAAATACAATTTTTTTGACACACCCCCTCCCCCACCCAAGTCTGCTAGCTGCCAGCTTTATGCAGACGTTAGCCAAATCGTCTTCTAAGAATGAAATCCAAATAGGGTCAATAGTTGTTGCCAGTATATTTATACCAGTTAATCTGTATTAATTAGTGAAAGGACAGGCCTCCTTGTCCTTAGAAAACCAAGATGCAGGATTTAAACTGGCAGCAGCGATAAAGACCGGATTAGGTGTTGAGGAGATACTGGCTCCTTGTATCAACCAACAATAAACAAGTAAATGTTTAATCGTGCCAAACTCACCAAATTCTCCCCACCACCCCCTGAGCAGCCTGATTATTGGCCGTAGTTAACAAATGTATGCACCTGCATGACCACATTTCAGCTCTCTGATTATGCTCACCATAAGGTAGGCTTAGATGCCCATTAACAGAATATGAGAGGGAAAAAAAAATCTGAGAAGACAGAGGGCCAGCAGATTTTATGGAAGATTACCACAAGAGATGAAAGCACAAATTAATCCAGCTCTTTAATCCGCCAGGAAAATAAATATATAAATAAATAAACAAACAAATATGTATCTGCCTTCGTCAGCTACTGCTGTGCTGTTCCAGAGACAGTGTGGATTTGCAAGCTTGGATATCAGAAAATAAACCACAGCAGTGTAATAATTCAGTTTTGTACCTGTGTGTACACTATTTTACGGGAACTATGTTTGAAAGCAAGGGAAACAAACACAATCCTTCAGCACCAATGTTCAGCCAACCTTGAGACGACATGCCTGTGTAAGGACCGGGACACACTGCATGTAACATGAGTGATTCCTGAGAGGGACACTTCCGGCTAGACCCACTTTCCAGCCTAATTTTTGGGCCTCGTAATTGATGATCAAAACAAAGCACAAGTTTTCATTGCAGTTTATAAGCTAAGCTAAACCCAGTATTGATGTTGATTTTGCCGACTCAGGAACAACCTTTGCCAATACCCTCACAAAACCATCAGAGCTCAGCGTTTACAGCGAGGAGCTATAGGTGTCCAACTCAGAAAACAATTTGCCCGCAGCTCAATCGCCGGCGTTAGCATCCTTTCGTTGGCTCTTGTAAAGACAAAGCTCAAGTAAATGATTAAAACGATATCCGATTAGAAAGGTAAGAAATTAGACTTACTTTAACACCATTAATTTGACCAAAAACACTGCACAATCATTTATACTTAAGGTACATTTCAAAAGAATGCTAGCAAGAAACAGTCCAACTCAGGAAAAAGTTATGTTAACAATACAGTGGCGGATGAATGGTGCAATATACTACAGCATAAAGATAGAGCTGCTTTCACTTTCTTTCACATAATCTGACTCTCAGTCCATACCTCTCGAAGTTTCTCTTTTTCTGTATTTTAAAACAACTACATTAAAAAAAAAAAAAAAAAAACAAATTCAAAGCTCATAGCCAAACAACACTCCCAAATTGGCCACCAGGATCGAAGAGTGACATTTGTTTTGTATCGACAGATTCTAGCTCAGAGAAGAAAATCTATTGAGAACACATAGAGAACCAGCTACAGTTTTTTAATGAAGTCCTGTTTTTTACGTTTTTTTTTTTAATGCTCTGCAGTCCCCTCAGTTGCTCAGGGAGTCTAGATCGTTGCATAGCCCCTTAGTTTAGACTGTGATAACAATGAAGGAAAACGCAGCCATTTTGATACATTACTAAGGCCTAAATGCTTACAGGCAGCCCTGTGAACCCAGCAGAGTGAGGTTCTGACTGGCCTCTGGCCGCATGTAGTGGAACCCTTGAGTGCTTAGCGATAATAGCGCCAGTAAATATTCCAATCTATTAATGAAACATAGACAAGAGTGTAAGCTCTCCAAATGCTATCTGCTAATTAAAATAAATAATGTATGAGACAAGGAAGATATTTTGTGGAGGTAGACAAGGGGAAATCCCAGGGGGTATTGGAAACTGGGAGCATCTATTAATTAGAGAATTAAATTAGAGTTATTAATTATGCCCACGGCATAGAGCTCTCAGTGGACCAACTATACGATTTAAAATTCACCATGCATACCTAGCAGCTATACATTCTCACTGAAGGAAATAAATGTCCTTATTAATGTCCTTAATAAGTCTGTGATTTAATAAACATTCTGGCAGACAGTGAAAGGCATTTAGGGTGGATCAGTGTTTTAGGCCCTGAAATCTGAGGACCTAACCACAAGGCTCTAATCTCAATTCTCATACTGCTGTAGAACTCAGCCTGAAATACTTCCACGCTCTGTTCATTTCACATCGCTGTAAGGAATTAGATTCAGCAGCACGGAGGAAAACAAGTTAATCTGACTCCATTAGCTCAAAATATTGTGATGGTGAGGCTCAGGAAACAATGGATTTGCATATATGTGCATTGGCTGGGGAGTGTTGGGGTAACAGCTGGTTAGTCTCACCACTCCAGTGGCCAAGATTTACGGCTTACGAGGCCAAACCCCAGGACTCAACAGTTGCTCATTAGTTGATTGTGCAAATTGTGTTTCTGCAAAATGGTCAGAGACAATAGCCTGAAAATTATGCTTGTCCAGGTACCAAAACTGATACAAAACCAGTAAGCCCTGCTGAAGGTCACTCGCAATTATAGAGTCTACCCAAATACCATCACTATGACCCCTCCAATATTTATATGAAAGCTACAGCCACGCCAGGAGTCTCTCCATTAATCGGAGACTAGCACATCACACTAAAGCTAAGGCTTCACCAGGGGTCTCTCCGTTAATTGGAGACCGCAATGGGGCCACATGACATCCTCCCTAGGGGTGTCTCTATTAATCGGGGACTTGAACGTCACACTAGAGCTAAGGCCTCCCCAGGGGTCTCTCCATTATTCGAAGACTTGTACATCACACTAGAGCTAAGGCCTCACCAGGGGTCTCTGCAGTAATCAGGACTTGTACAACACACTAGAATTTAGGCCTCACCAGGGGTCTCTCCGTTGATTGGGGACTTGTAATGGGGCCACATGGTGGTCTGGCGGGGGGCGTCCTCGGTGGACACCGCACTCCCATCTGGGTTGGAGTAGAACAGGAGCAGGGGCTGGAAATGGCTCCGAATACATTTGGCTGCCACGTCCTTCCACTTGGACCCAATCTGCAGCACCAGGAAAACATAGCAGACAGGAAACTTCAGGATAGTATGACAACATGAACTGGAGGTGTGAAGCCCTGCAGGTCAGCAAGCCAAATCCTGCCACGAGCCTTATCCACCAGTAAACACAGCCAGCTTACTCCAGCAAGCTCTTAACTGAAGGACCGCAAATTAGTAAATACTAGTGACTGGAATAAAAAAATGAAAAGGAATTTGTGTATGTGGTTTTGTACCTTGGACCAGATGTGAAGTCTCGAACACCCACAACCTAAGATAGTATGCAAATGAACAGAGTATGAAATAAATTAGCCCATAAACTCTATGCTAATGATATGGGAAGTGACCCAGGATGAAATCTCTTTCCACCCTTGCATCTCTTTTTCTGTCATAACCTCACAAAAAAAAAAACCACAGTCCCGAATAATCCAACTTCTGCATATTGCCAAGTTTCAACACCGTGGATTAAAAAGCATACTCATAAATGAAACACAACCGTAGTTACCCCAGATAAAATGTTACTATTACAATTCCTCTGAAGAGACACTTCCGTGGATTTTGAAAAATGGTAAGAAGTATATCACATAACTATAATTCGCCACTAATGTGTAACCAGACCATGAATTTGCATGAATATTAAATCTAGGAGCGAGTGGGAAGCTGGAAGTCAGAGGCAGTAAGTATTTGAACATAAACCCCCAGATAAAGTATTCTGTTTGGATATCCCAAATATACATAAAAACAATGGCAGGATTCTGAAGTTATCCTTTAAGCTCTTAAGCCTCTAGTCAGAGATTACACGAAACGACGTGATGCAGTTCTGCAAAGTAATCATTCCGAGGCCTTTGAGTGCAGGGTAAAGGAGGTGGAAAAGGCTTGACCTTTTTGAAGCCTGCTTCAAAGCCACCATTAGTAATGACCATCCTCTGCCAAACACTGGGCCTTAACAAACAGACAACAGCACTGCTTCTCCTGCAACCTTTCTGGGTAATGTAGTTTTTTTTCCCCTCAATAATGATTATGTTTCTCAATGATCAATGATATTTTCGACAGAGCGGTCTGATAAATGAATCTTATAGGGCTCCAGGGGTCAGTAAATAGCCAGTGATTTTAAACTAGGCCAGCTACTGTATATTAAACAGGCAAACAATATAAATGCAGGAAAGGAGTTTCTATTTTGAAAATTTCATAAAAATATTAGATCAAAGGTTCTCTATGGCCAATTTGCAGGTGAAAACCCAAATGTCCTTGTCGTAGCAACTTCAAACTCAGTTGCGGTAGCATGCAAAATAAAGTTTAGATATTGATCTAATAACAGCCGAGTAATTGAGCGACTCATTTGCATATCTGAGTCTCCACAATAACTAGTCTCTCTCCTTCGCGGTTCCACGAGTTAAAAATACAAAATAATCAACACTGGTGAATCATCTTAATTGGGTCAGAAAAAGACAATACATCAAATCAAATGAGGAAATGGGGACGTTATAAAACACAGAAAAAGCATCAGGACAGGGACTTTAATCTTCCCTACAAAGATAAAACCAGACAATTAATAATTTCCAGTGACCGACAGCAGCTTAACGAAAGCCCTTGAGTTTACACAGAAGAATGTTCAGGGTGGAACAAAGAGGCTCATGGGAGGTGTGGCAAGAGCCAAGAACTTCCTGCATTCAAAAATGAACATGCACTCCAGGAAAAAACCATGGTTCTTGTGCTAGAGTCTTGATTTATCGTTTTCGGTATTTGAAATATGTAGCACGCATTCTCCTGCTCACAGAGCAGCGACTTCACGCTTCGCTACCTCCATTCTCATGACTGTTGCCTGCATTGTTTATGTCCGTGACGGCAAATTGGCCGCCCACGCCATAAATAAAACATCTGCCATGAAATAATAATTTACTGGCTCTTCAAAAAAAATCAGTTAATTTGAGATTCATCATATTTACCGCATGTTTAGTGCTGTAGCTTCCATGAGCAAACAAATGCTGCAATCGCTTAGTGCAACACAAATACAATATAGATAAATGTTTTCGCTTATGGCCAGAAAAGGAATACTTTCATATTATACCACCAAGGAAATAAAAGATGGCAACAGCTATTTTTACGTTCCCAAAATCATTTACCTTTACTGTCCCTCTGATCAAAACAAGAAAAATACTGCCATTTACTGTATGTAGGGTGATCGTAAAATAAAGAACCATTCTGTTAAACTTGCGTTATACAGGCTACCGTCAAATAAATGTTGCTTATATTAGCTAAAGTAACATAACCTAAACCTAATGTACAATTACAGATGACAGAAGATCACACAATCTCAAAACGATGTTGGCTATGATGATGGCAATAGTGATGATGAAGATGATAATGATGATGGCAAGGGTGTGATGATAGAAAATTTTCCCTTAACTTGGGCTGGCGCTGGTATCCAAAGTATTACAGTCGATTAAGAGTTGGCAGGACCCCTATGGTTGTTCTGTTAGCCTGCTGATCGTTATACCCCTCCTTCAGGTTGTATCATGATCTTTATTTATTGATTTTATTTTTTTCATCACAATTGTAATTAATTATAAAGTAGACCTTCAAAGTGGGGGATAGAGGTGGGGGAAAAATGGACTAGCCAGGCCCTGATCCCCCCGGATGTGTGTTCACCAAACTCAAACTCAAAAGAAGCTCACCTCTTTGACGGTGGCGTCGTCGAATAAGACCCACTTGGCGGATTTGGAGTGGTAGGCGAAGGTGCAGTAATGGCGACTGGAGAAGCAGATCATGCCCACCAGGACCAGCTCGCTGCGTTTGGCCTTCTCATCCAGCACCCTGTAGAAGAGCTGCAGGACACAGCGCCACCAGGTCACTCCACTCTGACCTTCCGCGGCTTTCCGTATCACACAGGAACTGACATCCTACTGAGAGTGTCCAGATCTTTCCGTATTCGCACAGTAACAGTCATCACACTGAAAGAGACCAAATCTTTCCATGTGACACAGTAACAGCCAAACCGCTAAAAGAGTGCCAAAATTTCCGTCTGACACAGTAACAGTCACACCTCTCTGACCATCCATAGTTTTCCGTAAGACATAGTAACAGTCACCCTGCAGAAAGAATCTGGATCTTTCCGTCTGACAAAGTAACAGTCACCCCACTGGAAGAGTCCAGATCTTCCATAATAACAGTCATCCCATTGAAAGAGTCCGGATCTTTCCGTGAGACATGGTAACAGTCACTCCACTGGAAGAGTCCAGATCTTTCGTATGACACAGTAACAGTCACATTACTGGTATGAAACATTAACAGTCACCGCACTGAAAGAGCCCTGATCTTTCTGTATGACACAGGAACAGTCACACCACTGTGACCTTCCACAGCTTTCCGCGTCACACAGTAACAGTCACATCACCGTGAGCTTCCACAGTTTTGCGTAAGACGTGAGACACACGTTTCAGCCCGCTCTGCGGTCCTCGTCGTTGCCTACGACGTAGCAGACTGCAGTGATTATCCTCGTTTTATTCTCCCTTTTGTTTATTGAGTGACATTTTTTCACCCATCAGCAATGTAGTCTAAGTTATACCAAAATACTCCATTTGTAACGTAACACTCACTTCGCTGAGATATACCAGGTTGTTCTGTTCGACACTGAACCAGTCACCGCCTTTGAAAGCATCCAGCTCATTCCATCTGACACAGCAACAGTCGCCCCACTGAAACCCTCAGCTCAATGAAACAGTCTGGATGAGCTTTGCCATACGACACAGAAACCGTCCAGTCACTCCACCAAAACGGTCCCGGTCTTTCCATATCCAGATGAGAGGTTAACAGTCACCAAAACATATAATTCTGCCAGGCCCAACCCTGTTACTGATGATATACCATTGAGCCATACGTCTACTATCTAACTCACTTATCCTTGTCAGGGTCACAGGTCATAGGGGAGTCGATCCCAGCATGCAATAGATGAGAGGCAGGAATATGTCATGGATAGTTTGCCAATCTATCGCTGGTCATGCATACCATTGACTCACACCTATGGGAAATTTAAAATTAGCCTGGCATGTGCATCTTTGGACCATGGGAGGAAATCAGAGAGCTCAAATTATTCCAAAGTGGAAACAAGGAGAACATGTACACTCAAAACAGAAAGGCCTAGACCTGATTAAATCCCACAACCCTCTGACTGGGAGGCAACAGCGCTACCCACTGCAGCGCTGCTCTGCCCTGCGGACCGTCATGACAACCCTTATGCGGGACACCTATTTCTACCAATCAACAGCTCAACAAGCTCTTGAATCTCATGCTATCATCTCTAATTCTTGAAGGCGATGTGCTTAGTAATGTTTTGAGTGGAAACCTAGGACAGAAGATCTCCAGGACAAGGGTTGAGCAGCCATTATATAATGACCACAGCTGAGCGCGTTCATTTCAAAGTGGATCGTCCAATCATCATGCATCTACTAAACAACATCACTATCCTTGAGAATTATATTAATGTACATTGCACACACACACACACACACAAATCACACACACATACAGATCATCAATGCGTCAGAGATATCAGTGGTGTCTCGTAGAATGACAAAGTGCATTAAATTCTAAGCTGGGCCCAAGACTTGGTCATATCCTCCCAAAGGTGGGAGAGGATTTAAGGAGGCCGATGTTACTCAGGTTACCGTGGCACTGACTTCGAATCACATGACGGGAGCTCACCCACAGTCGTCTGTAAGAGATACACCTCCCCTCTCTCCCTCCCAACACCCCAGCTCTCTCGCTCTCTCTCCTCTCTCTCTCTCTCTCTCTCTCTCTCCCTCTCCCTCTCTCTCCCCTCTATCTCTCTCTCTCCCTCTCCCAGGTCTCATGCCCTTTAGCAAGTAAAGGCCACACCAGTCACAGGTTCACGTGCTTAAGCAGGGACTCATTCCGGCTTTCTGCTCGCTGCCCTCAACCGATATTAATCTTGAGAAAGGTCAAAGGTCAACTGGACTCATTACACTGAATTACAGTCACTTGGCGAAGGCTCTGATAGACAGCGACAGAGTAGCCAGGCAGACTCCACACAGAGGGCCGTACTGTGTACTTCCGCCAGTCCGTCTCGCCATCAGCGTATGCCCGAGTCTGTCCTGGATGGTGACGTTGCCGCCGGGCTAAAATTAAGAATTGGAACAGCCCTCCGGTGAGGGGAATCTGGGTATTTTGTGCAGTGAGCGGATCAGGCCTGCCTCCTGTCTCTGTGGGGTGGCACACGACTCGACTAAGATGGTCGCAGCTTCCAGTCACGCCAATCATGCCATTTGGGTCTCACTCGTGTGCGCAGAGCACATCAGGACACTGCTGAAAATGGAACGTCTAAGAGATGAGACTCAGACCAGCTCTCAACTTTTTTTGAGTACAGAGAGTCTCCCTTCAAAACCAAGTTTAGACCAGGACGATTTAAAATGCTGTTTAGCATGTTTACTGTAGCATGTTTTACATGTTTACTTTAGCATGTTTACTGTACTGGTAAGTTCAAATTTCTCATCCCAAAATCTCATCCCAAATATCATGCCCCTTCAGCTATATTTTTGTCTCATTCAGTCAAAAAGGGAATAGAGGTGCAGTTTTAAATCTTTTTTTTGTCTGTTTCAGCAGAGCAGTAGATACTGAAGCACTATATACCTCCCTGTAGGCATGATAAATCTGGGCGTGACACCTCACACAGCTCCTGGGTCAGAAAAGCAAAGTGACAGCTCGAGCTGGGCACTTACGTCACAGCTGGCACAAGCGGGAGCATTGGCAGCTCGCTACTCACGCTCGACAGCTTGCGTGCGACATCACGTAATCGTAACCACTGCAAACAAACAGGCAAACCTCTCCAAAAACAGAGACTGACTCACACACAAGACATTTTAAAAGTAGAGTGATAGTGATTGACATTATCCAAAGCCTTCTCTTTACAACTGATTAGCTGTTCTACTCCACAAGAAAAATTTTGATGGAAAGGATTTCTATTTTTGGCTGAACCAGCATGGACTGGCCCGAAAACTATGGCTATCAGTGGCTGAGTGAGTGGCCGAGTGAGTGAGTGAGTGAGTGAGTGAGTGTGTGAGTGTGTGATGAGTGAGTGAGTGAGTGAGTGTGTGAACATAGATCCAAATTCAATGAAAATTTCAAATCCAGTTATCTACATCATAGACCATACCACTGGGGCATAGATCCCATCCACATGACAAATTCAATGAAAATTTCAAATAATCAATTTTGCATCCCTGTGACAAATACCATTAAACGGTCCAGCCGTACAGTAAGTTTTGACCTAGTCTTGTTTCCTCTGAGATGATTTAATACCACGTGTAATTTTCCCCTTCCAGTGTTCATTCTCCAGCCCAAAAATAAAGCTAACCTGTGAAGACCTTAAGCACTTCTTTTCTGATTTCCCTCATGAATCTTCAGCAATCCTGTTGAAGCCCAGCCTAGCAACCGGGATCAAATGATACCTTCATCAACACGACACTGTGAAATTTTATACAGCACATCATCATTTTTACAGAACTGGGAGCAAGCGTGCGAGACACAGTGGGAGAAACCGTTAACTGCGGTGGGAGCCAGGGGTGGAAATTGCAGGTTCAGCTTCGTTTGTCCCCGTGGCTTGCCCCAGCCCAGATTTGCCGATTAGCACAATTTTTCAGTCACAAAGAAACAATGAGCAAAATCAGCTGACCGTTTTCACAAGGCTTTTACTTCCTGTCGCCCTGGATTCAGTAACTGAGGGGCAATTGTCAAGTGCCATTAAAATTAGGGAAAAAAAAAACACTCTTACCCCAGAGAGGTTGAGGTGAGGGGTCAGCGAGCGAATGACATCCTCGGTTAGGTCCGACTGTTCGGCGTCCCAGACGAAGCCAATGGTGAGGATCTCCGGGCAGTTCATGAGCACCCGTCGAATCTTGATGCTCTCCCCGCAGTTGCTCTGAGACAAGGGGCACAAACAGTGCCACTCAAATCTAGGCATTTCAGACATTTAACCCTTTAAACCCATCTCAATGATGACACGATGGTGCAGAGCATAGCTCGAATAACTACTGTTATTTGACACGTTTATTATTCTTCGTTTTATTATTCCTCTTCCGTATTAAATTTCAGGTTTTAACTCATCCCGCAGCCTTGAGACAACCCGGCAAAATATATATATATCAAAACATGCAGCTTGATCAGGATCACTGTCCCATGACTTATGGTGACAATGTCTCAGTTTTTGAAAAACTGCAAAAAAAAAAAAATCCCATTCATAGGAATGGGGAGGTGTCGAAAAAGTGGTCAACCCCAGCCCTCTTTGGAGTCACATTACGTCGCCATACTTCAACATAAAAAGACAGCTGAAACTTTAAATGGGTCACAAGACTTGAGACTTTTTTGGAGGTAAGTCCATTTCTTAATAGCTAGAACAGTTTTTACATGACAGCAGTGAAAGATTTATGTTTTTTTTTTTTTTTTTTCAAGAGTTTATGAAATTATGATGGGTTTCTATGGGGCAGAATGTTCAGAGCTAGAGTGGGAGATTTCAGTTACACCATCTGCCAGCCCTTAAAATTCTTTCAAAAAGTCTTTGACAACTTCGTTTAAATCCTACAATTTCATACCTACAGATACAATTTATATGTCAAAACGTAGCGAAACATGTCCTCTCACACCCAATGTGACTCTCGTTGTGACATGACTCATGATTTTTCCATAAATGAACATGAAGCACAGAGAGTGCTGACCACGTCTCACTGAACTCCATGATAAACTGAGCAAACTTATCAGTTGCCTGATTCTGCCTGAGGGAATCTCTATGATTTAACTCCTGGCATCACTGCTTGTCTACACAGTATACACTCTGATTACATTCACTGAAACACACACACACACACACACGCAAACACATGTACAAGGGTGGGTGGTTGCATGATGTCACCCACAGCAAACACAGCCATAAACACAAATTTACACACGCACATACTGTACAGACACAAACATACATGCAAACCTCTATGATGCCACAGCACAGATGCACACTGACTTCTATAACCCAGCTGCTGTGTTCTCTCCTTCTGCTGATCCTGATCAGCTCCCATCTCACTGTCGGAGGTCGTAATGGAGCCCAGCCACCATGAAGGGCTCCCTCACATCCATGCAGCGTCCCGTGGCACTTTCACATTTTCTTTTGCAAATGTCAGTGTAAATGGAAGTATCTGAGCAACACTTTTCATTTTTTTCTTGGAAAGTAGTCAAATTTATCGCCAGACCTTGAAAGACAACACCCCCCCCAAATAATTTGCCATTATACAGTATCTTGATGTAAATAAACTACAAAATATGTCTTATGTAGCATTCATTTCATGTTAAGTTTTGAAATTAAATTATTCCGGAGAAACGTTAAACTTTTGTCCCATAAATGTAGAGGATTCAATCTATTAATTCAGAGGGGCCCGACACCACTGTTTTGATTTGGTCACCCAGCTGAAAGCAAACCATAATTTGCCACCATATTTTGTCATAAGTTACCCCTGGTGGGCTCACTAAGATCATGGCCACACTTTGAGGAGCAGAATAAAAATGTTTTCTAGTAAAACTGTGGCTGTTATTGAATTCATTGATTCATTTTATCAACTTATGGGAAAGACAACGCTACTTTAAGCCTCATCTGAGGGGTAAAACATTTGTTAAGAAAGATTGTTGCCTCAGACGCTTAACCTCCCAACAAGTATTCTGTTCCTCGAACAAGGTAATGTGATGCATGTTCGCTGATTACTGTACAAAAGCGTTGGGATCTCCTATTTCTGTGATAATCTCACTCTCTCTCACTCCCTCTCCTGCTCTCTCTCTCTCATTCTCTCTCCTCTCTCTCTCTCCCGCTCTCTCTCTCATTCTCTCTCTTGCTCTCTCCTGTCCCTCTCCTCACTCTCTCTCACATACTCTCTCTCTCCCCTCTCCTCACTCTCTCTCGCTCTCTCTCTCCCAGCATGCACTGTGGCTGTCTGCAGGTGCAGCGTGCGATGCGGTGTGGACAGGCAGAGGTGAAGCACAGCTCTGTTGCCAGTGGAGATGCCAGCGTGACTCTATTTATATCCCAGTGTGAGATCGGCGGACTGTCTCTCCGCCCGCTCCTCTGTGATGTCACAGCAAGGCTCAGTGGGGGGTGGGGGGACTGGCACCGTGCATGACTGCAAAACTCATCTCATACACACGCACTCGCTCACACACTTAAAGCAAAACACACATGAACACACAGGCACATGTAAAGCAAAACACACATGCACTGATGCACACACACGCAAAGCAAAAAAAACATACATGCACTTGCACGCATAGATACACGCAAATGCAAAGCAAAACACACACGAACACACACGCACATGTAAAGCAAAACACACACGCACTGATGCACACACACGCAAAGCAAAAAAACATACATGTACTTGCACACATACATATACGCAAACGCAGAGCAAAACACACACATGCGCATGCATACACACGCAATGCAAAACACATACATGCACTCAAACACCTAAAGCAAAACACACACATTCACACATGTAGAGCAAAACATGTACATGCAAAACACAAACACATATGCATGTGCACTAATGAGCGTGGTCACACGCACACAAAGCAAAATCCATACAGGCACAGACACGCAAGTACAACACACATAAGCACACAAACATGCATCTAATGTGTACCAATACAAGTGCACTCACACACACGCAAAGCATGAAGGCATATATACACACACTCTCACACACACACACACACACACACAGACATACAAAGGCAGGCAAGCATGCACATATATACTCACTCAGATAAACACACACTCACCCTCAAAACTGCATTTTCAAGCAAGCATTCAAACACACACAGCATTTTTTGTGAGTTCGGTCACACCAGGGCTTCTAGCAAGAAGCCTGAAATGTGTTATTTTGGTCGGCATCTCTCAGTGACTGACAGGTCAGTGAAAGGACACTGCACATGGACACAGTCATTCAGCATCCAATGAAGGGGAGATATTTTGGAGCATTAAGCAAGTATTCTGGAGCTCTATAACTCTCAGTTCACCTGAGGTGGTCAGCATTAGAGTGTAACAAACATTTTGATGAAAAAATTCAGTTGCCCACGACCACAGGTGTACCCCCCTACTGGGAAAAAAATTCCTCCTTCGCAACAGACAGCCCAAAAATACATTTCTGGAGAACTGTGTTTTTTTATCACATGGGACCCACAGCACGATAATTGGGTACTCCTTGTACCGTGGCAAAATCGCCATATTAACATATCAAATCATTAATTATTAATACTTGAAATTGATGGGTGGCGTGATCTCGTAATCTCAGCACGAATCATCCAACCAAATATAAAATCACTCCCTTCACACATATGAAGTGCAGTGCAATTACGAGCAACACACCATAAAATCAAAAAGTTTACATAAAAAATCCTAAATCATTAATATTTACAATTAGCTGATCCCAAAAAAAAAATCAATGGGTGGTATGACCTTACCACCAGTAATAATCCCACCAAGTATAAAAACACTTTAATTTAATTTGTCGCCAGGAGAGCAATTACGAGAATCCTGTACGGAAGCAGGCACAAAAGAAAAAGTGATCGATAGCATTCCCCCAATTCTTTAGTATGGGGGATACAATGACATATTAGTGTACATTTTTTTTAAAGGGCTCATGTAAACTATCCCTGGTTTATTTTCATTGCTGCTGGAATGCAATGACCTATGGAGGACAAAAAATGACTTAAATTAATAAATAAATATGGGAATAAAGAAATACATAAATTCATAAATAATTGCTGGACTTATTTATACTTAAGCCATTTTTTGTCTTCCAAAGTAACAAGGGGAAGTAGACCACAAATGGGATATTTGCACTACCTTTTGCAGACATTATGTGATCAAGACTGACGTGACACAGGAGTCTCCTGTCTAAAAAATGCGAATACATGGCGAACTCCCATAATTCTGCGCTCACAAGCACGAGGGCCACGCGACTCGCGCCATCTGTTTGCAAACATTTGGCTCCCGCAGAAGTATTGTTGAAATCAGCAGAGGGATTGAAAAAAAAAATCTCACGATGCAGAGAGAGATGCCAAGAGCCCGACGGAGAGGCGTGACAGACGGAGGCGGGAATCTTACCGGGCAGTTTCGGAGGTCCCCGATGGTGCTCGCCGCCTGCAGAAGCTCCGCGAAGGTTTCTGACCGGAGCCTCTCGCTCTTTTCCAGCACGCGGTTGGCCTGTTGGCTGGAAAACAGAGCCAAAGGGCGACGTCCATTACGTTTCTGATCAAAGACTAGGCTCTAATGTGCTATGCAGAGTAGCTATAGAATAGAAAACAGAAATGAGCTGGGCCTGGCTGCATTCAGTGGAGCTGACGTCCATTATGGCTCTGATGGAAATTAAACAAGACAGTACTATACTCTATGGATTGAGCGTCCATTAGGTATCGAGGGCCCTGCTGTTGAATGGATGTCCATTATAGGTCTGATCTGAGATGGAATGGTTCGTGTCCAGTGGGCATCCATTATGGCTCTAACCAGAGGTTTGCTGAGCCCTACAGTACTATACATGAAGTGGGTGGCCATTATGGCTCCAGTGAGAGCCAAGTGAGGTGGTAAGCAGAGCGGTGCAGAATGTGCACTAAGGCTCTAATGAGATGTGGTGGGCTGTGCTGTCCAATATGGAATGGGTGTCCATTCTGGTTCTAATCTGCTGTGGGTAGTATGCAGAGCAGTGCTTACCAGAGTGCAGTGGTGGAGACATAATGCACTAACTGTGTGAATGGCAGGGGGTCCGAAGAAGCCCCACAGCTGCGGCAGACACACTAAAAATAAAAATAAAAATCACAAAATTCAGGCATTTAGCTGGTCCACTTACTCACAGATACAGTGCACCATGGAAGTATGAGGAGTGATAGAATTTATGGTTTTTTTAAATGGCTCAATACTCAAGAAAATTTAAATAAAACAATGAAAAAAAGTTGAAATCAAACTGCCAGCGTGAGTGTGACGGTATTGAGAGTATTTCCACCAAAATCAGATAATATCTTCAGGAATTACGGTCACCTTTATGCAGAGAGAAGATATTTCTGCAGGACTGAATTCACACAATACCGTTTCTGACGTTCAGTGCAGACTTTACTGCGCGGAAAAGTTTGGAGCTGGCAGCAAAAGCTTAAAAATATTACAGGCATTTAAGGGTCACCACCTCTAACCAACACAATGTATGACACAATAACAGCCGATCTGGGCATATATTAAAAGCCCAGGTTACAGCCCAACATGCTACTAGGAGAAGTGTGTGTTTTACCACCTATTGAGTACAGTTGTGAAGCTGAAATTTAAAAAGTAACTGCCATAAATTATTCCTCCGTTTCCCATTTTCCATTAGATAGCGGACTGACTGACTGCGATTACAACAGTAAAGCTCATTCATCAGTGTTGGTTTTATTTTAAATACACAAGGCCAATATGCAGTATTGTCCAATATAAACATAAATGTGATGGGCTCATATTGGGAACCATAATTGAAAATGTCGTTCTGGCATTCAGCTGATAAGCCTAACTGACGAGTGCCATATTTTCATCTTCAGGCAATGAATTTGTGCTCCACTCTCTGATGTTCATTTTTACACATCATTACACCGCATGTTAGCTGGGCTGCCAATGACCGATAGCATGTTTGTCATTAAAGTTCTAAATATTCCACAGTCCCTGATAAATGACTGCAGTAAATTGTAAACGCATTATGCGTGTCTTGCATGGGGTGGGATGAAACCGGCGTACAAACACGAAGAAAAAGGGGTTCCGGGGCGGTTGGTCGATGCTCGAATTGGCACTTATCGCGAGGCAACAGCACTAACAATATAAAACAGTATTATGCTGTAAACACCCAATACAAGCAATTAAAGCATGTTGCTGGTAGTGCACTACACACTGTACTTTTATGAAGTCACATTCCTGGACATAGCAGGCTGATAGTAAGAATCAGTAATCTCACTACCTGCTCATACAGGGCCACCGCAAACTTCTGGTGGGTAATACAGGACCTGGAAGTGCAGACATCTGCCTCAGCATTGGACACCACGTGAAGGTGAATCCGCTCCAGGATGTTCTCCTGTCATTCCAAGGAGACCAAGAACAACACGACTTTAACTGCAGAAATGGTCTGTGACCCTTCAATGCAAAGTTTCGTAAAACTAAGGGTTAGGCTCCTAAATGAGTTGCTGTAAATTTGTGGGTCCGATGGAAAAAAAATAGGTCCCGAAAGGCGCTGTCGTTCTAATTTGGGTCTAAAAAAATAAAAGTACGCCTAATTTGGCAATAGATTTTAAAAAAAGGTTAAGGGGGATTTATTTCCAAGCTGCCAAATCAAAGTCAAAACAACATGAGCAGCATCTTAACTAGAAAATCATAAGAAAAAAAATGAGACGCCAGGCATGAAAATTGACTGATCTCAGTTCAGTTCCAAATCTGCTTTAGATAGTAGCCTGTATTTACTCTTCCACTGGAGAGCTGATGGAGCCAAATCCAGACAACGGATCTGAGCACAAAATATCTTAACCCACAGTGTACTGAAGCAATGAATTTTTTTAGACCCTTATTGAGTAGGACAAAACAGAAAAAGGAATCAAGTTACTTAATATCAGAAATTCCAATATGTTGAAAGTGTATTCAATTTATTACTGCAAAGCGCTAAAACAATTGAAGGTTTCAAAAAAGTTTCATATTATTGTGACAACTGGCGATACTTGTCTTACTGAATTAGTGTGTGTTTGTGTGTGTGTGTGCGCGTGTGCCTGTGTACATTCGAGATAAATCTGATGAGCAACTCTCCGATGTTAGTCTCAGAGATGAGAGAGGAGCGATTCGCAGTATCCTTCACAGAGAGCTACACAACATGCTCTTATCAATCCTCCACATACGTTCAGCTCATTGCAGGGTTTGCTACTCACTGGCAGATCATTACAAATAGCTGCTGGAGTACAGACTGAGAGAAAAGGCTTCAGGCTTTCACTCAAAGTCTTTGTCGCAAAGAAGTGTATCATACTTTCTAGAGGCCAGGCATTTTGCCGATTTCAAACATGTCAAAGATTTCTATGCTGCTTTTTGTTTTTGCTGTTATCCAGTAGCCCCGTCAATTTCATATTTCATTGATCATTTGTTCCATTCGCTAAATACAGCGCACGCACAACAGAATACTGGTAAATGGTAAAAGAAGCTGGACTATAAGCCTACAACATTAAAAATTACATTATGTGCCCACAGTATTGTCCAGCCACTGCTCTACATGGGGCATAATCTGTCTATCCCCGACCAATTATCATGCTTTTTCACTGAAATGCAGTGATGATTTATTCAGTAAGAATGAGCTGACCTCCGAATTCCTGCTGAATCGTACAGGAAACGAGCCTCTCTCTTCGTTTAATGTGGTTTTAATTCCTCCATTATCTGTACTGCAGATGTTAAAATGCTGAGTGCAGTACTTCCATTATAAAAAATTATAAAAATTATATGTGTGCGCATGCGACACATGCACGAACATGTATGGACACGTGCGTGTGTATGTGTGTGTGTGTATGTATGTGCTCATGTGCATGTAGTGCATGTATGTGTGTGTGTGTGTGGTGCGTTAAAGTGCACAGTGCGTTCAGAAGCGTGTGTGTGTGTGTGTATGCGTGCATGTGTGCTTTCAAGTGCATGCATATGTGTGTGTGTGTGTGTGTGTGGATATATATGTGTGCGTATGTGTGTGCATTTGTTACCATGCGTGCATTTGCTTGAGAGTGTGTCTGTGAGCATGTGTACATGAGTGCATATATCTGTGAACATAGCTGTTTGCATGTCAGTGTGTGAATGCACGAGAACATATGTGCATATGAAAGTGTGAGAGTGTGTGTGCTTGTCAGTATATGTGTGTTTGGGGTGTGTGTGCGCTTGTATGCCTGAGCCTGCATCCATGCATGTGTGTGTGCTCGTGTACTGCAGATATACATCTGTACATGTGTGTGTATGTTAATATGACTCCTGCGCTTTAATCCTCGTCTACCATCTTGCTCCTTCATTTACATTTTAGTCATCACATACTAGAAAGAACAATATAAAACGTCTATAGCACATTACAGTAACGTGTTGATATCAAAATGCCATTAAGCGCTTCTGTAATGCAATGCATAAATGGAAATCAAAGAACGCCGGCCTTGGCAGGAATTTTGAAAGACTAATTACCAATATCACGTTTAATAAACGACAGGTCTATTATATCCGTGTGGCAAACATTTTAAGCTGGTCACGTAACAAAAGGAAAACAAGAGAGCATAAATATGACCAAGGAGGCAAACATGTCGGCAATGAGAATCAGTCACGGCAGTGCACAAATAAGCTCAGTAATTGAAAATAAATAAAACAGGCAGCACAGCTTTTTAAGAATAATTACCCGTTAAATAATTACCAGTAATAACTGCCTGCAAATTATTACCAGTGAACAACAATTGTGGTTCACTGTCACACTAAAAAACTGGTGGCACATTCATTCGTGTGCACCTGTGATATCCCGCTCATTTTTTTACACACAATGATATTTGTGAATCGCACACACATACACACAAGAGAGTCCACTTTAGCTTCAGTGAAGAAAAACACGGACGATATGAAAAGATGCAACCATTCCAAAGGACCTCACCAGGAAAATATGAACTGCCAAACATCATAAAAAATGTAGGTGCGATTTAAGAGTTAAATGAAATGGTGAGCGTCTGGTCATTTTAACTGTCACATGCAGGTGTTACGTAACAAACTACAGTCACGTTGCAATGCCTCAACCGCATTGGTGGAGGGACAGTATCCCCCTCCAGTCTCTGTCCCTGCTGTAACCTTGCCGATTGGACAGTCACAGCAGTTCCCTCCCAGACAACCCACCCCCTCGCCTTTAGGCTATTGTCCTGGTGCCATCGACTAATGTCGCCCTAATGTCACGACTGGATGGAACTGAACTGGGGGAGAACTCACCAAGCAGTCGACTTCCCCTGCAATGCCCACAACTGGCCCCGTTCCCACCATAACTGCCCAAGCTCCTGCCATATCTACCCCTATTCCCGCCACAACTACCCCTGTTCCTGCTATAACTCCTTATTCCTCTCATGCCCATGCCGACTGGATGATCACAGTGATATATGGGCCTGCCCTTAAGCCCAGGTGTCAGTTCGCCTGCATCATGGCTGAGGCCACAATGATGGGACAGAACAGGGGCGGGCTCATCAAGCTCTGTCCCTTTCATGACCATCCTGATTGGACGATCACAGCCCTCACTGAAACTCCCACCTCCCTGACCTTCAGCTTGGTTGTCTGTGCGCCTGGTACAGAACTAAGGTCACATTGAGGGATGGGATGTATTGGGGGGGGGGGGGCACGGAGTCACAAAGCACTTGGCTGCCCTCGCTGCTGCTTTAACCTAGCCAATAGGACGGTCACATTACCTTCCCTCCCAATAACCCCCCACCCCATCTCCACACGCTTCAGCCTGGTTGTCCGGATTCCACAGAGTAAGAGAATTGTGACGATGAAATAGAATTGGGGCGATTCTCACACATACTGTGTGCCATAACCAGACCAATCAAATGACAGTATGCATCCTCCTTACCATCTCCAAACCAAGCTATCCAGGTACCCAGACTATTAAACAGACAGAGCATTCAGGATGCACAGCCATATTTGGGGGTGTGCTGGGCTGGAGGGGTGGGGACTCATATTGCACATACCATGACCCCACCCATTAGATGCCAGCATGCCCCGCCCTCCACCTCCCTGTTCAGCTATCCCTGCTCCCTGACCACCGCTGAGGTCGTCGTGACGACGCGCTGCCAGAATCGGGGGGTGGTGACTCACGAAGCACTCGGCGGCATCGTCCATGAGGCCAAGCTGGAATCGCTGCTCGTCCTTGAAGGTCTCGGCCAGGGCGTGGCGCAGGGTATCCGAGGGCAGCGCCCTCTCTCGGCTGTGCTGGAACTGCGTGAAGATGCTCTGCGGGCGGCAACCAGAAACTAAGCATTTACTTTCCTCCCAGGTTTCTGAAGTGAAATAAATTCATCACTCATCATAAGCGCATCGCATTTTCTCTGACTCAGAGAAATAACCTTCGCCTGGTCTTTAGGACACTAAAATTATATTGTGTTGAATGTTTACATTTTTATCAAAATATATCGTGCTGTAAAGGAATATTTGCCCCCTTCCTGATTTCTCCTGTAATGTCTCCTAAAGACACAATGATTTATAAGTGTGCATTTTGTGTTTGCTCATGTTATCTTTTTCCGATGTGACATGTTGTATGAAAATATGAATTTATGAAACCATTTAGTGCGATAGATACAAACAAAAAAAAACCTAATCAAAAGGGGGCAAATGCTTTTCATCTTCCCTCCTTTCCCCTCCGGTTCTTGATCAAACCCTCTATCATCGATGTTAAACGCGTCAAAGGTAAATGACTGAATGGTATTACCAAATGAAGTATCCCTGCACAAAACAGAGCACCTCTACAGAATGACAGGGTTCATTCTGAAACCATTCTTTTCTGTGCATATGAAGGCTTGACCCCACAGGTTAAAAATGAGTTCAGTATAAAAATTCAGTGAAATGTGTTAGGAATGATCTGTATATTTCTATTATTTCAAGTATGACTGTGTACTATCCATGCTGACTAATAGCTGGCTGGCATTTGGGATTCATAATTGTCTTTTTTCTTCCCTTAGTAACCAATTATGATATTATTGTAAACATCTTGATTAGTTTCATCAGTGAATAGTGAGTATATGTTGAATGATTGTGGTAAAATACAAAAAAACGAATAGATATTTGTTAAAAAAACACTACAAATGAGCGAAACATGAAAGCAAGAGCGGACCTTCAGAGCACAGAAGATACAGGCGTCTCCGAGGCAGAAGTGTCCAGGAAGCTGCCTCAGGCTCCGTCTGAAGATGTCCAGCTGCCAGAGGACCTGCGAGGGGTTAACACAGTCGATTCAGCCCACGGCTGCACAGCGGTACACACCACGCTTCCATAACAGCGCCATGGTCACAGCAAATCCTGACTTTAACACGCTTTGCAGCGGCCGTTAGGTTCACTGCTTTCATCTTTGCCGCGCAGAGGAGAATGTATACATACAAAGTGCAGGGATTCGCTCTCGGGTACACTGCTCTTCTGCTACAATAACAGCAACAACAACAATATGCTCCCAGCAGATACAACTTTCAAGCCATTTTTCACCATGCACACAACAGGAGAGTCACAGCGTGTCCTGACCGTAAAACAACACTGGCCCCATCTGCCCACCACTGCCCTCCTCAATAATCCTGGAGACTTACCTCTTCAGACTCTCCTGGACTGACTGTACTCTGTTCCCTGAATGGTTACCCCCAAATTGAGTATCGCTCATGTATCACAACAGTGCTTAACAAATTTATGAGACCACCTGTCAAAAAAAAAAAAAATTTATCATTTGTTATATTATATTGTTATAAATTATATTGTTATTTCTTTGGCAAAAAAACAAGCTGAAACAACTAAATAGTCCTTATTCACACATAAAAACCAAAAAAAATATATATATATTTAGTATATCCTCCTTTGGCATTGAAAACAGGTTGCATTCTTGCATTCAACCACTTAAACTAATTTTTATGTTCAGGAATGCAAGTATATAATGGTTATTTGGCATCTTTATCAAAAAAAAATAATGCGCTTAACTATTTTTTCTGCTTTTTTGTAAACAGTAACCTCGAAAATTCATGGATAACAACAAAAATTATATTTTGGCATAAAAAAAAATAATTTCAATTCAAGAGCTTGCGCATACTGGCGGATTATAACCATTACAGAAACATAAAAAATGATTTTGGTAATTATTAATCCTGTTAATTAAGGGCAGCTGTGGCATAAACCTCACATTGGGTGGTGGTCCAATAAATTTGTTAAGCACTGTAGATCATATATCATCTCGCTCATAATGGTGTGCTTCATCCAGGACTCTCACATGGCTCTTCTATCTTCTTGTTTATGTTTTATCTCTTTATCACAGTTTGTAATCATACCTCACTCACAGTTCAGCACCTGCAGTAACTTCACATACTCACCCTATGCGTACCCTATGGACTATATTTTATGTTCTTGGCTGTGGATAACTGCAACTTGCACACTACCAGACCAATTTTAAGAAGCGCTCCAATGGCTATTGGTGCGCATCTAAAAAATAAATGTTAGGAAAAAAATAACTCGTCCTCGCAGCACAACTTGACTCATACTTTTCACAGGTCTTTCTGTGTAGCACATTTCCCATTTTTAAATTGTAGTAACACATACGGCTAAATAGCTCAGGTTAGCTGTATTCCTGCCCGCGAAACTTCAGCTTGGACAGACCTGCCATCTCAGCATGAAAGAGAAATTCCGCTTGTGTGTTTAACCCATTTAAACCGGGACAGCATGTGCGCATTTTAAGCACGTGCCGTTGCCGACACAGATATGCGCGTAATTTTGAAAGTACCATAATTACTGTAAGTTTTGCGCAATAGAAAAAAATTCCAACTGTTCCTGTAAGCTGAGAAGCTGCGCTTCAGCCCAAAAACAGGTTACTATGGTAAACATGGCAGCATGATTCTCTGCTGGGATTTTTGCATTAGGTCTTAAAGGGTTAAAAGTGCACGAACACCAAAAGAAGGTGGACCATTTTCATGCGTCCTCTACGGAGGGATTGTGGGATATGCTGGTGTACTCCGGCTGACTCACTGCGCCGAGGGATAGCAGTGCTAGCCTCCAGCCAAACTGTGTAAACTAGGGGGGGGGCCTTCTGCTCAGTTGAGCAGTCCTAACCTTGAGCACCTCGTCTCCACCATCTGCCGCGAGGCGTGGCACTCTCTGTCGACCTCATCCTCGATGACATCACAAGCAGTGCCCTAACACATTGTGATACAACAGAGAGGCACCCACCAGCAATAAAACTGACGATGCAAGATCCTAAAGGCTTGGAGGGTCGAAGGACTAGACGAGGACAGAGCTAGTGAGGGAACGTACCAACCCTTTGAAGGTTTTTGGAAAGTTAAGCCGCTGATAGAAACTGTTCAGTCTGCATTACCAATTTTAGTTCATTAGTCTGATCTAATAGCTGTCCATGTCCCCTCGTGGAACACCATTAAAACTATATTGATTCCATCCCACTGTGACCTTGGGTTGCAGAATGGTTACGTAACCAAGGCCCGCAGAGACCGCTCAGTGCGAACTTAGGCTGGAGCTCAGTGAGTACATTACCTGACCAAATGCAAACCCCAGGCTACGGCTAAAGATGTCACCAGAAAAAAATAATGCAAAATGACACCAGGAAAAAACATAATGCCACATTATAAAGGGAAAGTAGTCTAATGCTGGCCTAACCCATTTTAGCATGAGTGCAAGGTCGGACGTATGACAAATTAAGCGACCGCAATGTAGCCAGACGTCTGGTTGCAGGATGTTTACCAGTGTCTGGTCTGGCGAGACTAATCTGATCATTTCCTCATTTATTACGGTTGATAACTGAATGGTGAACAATGCTACAGCTCCCTCATTGCACATTAATGAATATAATTTTAAAATGAGCACTGCATAAAGGTTAAAGTTTGGGTACTTTGAAGTAAACAGTAACGGCAGGCCTACCATCCGTATGCGGATGATATTGTACTTTTGGCGGAGAATGAGAATGATCTACAGGAAGTGATTAACGGTTTGCACGCCTGGTGTAGTAAATGGAGACTATGTATAAATACCTCAAAAACAAACATTGTGCACTTTCGTAATAGACGTAAGCCAAGGACTGATTTTCATTTTAGTTATGGTGGTATAACTTTAGATATCGTTGATAGGTACAAGTACCTTGGTATTTACTAAGACGAGTTTCTAAACTTTAAGTCCGCTGTAGAATGTTTATCAAATTCGGCCTGTCGAGCTCTGGGTGGTACTATAGCAAAGTTTAAGAACTTTCGTAACATAACCTTTCATATGTATAACATATTGTTTGATGCAGGGGTTGTTCCTATCCATGATTATTGTTCTGGGGTTTGGGGTTATGATGATTTTGAAAACACTGATAAGGTGCAAAATAGAGCTATGAGATTTTTTCTAGGTGTAAACAGATTTACCCCAACACATGCTCTGTATGGAGAACTCGCATGGTGCATGCCCCGCTACAGAGGATGGGTAAATATAGCGCGTTTATGGAACAGGTTAGTGTTAATGCTTGAAGATAGATTAGTGAAAAGAATATTACGATGGGAATGGGAAATCTGTCATAATAATTGGTGTGCAGACATAAAAGAAATTTTTGAAGAACTAGAACTTGAATATTGTTTTGATGAAATGTATCCAGTTGATATCAACCTGTCTCGAGATTTGATGATATTAAGGTCAGAAAAAACGTGGCGGGATACAATTGGATTTAAACCTAAGCTAAGAACTTATTGTACCTTTAAAACTGTGTTTACTTCGGAAAATTATCTTGAAGGGTATATGCCACGCCATGAGCAATCCTTGTAAGTACAGTTTAGATCTGGAACCCTGCCATTACACATTGAAACCAGTCATTGGTTAGGCAAACCTGTACGGGAAAGATTGTGCCCTGTTTGTAGTACAGACTTTGTTGAGGATGAGTTTCATTTTTTATGTAAATGTCAAACCTACAGTGTATTGCACGAAAATCTATTTAAGTCAGTAAGTGAATGTCATTCGGGGTTTAAAGATATGGGGCTTAGAGAAAAATTTATCTTAATGTTAAAACACGAAAATAGAAAGGTTGCAAAATTTCTGGTTAAGGCATAAGATATTAGAAGAGAACTGTTATATGAGAATACATAATATTATTTGCTTTTTATACTCCTGCAAACTGGTATCATTTTCAGTATCATTGTAAGTTCCCTTGATCTGCTATGATTTTAATGTACTCTTGTTTAAAGTGACATAAGTCTGTTCGGGCTGGGTTCCAGTCGTTATATTGTGCACGTTAGGTATAAATATGTGTATGGAACATGTCACTGATAATAAATAAAATACATACATACATACGTATGCAAGATAATTCCAGGACAAACTGAGAATTAGTGCCTGACAGTAATGACAAATGTGTTACTTCACAGTTTTTGTGCTTCAAATCCATCAGCCTGTGCGTGTATCCGATCACACCACAAAAAGTCTCTCTTAAGTATTTTGAACTTATTATGAGGCCTAACATTTTAAATGGTACTTCCTCTCAATTGAAAAATATGAGCCCCATTGGCAAATTTTGAAACAACATATCTCACATCTTTGTCAATATTTTGATGGATTTAGCATTCAGGTTAATGAAATCATATTTCAATTCTAAATACTGTAAAGACACATAAGACTTGTTTTATCTTTTTGGTTTTGCAGTTTAAATACTCTACACCAACGGTCAAAAACCCAATTTCTGGAGATCTGTATTCCGGTTGGTTCTCAGATTAATTAGTACCTCAAGGATATTTCTCACTGTTGAATGAGATGCGCAATGATAGGGTAGGAGTGAAAATCTACAGGATGATACAACTTCAGAAATGGGGCGTACTGATAATCATCCAATCAAATTCCACTGCAGAGCTGCAGAGACATACATTCCAGAAAGTAAATATCCTGCCATATGTTGCTTCCAACCACAAACCCAGGTATATGATTCCACTAATTCAAGAAACTAATGCTGAAAGTACTTTAGTCACATTTTCACACACTGTGAGATAAGGATGGAAAAGGTCTTTTATAGTTACTAACGTTGATTTTCTCAGTTTACTCAAAATAGACATTTTGTGACTTAAGTACTTTTAACACTAAGTGCTTCAATTAGTAGACTTGATGGATCCATGATATATTCAAACCTGTTTTTCTTGAAATAGACATTTTGTGACATTAGCACTTTAAGCACTGGGGTCTTCAATTATCTCCGCCTCCAGGCAGAGGGATAGTGCTTCTTAACCCTTTGAGCGCTGAATACATTTTCAAGGAATTAAAAATATAGTTATCCTGAGCTGTTGAAAACCTATCATGTGTCAACTTGTTTAAAAGAGCTCCCTGCAGGGCTCTTTTAAACAAGTTGCCACATGATAGGTTTTCAACAGCGTCTCATTTTGATATCTTACATCATTGGGCAACTATAGTTGCCCACGGGGCTGAAAGGGTTAACAAATACAGGCGGTTGCAGCATCATACTGGGGAGGACTTTTACTTCCTGGATCAGGATTTGCACCCTCTGGAGAGCTGACTGACCTGTACAGCACTATTGAGGAAGCAGCTGTTCTGGCCCGGCTCGTTCAGCAGACCTTTGGTCAGTGCCAGTGACATCATGCTTCCCGGCTGGTACGTTTTCCCCAGTCCGCCCCCCGGTCTCTTGAACAGCCTGACCCATGCCATTGGGTAGGGGGCGGAGCCTCCTGGGGATAAGGGGGCGTGGTCGCTCAGCGAAGGGCGGGTGAAGCCGTCACAGAGGCCCGACGCGGCGTGGTCAGAAACATCGTGGGCATCGCTCGCGCCCGAACCCACCGCCGTGTACACGCTCGCCGGCCTCCGTGACGTCCCGCCCTTCCCGAAGAAAAAACACAATCCCGCCAATCTGCTTGGAGAGTGTCTCTGGAGGACTCAAGATGATCTTAAAAAAATATTTCACCACTGACGTCTTTTCTTGAGCCCAAACGTGAAACAGGAATCAGGCGCCGAGGCAAACCAGGGGGTTGAAAGAGCCGTTGTTGGAGTTCTCTTATTCTGCATTCTGGTTCTTACTCTCCCCATCCAGTGTTGGGCGGTGGGACCATGCGCTCTGGCATGCTGGGATGGAGCTGAGGGCTGGCGGAGGTCTGGCTGGGCTTCATCATCGTCATCATTATCCCTCCGAGTCAAATGAGCAGCAGCCAGGCTCACCCATAGGCGAGCAGTGTCAGTAGCACTAAGTCTCCAATACTGGCACAGCCAAATCTAAAAGGGCAAAAGAGTTCAGGTCAAAATGAACAGGAAACAGAACTCAGTGTAACGGTAAACCAGTCCCCGCTGAGTGAGGCTCATGGATGAGTATCAATTAAGGTTCCCCACATATTGTGAATGTTTTCAGCATTAGTTATTTGAAGCTTTCTGTGTTATTATGCGTGAACTAAAGTCTCCATGCCAACAAGCACGAATGCTACGCAGACTGCTAATATACTGACCATTAAAAACACTTCAAAAACAATAAATGTTTTAAGCTATTCAGTTGTAACACCAACATGTGGGCCAACATCAAACAACCTCATTGGGTGATAAGGTAGAAGCCAATAAAAACACTCAAAAACAAAACCGGAGGACAGATGCAGCGTCACTCTTCCTTCCCATCACAAGAAAATTTTATTTCTCTCTAAAATACTCAGTTTTGTTCCACCCTCAGACCTCAGCATTGCATAATGCTTTGCTACAAATTGCTGATTTGAATCTTAATTGCGATCAGGAACCCTGCCAGGCTATAATATCAGTGTTTCACACGCTCAAACATACTTATCCCATCCTAGTCTTACGCCATCGTTCTCATGTTCTCAGTCGCAGTTCTGTAACTGACTTACCCTGGTGCAGGCATAGAGCCTGGGTTAATCCACAGTTTGCGTGTGGTCACCCTAAGACTGCCGCGTTAGTCTGACATTGTTCAACCTTCCACTCATCCGATCTTGTTCTATTCCTGATTGAGCGACTGAACGCCGACTAACTCAAACACTAAAGCCGTTTTCACACTGGACGCGAAACAAATTCTTCGCGTGTATTCGCGTCTTTGTATTGACTTTGAATGTAATCTGTCATGCAAAAAATTTGTTTCGCGTCCGGTGTGAAAGTGGCTTAACACTCCGCTTTCCTCATTGTCCATGATTTCCAAGGTCAAAAACACTCAGGGGTCAAAGAGTCCCGGTATGAGGCCTCTTCAACTGCGAATTTTCACAAAATTTATTCTACATCCTGGTTGCAGTCCTGGTGTTACAGGAAAAATACTGGGGGAGGACTTTCCGTTTCTTTTTCAGATCAACTTTTTAATGTTTATTTAAAGGTCCTGTCACCAGGTGCACAGCCAATTAGTTATTACAAGCCATTTCAAAATCTTTACCCTCTTGACATCACACGGGGAGGTAACCAACCAGAGGCAAGAAGAACTGATAAACTTCAGCAAAGCAGTCAATCAGATTTCATTTTTCAGGGTGGTCACTCCCAGTGGCGGGTGGTGGACGGAAAACTGGGGGGGCGGAAAACATCTCTTGAAACGGAGATTAGTGAACGGATTTCAATCATTGTTCTTGGTCAACATGTTAGTTTCCCTTATAATGAAATGTTTAGGCAAGTGAATAATAAATTCTATATAATATTTAATTCACATGCCTTAATAGGCAACTCTTCACGAAAAAAAACACTGCGGATTTTCCGCGTTAAATTTTGTCACATCCTAAGCATGTCATCAAACCTGTGCGTAATGATTGTTTAATTGAAAAAGATTGAAATGAGCTCTTTTTTTGCGTTCAACTGGTGCGTTTGATTTCTCATCTTAACGACGTCAATTAGCTACACCTGAGAGGGGAGAGTTCAAGTGTCTTTTACCGGGGAAATTGACTGAAAACAGATCAAGACTAATGAGCAGTTTAAAGACATGTTTATCGCCCTCCTTGTTCTCTGTCCATCGCCCGCCACTGGTCACTCCCCCTTGTAATGTCAGGTAGGAGAGATTTTGAACTGGCTCATAATGGCTAATTATCTGTGCACCCGGAGGCATAATAGGGGACCTTTAAGTTTCTTTGCACAATACAACACAATAACCTCCCCCCCAAACAAATATTACCCAAAGCAGTCTACTCAATGGTAGCTGCAAATAAGCCTTCAACATACCTGTATACATGTGTATATATATCAAATAAGACCAATATACTGTCATATAAAGTCTGTTTTAGAGCGCTGCATAAAGATATCAAAAAAATCTAATTTTTAATATCAAATATGATATTATCATGAAGTGTTGGGGATGACTTTTTGTATCCCAAACAGATTTTTTCCACGATTGTGTCCTCCAATCTACACACATACACACACACACACACACACACACACACACACTGCCTCAAACCACCTAAAATCAGGTCATAAAGATTATTATATTTCATTTAATTTTATTAAAGCCTCTTTGAGATCTGTCTGGATTGATTTAGGATTGTGAACTGTAAATTGGTTTGGACAGTATTGAGGAGACCGTTATTGTGCACCTAAATAAAAAACGAAACTCCTCCATGAAACGTATTCACTGTCCTAGATCAGTGAACATGGTCAGTATTGGGCTACCAGGTAGGTCACTTGGTTAAGGCGCCGTTTTACAAAGCAGTAATGACCACCGCGGCCCAAGTTTGGTTGCGCCAGTGCCGGCAATGGTCAGTGGCCTTTTCAGAGCAGTGCACAATAGGTTCCACGCTGCAGGGAAATAAATTGGGAGGGACTGCCAGTTTGGGATTATAGAATTACAGCACTGTTCATTGCTCAAGCGCCTCCTGTTGGCAAGCCAGGTGCTCGTCAGTAAAATTCTAAGCTTGCACATGGTCGGGTATCTTCCGCCCTCATTCTGAGCTTGTGAAGTTTTGACCTATGAGTGTAGAAAGAGGCGGCGGCTGACAAGCACGTGCTTCGGAGGAGAGCCGCGAACTGTCTCGCTCTCCCTAGATGGCAACATGGGGTCGCATACGAGCAAGCTTGTGTGCATAGTTCGCTAATTGGGCATTCCAGATTCGGGTGGGATCGGAAATGCAAAATTTGATGAAAAATAAATAAATAAATAGACATGGTCACTATTCAGTCACTTAATGCAAAAAAATGTATTAAAAGCAAATAAAACTGGCCAAACATCAATCTTATACTTTACTCTAACAATTATTTTAATGGCACTTTTCTACAAAGAACAATTCCCAGAACACTCCGGTTTCACACAGAGTGTGTGTAAGTCACTCATTTTTGTGACCTTCAGTAGTTCTGTGAGACATATGGTGTTTGTAATCATGGTAATGGAAAGTACCATTAGCAGGGCTACAGTAAATGAGCAGGGTCTGCCATTGACCTAAAGGTGCGCGCCCTGCTAAATTAGTCACCTCTCAAGCCTCTTATGTGTGTACGCTTCGCCATTAGATCTGACTGGCGAGGGCAGGTTTAGCTTGAGCCAGGGAACCACAGTAGGACCAGAGTTTACGGAAAAGCAGCTGCAAAAATTGTTCCTGGTAGTCAGATAGGTGATGCATGAAAACCTCTCTCTGGGAAGTATTTTTTTCTTATATCCTTATATTTTGGACATGTACATAGGAAATGTGTTTCAATTTCCATGTCCTGGTCTCTCTCCCTCTCTCTCTCTCTCTCTCTCTCTCTCTCTCTCTCTCTTGCTCTCCCTCTACTGAAAGCAAACCATAATTTGCCACCATATTTTGTCATAAGTTACCCCTGGTGGCTCACTAAGATCATGGCCACACTTTGAGGAGCAGAATAAAAATGTTATCTAGTAAAACTGTGGCTGTTATTAAATTCACTGATTCATTTCATCAACTTATGGGAAAAACAATGCTACTTTAAGCCTCAACTTAGGAGTAAAACATTTGTTAAGAAAGATTGTTGCCTCAGACGCTTAACCTCCCAACAAGTATTCTGTTCCCCGAACAAGGTAATGTGATGCATGCCCGCTGATTACTGTACAAAAGCGTTGGGATCTCCTATTTCTGTGATAATCTCACTCTCTCTCACTCCCTATGCTGCTCTCTCTCTCTCATTCTCTCTCCTCTCTCTCTCTCCTCACTCTCTCTTTCTCCTCTCTCTCTACGACTCTGTGCTTCTCTAACTCCTTCCCTCCCTTTCACTCTGTCCCTCTCTCTCAAGCCCTCTCTCTTGCCCCCCCCTATATATACTCACTCACACACAGACACACACATAAACACACACACGCACGCACGCACACACACACACACACACACACACACACACACACACACACGCACACACACACACACACACATTCCCTCCCCAAAAGGACCAGTTCCAGTCACCACTAACAAATGTGCTGGTACAAAGGTCCACACACAGAGTACAGCTCCACAGTGCAGTGACTGATACTCAGGGGGACCACAGCGAAATAACACAATGAGCAAAAAGCCAAAGAGATGTATGGCCAGGCATCTAACTGCCTACCAGCCACTACTTTAATTAGTGAAGTGGACCGGAGCCTAGCAGATACACACGGGCTCTCTGCAGGTCATGTGATTTCCTCATCAATGCTCTCCTGCTACATGCAGACCCCCCCACCCAACCCTGAAAGCACAAGAGAGGAGGCCAATGTTCCACTATGCGTCGATTTCAGTTACGGGCTCTCACCGCACAGCCCAGACCCAAGAGCCATTTCGCTGATCAGGTAAATGGGATGCGACTGACAGCTCACTCAATCTTTCACAGCATCTGGATCCAGTAAATAAACGCGGCTCAATTGACCCTCGTCTCACCTGTGCAGAGGCACTGTGTTTATGTATGCTTCTATGGGTTCATTTTCCTGGTGGGCGCCCTTGTACAAAGGACCGTATGTACCTTCTGAAATCACTTGATATGGATTTAAATAGCTGCAAATTATAGCAGAAAGGGTCTACTTTGACCTCCTATCCCAGAGCACTCAGCTAAAAATCAAAAATTGTGTCACAGTCCAAGTACTTATGGACATGCACTACAGGCCAAAAGTTTGGGACCACCCTCAGATTTTTAAATGGTGCAGCAAGTGCAATGTGACCCCTTGGTTTTGGGGAAGGCATTTATACAGCATTCCTTCTTGTTACATAAAATTGTTCACGTCCTAGTGACATAAAATCATGTAACACAAAGGCATTGGAACTCAATTATAAAACATTGTGGTCAGTGATCAATCAGTCAAGACAGCTTTAAAATGTGGTCTGAGGTCTGGAATTCACCAAAAACCTATTGGCTTCCTATATTTTATGCACTGAAGTTATTTCATGCGCAAAAAAATAAGGAAAGAACAGTTGATGTGTGATTTTTTTAAAAATCTGAGGGTGGCCCCAAACTTTTGGCCTGTAGTGTAACTGCGGATGATTTTTTTTTTCTTTTTTTTCTCCAATAATACACCACGAGGATGGTAAAAGTCCCAAAATTAACCAATATATAGCAGTAGCTAAAATTAACCAAAGCTATATGGGGTCCATATTATTAAAATCATGAAAATAATGTACAAAGAAAAATTCAGCCACCACAGATGATGTGTATGTTGGGGTAAGAGAATGCATTCAAACCACTGATCAGTGATTCAAACCCACATATTGTTCACCGTGAAAAAGGTCTGCTCTCCCATGCAGTGACTGTAAGACATGGTCACTGGTCTCATTTTTACTGTGACACCACACAATGCAAAATAAGCCATTCACACAGTATGTATAATGCTTGCCTGAAGATCGTTAGCGCTAATTACGATTGTCTTTGTCTCGTACTCTGAAATCTCAGCACTCATAACTCTGGATAACTCAGAAGCAATTTTGCAAGTGATCTTTTTGTCTTTGAGTCTAAATTTAGCTCGTCTGCCACAGGCTAGTACAGACGACACTATGGGCCTGTGTGGACAGATGTAATACACATGCACAAGATTACACCATAAAGGATTATTTATCCCGACAAGTGGATGAACTGTTCAGTGTCTGGCAGTGCGGTTTCACTGCCAGTTCGACACAGGTCCAAGAGAAGGACAGATTTAGAATAATCAGGGAAAAATACAAAAAAACAGAACACTACGGCCACAGTTTCTGCACAATGTCACACACTAATTTTATAATAGTTAGAGGGGAAAAACAGGAATCACACAAAGCTTCCAGGATAAGGCAACAAAATGGCTTGGCATTAAGTGAATTTAGCTAGTAATACATTTAATGAAAGCTGAAGAGTTTCAGCTTTAATTTTAGGGTTTCCCCAGAAATATGGCATGACTCATGTAGAAATTACAAACTTGTCTATACATAACCCACCAAATTTTAGGGGCTCAAAAGTATTTGGGTGAACAATATTCATGAATTAAATTGTCATTTCCAATTCGTGTTTGCAAATCCTTTGCAGCCTGTCTTCAGTTCCTGCTTGTCCTTCGGGTTTTTTTTCTTTCAGTTTTGTCGACAGTAATTGAAACGTGTGCTAAACTGGACCAGGGTCGCGTGACTGACTTAAGCTTGATACACACTCCACAAGAACAGAGAAATTCGTTCTTGTTCTCGAGGCTGCAAGAACAAAAACATAGTTCGTTTTGACCGGGACATTTCATACTTCACGAGAAACTCAAGTGCAGTACTCCTGGAAGGACCCTCCCACTTCAGCACACGTCACGCGCCCACTTCATTGTCTGACCAATCACACAACAGTTCTCGGACACCACACGAGAAATAAGTTCTGCCCAGATGATGTGTCGAGAACAAGCTGCAAGAACTCCAAAACTAGGGCTGCGAGAACAAAATGACGTCATTTTATTCTTACAGCCTCGAGAACAAGAAAAAATTTCTCTGTTCTTGTGGAGTATGTATCAGCCTTTAGCCACTGTAGAATAATGTTCAGTTCTATGTCTTACAAACGCCTTTCTCATTACGGTTCATGTAATTTTCCATTTGCACAATGACATGCCATCCAATGAGTTTGGAAGAAGTTGGCTGAATCTAATCAGGTAATATAGCCCAACGAAATCTAGAATTCATCCTGCTGCTTTCGTCAGTAGTCAAATAATATATCAAAATATAAGGGAACAAATTCCATTAGCAGGCATGCATTCCCACACATGACCACACTTCACAAATGAGGCAGTGCGCTTGTTGACACTGACACAGACATGCGTACTTCCTGGAGATTGTTCTGGCAAGCTGAAAATGATGGGGTTTTTCTTCACAAGGGCGGAAATTATTCTGTTATCTATCGCAGTTGCTACCTTTGGTTTTCTGGGTCTTTTGGTGCTCCTGAGCTCACCAGTGCATTCTTCCTTTTATAGAACATGCATTCTAGTAGATTTGACCGCAATTCATGTTTTTGATTTATCTCTGATGGTCTTGCTTGATTTTTAGCCTTATACTACATACTGAGAGTTAACAGCAACAGATTTAAAATACAAATGTAACTCATGAAATGAACTCTATACCTTTTATCTGCTTACTCTTAAATTAAGCCCTTTGTGCCAACGTGTCCGCCAGCAGACGTGGAGCTGCAAATTTATGCACGCAGTTACAATATTCTATCACTAGATGGCACAACCGATCAGTTATTAGTTCCCGCCGCTCGCAGTGTGGGAGCTATGGTATCGAGCTCCGTCCGTGCGTGCGTGCGTGCATGCGTGAGTGGTGCGTGTGTGTGTGCGTGCGTCTGTCAACACATTTTGCTTTATCTCATCAATGATTTCACTTACAGGCTCCTAATTTTTTACTGGACATGCTTCACATAAAGGCCTACAAATGATGTGCCTAAAGGTGACCTTCGCCTATTTTTTCAAGGTCACTGGCCTCAAAATATCATCAAAAACTTCGACATTTTGCTTTATCTCATCGACTATTTCAGTTACAGGCTCCTAATTTTTCTTGGACATGCATCTCATAAAGGCCTACAAATGACGTGCCTAAAGGTGACCTTGGCCTATTTTTTTCAAGGTCACTGGCCTCAAGATATCACCATAAACTTCGACATTTTGCTTTATCTCTTCAACTATTTCAGTTACAGGCTCCTCATTTTTTCTGGACATGCATCTCATAAAGGCCTACAAATGATGCGCCTACAGGTGACCTTGGCCTATTTTTTAAAGGTCACTGGCCCAAACATATCACCAAAAATTTCGACATTTTGCTTATCTGATCAGCTATTTCAGTTACAGGCTCCTAATTTTTACTGGACATGCAGCTCATAAACGCCTACAAATGACGTGCCTAAAGGTGATCTTGGCCTATTTTTTCAAGGTCACTGGCCTCAAAATATCACCAAAAACTTCAAAATTTTGCTTTATCTCATCAACTATTTCAGTTACAGGCTCCTAATTTTTCCTGGACATGCATTTCATAAAGGCCTACAAATGACGTGCCTAAAGGTGACCTTGGTCTATTTTTTCAAGGTCACTGGCCTCAAAATATCACCAAAAACTTCGACAATTTGCTTTATCTTATCAACATTTTCAGTTACAGGCTCCTAATTAGCTCCCGCTGCCAGAGTTGCACGGGAGCTATGGTATCGGGCTCCATCCATGTGTGCGTCTGTCCATGCGTGCGTCCGTCAACAAAAACTTTGACATTTTGTTTATCTTAACGGCGGGAGCTTCTGGAGCCGCCAGTGCCCTATATTTGAATATTCACAAGCAAGCCACGCTTGAACACTGTTTAGAGTATGGATGAGTTCAGTCTCATCCCTGTTTTTCAGGAGTTACATAAATTAAACTCCTCAGCTAAGCCTGATGTGCAAACTGCTCAATATACTTGCCCATAGTATCTTTCCAGCAGTTCAAAACAATGATCTCTTGCGACAGAAAATATTGTCGTCCTCTGTAGCAAGCACTTCAGCAACAGTGAGCCAATGGTATCCCCATTATTAGTTAAGATAAATAAGTTTTCTGAAACAAAGATTCAACATGGTATTGATAGTATGTCATTCTACTATCAAATAGAGGGCACTGGAGGCCCCAGAATTCAGAATTATTCTGAATGAAACAGGACTGGAGGGTTCCTTCTACCGGATAAATCTGTATCTGGAGGAGGGATTCAATGAAGAAATACTGCTACTGCTACTGTGGTTGCATTTTGCTCAATTCGGCCTTTTGTTTTGGAATTTAAACCGTATTCAACAAAATCGAATGCCGATGTTTTGGGTTGTTTATTATGCCAACAGCATAAGGACTTCGGTAGACCCCCTGGTACACTCATTGCACCATTCTGTTCAATCTAGGGTGGAATATTGCCTGATTTTTCCTGATAGTGGAAGGTCTGTAATGTTATAATAAGGTATATTTCAGATATTACTGAGTTAGTGAGTTATACTTGTTCCTTATAAGTTGTGGAAAGTGATTATATAAGGTTGCGAGCTCAGAAGTGGGAACTGCTGGCTTTTCATTGCGGAGTGAATGTTCTGACTGTTAAAGCAATACATGACAACTTTTGTACCTTAACAAAAATGCCTTATAATTATTTTACTGTTATATTGACTAAACATTTTGCAAATGATCATTTACCATTTCTACATTGTCAGCAGTTCTTTTACTATGAGTGCCTGAAAGGGGCCGTGGTCCGCCCCGGACCACTAGGCCAAATGCGCGTATTAACGACAGTGCAATTACACCCAGGAACTGTAGGGGCGCTTTTTAGTCAAAAGTTTAAGAAACTGTCATGTATTGCTTTAAATAAGCAGTTCCTTTAATGAGTATGTGTGCTGGCTTGTGGGACTCTGAAGAAAAGTGGACAAAATTCTAAACTTTATCATGGAGAAAAGGCATGTTCTGTGTTCGGAGAGGTTACTGGTGACCACTGATGTCCAACTCAGGGGTTGGAAAGGACATGCGCCATGGGCAAATAGCGCATAAATTAAAAATATGGTGCATCATAAAGCCACTAACCAGGCCAGAAATGCGCCCATGTCTCAATTAGGTCTAAATATTTTTTTTCCCATTATACAATACCAAAATTCTTCGAACAAACTCTACTGATCGCAGTTGATCTAGTAGGCTACGTTCTGATGCTCGATCAATTCTAGTTCCGGGCCCACGCGCGGTCCGTCACCATTGCCAGGCTGTGAAAATCTCTGTCGCATGAAAGACTGATTTGGAGTTCATTTTCTCAGCGGAATGAGTTCGTGAGAAAGTTCTTTGATATAATTTCACGTTTATATCAATATGCAGTATTGAATGACAGTCTTGGAACAGAGCGTTGTAATACTGATTGGGTATGTATTTAAAAACTATTTCTTAATTGTTTTCCAAGTCAGAGATGGTTTACTTTGTTGTCAAATTTACAGTTGTTGGCGGAAAAGGTTCAGGGTTCACTTTCAATCATCATGTATAGTTTTCTGACAGAAGAAAGTAGGTCAGATTCATTCTGGATCGAACAAACGAACAGTAATCTTTTATTTAGGAAAAACCACGAGGGCTGTCCATATGTAGTAGTCTGGTCGATTGTTTGGTTGATGCGCTTTTGTTTTGGCAGAGCAATCGCAAATAACACAATAGAACAATTCATTCGGGACGCGGCGGGCATTGCCGTAACAGTCCTTCATTCTCAGCCCTGGCCTATGATTACTCTGAATAATTTATCTTTAAATTAAATTACTCTGAATTAATAATTATTTATTATGAAATTGCAATTAATTAGGTAATATTGATGTGTACAATTCATCTGAACTAATAAACGCAACATTTCATAGTCAGCCTAATTGTTTATATATATATATATGTAAAACTAACGTGTAACACCTCCTCCCATAGCCACATTATGCCCTTCTTAAAAATGTACACAAATGTTCGTTTTAATTGCGGCTTGTGGTTTGTTTTAAGCAACAGTTAAGATCAGTGACATAGGCATAGGCCTAATGTAATTGCTCATTTCTATGTAGCCTTGAAACAGAATTTTAAATAGAAAAGGCTTGCAGCATTTCTCTTTCAGTCGCAGACTATCGAATAAAACTGAAATTATTTTGCAAGCAAAGTTTCGCTTACCCAGTTAAACAATGAAAATGACAGGCTATAATTTCAAACGGCAGATCAGCGAGTTTACTGAATATTCTTTCCACGCAGTAATGCGTTTTATGTCCTTGATCGGATCGGTGAACATTAAGACTGAGTTGTTATATGTTAGCTATAATAATGCCAACCACGTTACTTATAGGCTACTTAATTTGAAACTGTATTTATAGGTGTATGCATCTACATTATATCGCGAGCAGTCCAAATGCAACTTGAAGTTAACCATCGTAAAAATAGCCACTGTCTTAACACGAACTTGGAGCTGAAGCCCGCAGGTGTTATGCCGAATTCAGCATTCAAAGCGCGGTTACAGATGCTGGTCACTGCAGTCTGACTAGCCGAATCCATTTGATAAATTTAGAGCCAATTAACAAAATAAAACTTGCATCTTTCGCATGGAGGCTATCATTTATTTGTATAATGCGATGACACCATTTAAAAGTTCACGTAGCGGAACATTCACTGGGCAGGTACAGCATTTTTAGCGCAATTTAATTGTTTATTAATGTGGCGACGCTTTAAAACTATAGGTGGCCACAGAGGGTATGTTTTTACGATAGGGAACCATTTATGTTCACTCAGGATTACAATTAATTTGCTATTTGAGATATTATGCGTGAATTTCCTTTATCCCACTTATTTCTTTGGTAATTTCTCTGTTATTCATAATATATTGCGTCATTCCATATAAAATCTACACGTGCTTCCCACCAGACCCCCTCAGAATCAGCTGATTATTCTAATAACTTAAATATATTTAATGAATCCTCACCAAATATTGCCTTGATCTTGTGAAGATTTTTTGAGCTACAGGCTCTTAAAAGCACATGGGAGTAGGTAGAAATTTTGTAATTTCTAACTCGCGTCATTTTTTCTAGCATTTTTGAGCCCTCATAACTTCATTTGTATTAAAGATGGCAAAATGAAATTTTCAGAGCTGAAAGACATATCGGAGCCCTGTTAAAAACTGCAATTATATCAAGTGTATACCAATTCTAGGTGTCACAATCTTAAGCCAAAATCTGTATTTTCTTCAACAAGATTTGTACTGAAACCAACTTCAAGCTTCAATATCATGGGAAGTATGGAAGTTTTAATAGCAACACTGCACCAATTTAATAACAATGATATACAAATAAGTACTGGAACCATGGATGTGTTGTGTGTTTTCTGGCAATTCACCAGAGAAAACTTGAAAAACATGTGTTAGGAAAACTTCACGGGGTCGTATCACCATGTGGGATAGGCTCATCCTCCAGCCATGAATACTTCTGTGTCAAAAAAATTCACACTTGTCAATGTAGAAGAGCTGCAGCCAGTGCTGCTACAAGATTTTTGTGAACTGAGAGGATAAAGTAAAAAACGATCAACTTAGAGTTACTTACTAGTGTATCGGCAGACTAATGCCACAGCCAGTAGTTTGACTGAACGATTGAAACCGAAACGGCCGATTTCCCACTTGTGTATTTGAGTACATAATCTAGTCTTATGTATTAAGTAACGATTCTTTTTGTTTTAAGCAATATTCTAATGCTGAACATTAAAAGCAAAATGTATGTATCCGTATGTTTTTAGCATTAAACATACAAAGCAAAATTTATGTATGTATGTATATGCAGTATACATTTTGATTAAAAGTAGGCTATGTTATGGTTAAAATTATTGGCGCATTGAATTTTGGGAATGGCCCACACATTTTGAAAATGGCCCATTGATTTTCCATGACACGGGCCATTGGCCCATGGGCCTTGCTGTCCTTCCCAACCCCTGCCAACTGCACCTAAATTGATAAACTCATTCTAAATTCAACCATAAAATCATTATTTCATATTGAATTTCATGTGTCAAAAGTTGATTTGGTTAAATATATGATTATTTTTTGATTTGACAGTGCACCATATTGAGGGATCTTGGAGTTCTGGGAGCCACCTGGATAGCTGTCTTATTTGGCTCCCAGAGAGTAGGTTATTTAGAATGTAATCCTCTGATGAATTACACTTGCGGTCAAGGAGTTCATGATCCAAGAAGTGTATAGTTTTAACCTCCAGCCATTTTTCAATTCTCAGTATTTTTTTTTTAAACTTCAATTTTCATGAAGATTTTTTATGTTTGCAGCCCTTTTTCTCTACCAAAATCTTGAAAATAAACTGAAATACAGTGGAATTCTAAATGCTTCAAGTGTCTTGACTCAGTTGAGGGCCATTTCACGGTATTTATTTTGTTGCGGACAGGACATTCACAGGCTTTTTTCGTTACTAAAAATTATTCCTGGGAATAATTGAAAAGTTTTAACTGGTGAGAGGCAAGTATTACCCATGTACCTTATTTGATAAAAATATCCAATGTTTTGGATTTCATTTTCATTTTCAAAATGAAGCTGGAAGTTGTGTTGCGGACAGGACAAAAAGTGAAGTGGGTTCTTTTTCCTCGGAGGGAAGTGAAAAGTTCTGTCCATCCACTGGAGTTTTATAATCCAAAGCCAGGTAATTTTGTTCCTGTACATCTTAGGTAGGTTTCAGAAGAAATTATGAATTTGTCACTCAAACAGTGAGCCGAGGGGGGGAACTTATTCCAACGGGATGAGCATTGCGGACAGGACGTGTCGGACAGGACACTGTTTCACTTGGATTAAAAATGAGCAAAAACACACATTTACTTCATATAAAATGTATTATATTGCATTATTTACATATTTAGAACATAAAGCTGCATTATATAAAACAGTTGACATGTTTGAGAGGATATCAAAGATTTCAGCAGACCCCCCGCCAACACCATCACCACCTCACCATCAACCTGATGGGACATTCTCAGAAAATTCTAGTAGGATATATAAGCAGTACAGACTAAGTTCAAAATATGATTTCTGTCAAACAGTCATTTTAAACTCAAAGTGTCTGGAAATTAATCAAACAACAGTCCACTCAAATGAGCAAATATGCCTGGTTAATTAAGACTCCATTACTCAAAAAACAATTGATTCAATTGAGCAAAGCTGCCAGGTTATAATAAGATAACAATTAATTCTTGGGAGTCATAGGGCATAATTAAGAATCTGATGTCCAAAGAGCCATTAATTGCAATTGCATTTTAGTAAATGATTTGGAAGAAAAGGGCTCACAAACATGTCAAACACTAATTACTCAAATAAGTAGGAGCGCCAAATGAAATGAGACAGGGAATCCAGATTCAACACCAAGCTGCCCTGCCAGTGCCATGAAAACACCCATTCAAATTTCTAGAAAGTTAACTGAAATAAAACAATACTCTTGAAACATGTCAAACAATAATAAAAATCTTGAAATCTGTGTTATTGAATTGAAAGACAAGCCATCCTTGTACCAAACTCATACCCTTTTTTTTCTGTCTTCATTTATAGGACATTTATTGTATGCAATCAGAAAGACCTACATTTGCATTTGTTTCCTCTAAAAGTGCCTCAATATTAATTAAATAAGAAACAACCTCCTAGTATTTAAAAGCCTAAAATACATTAAAAGCCTTTATTCTAAGTAGAAGGGGAATATCCATACCAACTAAAAGCCAAATTCATTATCACTACATTAACTTGTCCTGTCCGCAATGTTTTTGTCCTGTCCGACACGCAAAACGTTGCGGACAGGACAAAAAAAGAGTTGTGGTTTCTGATGAGCTGTGTTGAGATTTTTCAAAAACCTTTCTGTTATATTGTTTTATACTACCTAAACTAAGAGAATTCTAACTTTGGTGTTTATAGGCTTATTATTGTAGGAAAAAAATAAACTTTTTTGTTCCAACCCTGTGTTGGACAGGATACTTGACACCCGTGAAGTGGAAATTTTATCATTTCACAATCTGAAGAAGAAAACTCACTGATGGATTGTCTGCATGGACATAAAACGTATCCTGTCAGCAAGAAAAAAATTTCAAAAATGAAACGCACCACAAGAAAATGACGAAAAAATGCGTGTCCTGTCCGCAACGCTCTGGACCCATGAATTCACAAGAAAATCTAATTCGCATAATTAAGGAGCAAGAATTTCGACTTAATTTTCTTTTTTCCAGTAAGTTCAGATACCTATCTAAGTCATTCAATTGTTTTTTTGGTAAGATTCAGACATTTAATTTTTTCATGCCACTTCACAATTACCATGAAATGGCCCTAGAGCCATCGCCTTCCTCTCTGTGAAGCTGCAATCTTGAATTATAAAGACTTAAATAAGGTAACCCATAAATAGCCAAATTTGGCTTCTGCGCAAAGGGGTTAAATAAGGTAGGAATAGCACAAATGGCCATAGATCAGCCAACTGTCCAGTTACTTTTAGTCCCTTAAATTGCTATGTTCTGAATTTCCTACAGTGTTCCCCAGATTAAAGCTTAAAGTCTGCACTCAAAGTTCACATTATTATTATTATTATTATTATTATTATTGTTTTCATCTCAACCATTCTGTAGGGTACCACTGGAAATAAAAATAACTTTGTCCGCGTCCAAATATTTATGGACTGTATAAACTATATTCCATCACGACACCACAAGAAAATGGGAAATCTTTCCAAAGCGCAATGTCATATTTGCCTCTAATTTTGTCAATGTCACAAGTAAATCTTCTCTGCATCACTGAAAACCCAAGAGAAGTAACACAAAACTGTTCCTTGTCAGGTACTATTTGATGGCAGTGACTGGCTGTCACTGGCCCAGAGAAAATCTTATTCCTTCCAGCGTCAGTCATATTCAGTAAGTGAGATACGTTAAAAATAGAAAATTCAAGAGAAAATCACTGGCATAAATTTATGCAAGCAACTTTCAATAACTTCCATGAAATTGTACTTCATGTTTTAAAGCTCTTTGTTAAAATGCGATGTTTAAAATTTCACTATTCAATAAAATGAAATCTGACTAAATCATAACTGTTAGTATTTCATGTCTCATAATCGCAGTAAAAAAAAAAAAAAAAAAGAAATAAAACACTATGATTATTTTCCAAAACCACTCACCTCAAATTACACTGATCACTCAGCACTAATCATTTATCACCAATCAATGAATCAATCATATTTCCCACAGATTACAAGGACAGCATCAGGTCCTTTCCACAAGTTATAACCCAGATCCTGATTCACATCGGTAAAAAATCTAACAAATAAACCAAATAAAAAATCATTACCTCCTGAAAATATGGTAAAGTGTACAATACTTATCACATTACCTAAGCTTCTCCCACATCAAAACTACATTTGAAACAAGATCACAGAGAGACCGCATACCTCAGCCAAGGCCCAACAGTCCCACACAAATCTAGTACACATGAGTACTATTATTATGCACCAGCCCCACAAGGCAAATAAATATAAATTACAGAATCCAAAATTTAATCCGGATCACTCCCAAAATGAAATCTCCCCCAAGTTGGGCCAAGGCACACCTCAAGTCAAAAAATGTCCTAGAAATCTGTCCACAACTTTTGCAGTCATGTTGCTCACAGAGAAACAAACTAACGAATTTTGCCACAAACCAAAGGTAAAACATAACCTCCTAAGCGGAGGTAGAAATGGTTTTGAAAAAAAAAAAAAAAACTCTAGAAAATACTTGAGTTGCCACAGGACTTACCACAAAAGAGCTCACATCTCCCAGTGAGTGTAACATCAATAGAAAAATATGCAGATAAAACATAAGCACAAATCTCTTATTTCACAGCCAAGTTTTAATGCATTATCCCCCCAGGCAGTTGGACAGAATGATAAATTGCACTCAGAGCCATAAGACTCAAAACCAGCGACCAGCATTTAGTTTCACCGATCATAAAAAGTAGAGAATGGCCGGTTTTATAGACTCTGAAGAGATCATGTAAAACTATACGCGGCTCCCAGCTGTGCTTCTGTAAATTTACGGCACCTCTGTGGAGTTCTTTTTCACTCACACACAAACTTGTGAAAACCAGGCATGTCTCAAGGCTGACGTTTTCATGTTTTGGTTTCGTAACCACGAGTAAAAATATACAGTCTTGTCTGTACAGTGGCATAGCAGCTTCATAAGAAGCGATGTAATTCCTGCACGGATGATATGAATGTAATTACCCAGTTAATAAATTCGGCAGTCTGTGCTCCAACCTCTAATTCATTATTTTCAATGTGCGGGATTGCAAAGCCAAAAAAAGACTGCTATTGTGTCACTGTCATAAACTGCAAAAAAAAAAAAATTTTTTTTTCTTCCAAGCTTGCTGTAATATCAAGATGGTAAAATCAAAATGTACAAAATTATCCCTTGATGAGTGCTATCAATCTACAATTTAACTAAGTGAATTTTAGGAATACAACTGCACAAATGACAAGTAAAAATCCAAAAAGAAAATAAATGAATAAATAAATAAATAATAAGTTGGCTTCAAGGAGAGCTGCTTCTTCATACATACATGCACGGATACAAGGATTCGTAGTCTGTGGCCACTTTATTAGGAGCTTATCTGAAGTGAGTGTTGGCCATCTGGAGATAACAGGTACTTGCATCAGGAAAGACTGAGGACAGTAATTCCAGTACGGAGGCAGTGCAGAAACACCGACCGGTTGAGTTATCACTAGTCCTGGGAAATCAATTTCATTTAACACTGACGCACTCTGGCTTGCTGCATTGGACTCCAGCTGAGCGGTCCAGCCTGGGTGTACACGCAAGCAAAAATTTTCACCATTAAATCAACTCCCAACAGACACCATAATTCAGCGGGAGAGTGGATGGGAGTCCAGCTTGAATCGAACGCAGTCCATCAGAGTAAGATGCACTCAATCAGATTTGATTCATCGCCGAGCCTACCGCTGTTAATCACTTTTATAAATGGTAACCATTTTTTTTAATTAAAGCGAGGGTACCCAGGGCCGGCTGTGAATTTGCCACACCTTGCGAACCCCCCGCCCCTCCGCAAGCAGGCTCTGAACCAGAATGCACAAACCCCAGCTGGTCAGATTATCCTACCATATCTCTACTACTGTCAGAAATATGTGCTCGCTGTGTGCGATTACAGATGTGATGTAACCAAGAGCAAAATTCAATCCTGCTTTTCTCATTTTACTCATTAATCCAACATTATTATTATTATTATTTATTAATAATATTAATAATAATAATATGGACTCAAACTGCTTTTCAAAAAATTAATTTTGACACTTAATCATTCAGAGAGCACACTCATATCTTCAGCTGACTCTAAGCAGCACCAGCAATACACTCTGCTGCAGTACAAGAATGAACCAGCACTGTGAAGACAGTTGTCATAGCCACATTTAAGTTAAATGGTTGGGACAAACCCCAGCAAGCCGGACAAGCCCTCCAGGACCATTGTTGCGCACCCCGGTTCCCAGTACATGGATGGACACTACGGTCCAGTGAGTTTGGTATTAAATCCAGACCGTGCCAGAGCTAACTGTGTTTGACAGTCGTACGGGGTGATGCAAACATGGCCCAAGCACTGCCCAGAGAGGGAAGGCTCTCAGTCGACAGGGGTAAGTTTTTTCACAGCCTATTAGGCCCCAACACAGCTGATTAAACTGTGTCCTCAGGTTCAGGGTCATGTTTCGCGAAGCAGGATTACTGAGCTAACTGGCCAACTTCACCAAGTAAAACCCGCAGGCAGTACTCCTGAATCAGACACATGCAATGAACTAAAAGAAAAATGCTTCAGGTTTTATTCAGTGGTGTTATCCAGCTAAGTAAGTAATCCTGGACCTGATTTCACAAAGCAAGATAACATTTTTCTGCATAACTAATCTGAGCAAAACCCTTACTTTATTCCATGATCTGGATTTGGGTGAAAGTCTGGGAGCGCAGTTATCTCACTCCCCACAGAATCCTGGATCTGGTTTCACAAAGCAGGATAACATTTCTGGATAACTAAACTAAGGAAGACCCAGCACAGCTTTTTCTACTATTTTCCTTGATCTGGATTTGGGCGAAGGACTTGGGGTGCAGTTATCTCACAACCACAGTTATCCTGCTCAGTAAAACAGACCCCAGTTCAAAATTGGCAGTGATTATAAACATGTTTGTGTAGAAGCCAGGCATTTAACAGCGTCCTTACAGCTTACTGCTGGCATCTCCGATCCTCAGTAAAGGCCATACCCCACCCAAATCTAGACCATGGGCTCAAATAAAATGACCAGTTCCAGAATTTTCTTACAGCACTTATTTATGTAACTCAGTTATCCTGCTTTATTATGCTGGCCTTAGGGCTAAACTGCAGCATATTGACCAGAAGTGAGAGCTTCAGCTAAAAGCATGTGCTGAAATGGACAACTGAAGTTGGACTGAGCACTGCAGTGTCAGCACGAATGGGCATAACAGACTGAGGGAAAGGGAAGGGGGAGGGGACCAATGAATTTTAAAATACCAAGCAGTCGAATTTCCAGCAGACATAGCACCTGAGGCAAAAATTATTCTGTAAACCAAAATGAAGTGCTTTACTTCACTTTAATTCCAAAGAGATAAATGCTGGGATTATTTTTACAATGCACGCAGAGGAAGCTGCCTAACTTCAACAATGTTTCTGAGTTGACAGTAACACCGCTTATACAAATCTCTCAAATACCAAAAGTAGGTCAAAAATAACAGCAAAGCTTTTTACTTGTTTATTCGGCGTAGTAAAGCACATTACTGCACGACTTCACAGACATCAACCCAGTCACACGTAGGACCCAGAATTAGAACTACTTTGGTTTTATCTGAGTTGTGAGAACTTCTCAGAAATCCAACTATTAATATCATGAAGACACTCAAGACGGGTAGCTTCTTAACTTGAGTCACCAGGTTTCCTAAGACTTGGAGAGCAGCAGCTGTTTACAAGTGAAAAGGAATATTGTGTTGATGAATAACATGAGCATGGGGTAGAACATAAATTAATAGTAAATTCTCAGTGGGGTCGTCAGAAGCGTACAGCCATGCAAAACTCGGTGTACTTTAAGTGTGCATTCACCCTCTATCGGGTTTGTGGAAGTGTGGCACGTGGCACTCCTAATGTTTTTGAAGAAATAAAACATGTTTCTGTATTGCTTAGAACAGTTGTGCATACTAACCTAGCACAGCCATTCGTCTCTGCTGTAAATAATTGCACTTCAATGTTATTAAGAGGTCCTCTCCTTGTTAACTGTTAAAATTATTATTATTATTTATTTTTTTTTTTTTTTGTAAAAGCAGACAGCTGCAAATGAAAAACGCACAAATGTAGGTAAAGACTATTTTATGTGTCACATAAATAGGCCTAAGTATTTCCGTCAACTCTCAATAACAAGGACACAGTAAAGTGCCTCACTAAGACAACAAAACAAGTAATTTGCCACTGAGCTACCAGTTATTAAGCCTTACTCTAAGAGCAAACTTTACCTTAAATGTATGTAAAGATATAGTAGTTATTGCTCAAGTCCGCCTAATTATTAAATAAAGTGTAAGTCATGAGTAAATTACATTTAACATGTGTAAATATTATCTAAATAAGCAAATACTTGCTAGAGTTGCTAAACAGTTTTCGCAAAACCCTGATAACATAGTGCGAATTCATTCATGTGGGTCGCACAAAATATATGAATGGCCATGCAAACTGACATGCCATCGTGATAATCGAGTTTTCACTTCCACAGCGAAAAATCCAGGTATTCTCGACGTACACACCATGCAACACATTCTGAAGAACATTTTGTTAAGTAATTTACAGGAACCAAGTCATTTGATCACAGCTCTAGTCAAAGATTCTGTTTTTCATGGATCATCCTTGGTGAGTATTCTGCGATTTATGCAGGGGACTACAGCATGTTATTCACAGCGAGCGAACCTGACAACACAGAAACAAAAACACTCAGCAGCCGAAACCGCTCGATCCAGTCATGACAGTCAGCATCTGCAAGACCTCGTTTCGCGTTAAGCGCACTGTAAATTGCCTATTTACAGCGGCAAGATGAAAATAAATTGACCAGTTCTCAAGCATAGCCCTGAAACGCAGCTATTAACAGGAAGGTCATAAAAAGTTCAAACACCAGATAGATAACAAAACTCACCTGATCAAAGCGCGATAAATTGGCAACCCAGATGTGTATCGGCTACATCCAAGTCAAGGTTCGTGCGAAAAGGATTTGTTAGTCAATAATATTGTTTATTTTTAACTTTCTCGCGAACACTGTTGCAGTCCTGAGGATGTGATTACATGGCGGAGTAAAGTCTAGCAGAACATCTTGGAATCTGATGAAAAAAGAGCTGCGCGCAAAAAGTATACAATCCAGTCATTCTTGCCGTTCGGTTCTCCATCACAATTCCACGCCATGCGATAACAAGTTCATCATACTTTCTGCGCTTTTTAGCTTGCCTGTGTTCGTCGTGTCTTGACGGGCGGCGACAGCGTGCCGTCGACTCTCCACCTGAGTGTCAGTCCGGGATTAGTGATGTTTGACGAGCTGGGAGGTCAAACGCCGCCCCTAGTGTACAGTTATGACTGCTGTAGCTAGCAATCTCAGCAAACGTTCCCCCGCTGCGCTGTCTCACTGTCACACCGTCAAGGGTGAGAGGAAGTAGTATAGCTGGCTGTGCAGACGCACTGATGATATTTCATATTTCACACAGGTTGCGCATTCCGATGCTTACATGGACGACATGGATGCTCAGGTTTCAGGTGGTAAAAAAAATCTAAACATTACGAAGAGAAATGTTTCCTCCCAGCGCGCCATGTTAAGCATAATAATAAAATGTTCTGTTCTTACCCCTACGTTCACTTTAAATTCAGAAACGAGTGCAAACGATGAATCAAAGCCACCTTACAAAAACTGTATGATGCAAGAGTAACACGTGCGCTTTTGAAACACCATCTGAACCAATCCGAAATACTCCCTGAAGGGATAGAGGAAATATAAAATATTCTACAAACATTTCAGTCCATGTACTACAGTTTCTTATGTAAATATAGGCTATTTAACGGGGGGGACGACATGGGAAATCTTCATTACTGATTATCGGGCTTAATGATTAAAAGACACAACGCGAGTCGTTAAAGCTAACGCAACTCCTGAGATTTCATCTTCGCAACCTTCGCTTACTCAGAACATATGATCACATAAGCTCGTCTATTAAAATTTATATATTAGTCATTCTTACATCCATTTTTCTTAATAAAATTCCTCGATATGGATCCTCAAACACCGCAGAAATACAAATGTCTCCTTTCAAAGTTCATAGAATTATTTAAAAAGGCAAATTAAGTCTGTGGAGGTCACCCTGACTGTTTTTTTTTTTTTTTTTTTTTTTTTTTTGATTGACAGATTGAATTATCTAGTTCGCTGTATTTAAAATCAAACCAGCCTCCAGGGCGACTAGGGTATAGCGGCTGAGTGACTGCCGCATATGCTCCGCTGATGGAAAGACCGGATAATTGTCTTAGCTTGCAGTGTAGCTCTCTTGAATTCCTCAGTATGAAAGAGAATCGATCTTAGTGCCATTGCCTGTTATACGTTGATTCAGTTAACCCTGTCATCGCCAAATTATGCAAACGTTCAGAAGTGTCATGTTTCCTCCGCGGAAGTTTTTCAGTGCAAGTTGGCCGTTGATGAATCATTGTGTCAAAACATATGTTATTAATTCAACAATCGACAAACAACACCATAAGACGCACAATTACTGCGCAACAGCACAATTGCTTATGTTCTGTCGGACATCTTATTTTGAACTCGGTAAAGCTTATTGGTCTATGCATCAAAATATATAATATCTAATCAGGGACGAGGTCAGATGTACATTCAATTTAGTTAAACAAAATTAATTTAAATTAATCCCGAATTGATAAATGTCAATTCCATCCAGGGAAAATTTTCGTTTTTCAATTGCAAAGAAAGCCTAATGGCAAAACACTCGTGAATGTTCAGCATTCGTGATGTCCTGATCAGCGCTTAACTGTACAATTTGTCATGCCTGTGCGATCAGTCCGGGATGAACGATTAACGTAATTGATTGAGACTGTCCACAGTGACATCTAGAGGATAACTGCTGAACTTCAGCCTGGCAGCACTTCGGTCAGATGCTCAAGATGAACTCTGGGTTTCCACAATGCACAGTGCTGCATGATTTCTTCCCGCGGCGCACAAACTATCGCCGTGTTCTATGCATTACAAATTGCAGGCCTTCACGCACTCACTCACTCACTCACTCACTAACTCACTCACCCACAGACGTTTAACAGGGACACTGAGTAGGGGCATGTTCGCAGATAGGTTAAAGTGTGACCCACTGCTCTCATGTCACACATTCTCGGGACACTGTGCTTTGTATCGTTCAGCACAATGCTACATGCTCCTCAGTATACTTCATTATATTACACTGGGTCAGGACCCGTGATTTTTTCGGTGCTGTATTCCGGAACAGTAATTATTACCTGCTGGCATTTAATTATAGAGTGAATTACCCACCTTCGTCTATATTCAGGGGCATGGCTCACCAAAGTATGAAGCCTTAAGATCTATGTAGATTACATACTAATGCGGTATGAACCGACAGATGAAGAAAAATAACCTATTTATAAAACTGCTGGTAAACAGCAAGCAATTTATTACAAAGTACGTTATGCTTGACTCACAATCAGCTTAAAAATTCTCATATGAGCACAAGCCCTTCATTGCACTCATTTTAAATAAAGTTTTTAAAAATCTCAAATCCACAGGGGCGTTTATTTTAGTGTGTAGATGCACTATTTGTAAATGAGGCCCCTAGTTTATTTAGGAATGGAAATAGACCAATGCTTGTCTTGGTGGATTACTCTAAATAGATTCTAGGACTATTTTCAGGTGATGTTTTATACCTGTAAACTAACTGCCCAGTAATTCATGGTGATGTTTAGTATTCACTTTTTCATTGCAAGAAATCTTTTTTTTCCCACATGCTTATTAAACCACTGTATTGATGTGCCATTACAGCTATCATTTATTGCTCCTTTTTTGTTAGTTTATGTCTGTATTAGCATAGTGATTATTAAATTAAAAAAAAAAAAATTTTGTGCCAGTATTTTGAGATAAAGTCGACTGGAATTAAATGAGAACACTATACAGCCCTGGTCTTCAAATTACGGTCTTTGCAGTCCCAGAACTGCTGGTTCTCCACCCTCCCTTTACCTGGGAGTCAGGTGTAATGACAGTCTGCCCAATCAGAGGCACTAAGTGTTTGTTGACACAATTGAGATAAAAGAAAACCTGGGCTGGATTAAGACTTGAGGTCCAAAACTTGCAGAAGAGAGATGTTGAATTTCAACCATGAAGGAATGTACATATCTGAAATAATTTCCCAGAATATTTACTGATAATGTCACCTGCACATTATGCATTTAATGCACTTACTGTGTGTATGTGTGGGTGTGTGTTTCTCTGTTGTGCTTTATGAGTATGTATGTGTATGCAACTGTGCATATGTGTGTGGGTGTTCATGTATGCGTGTCAGTGACTCTTTAATTGAACCACTGCTGAATTTACCAATGACACCTTCATCTAGTCATATCCGGCAGTTCTTACTGAACTGTTCCCGCTCAATGAAAGAACACCATTAGCAAACTGCTGATGCGTCTAATTCCAAAGCCCTTTGCTAATGAATAATTAATTATGTAGATTTTCTGGCTTTAAAATGGGATTCTTGTGATCTCAGTGGCTGCGGTTTTGTGGCCAGTCCATCACGTTGACACAGCCAAGTCCATCGCAACATAAGCTTTCACGGAACATCACTACACTTAGTGTGTGTTGAGTCTATGCTCTCTATAGCACTATATAGGTCTGCTCATTAAAACCAATAATGCAGTGTGCATATGGTTTAAAGAATAAAACATGAATGCTCTCACAATAAACACCACTGCCCTGCTCCCACATAGGCAACTAAACAACTACATGGTATGTGACGGATAAAGAAAGACTGTGGCCTGGTTCATTAATGTATTAAGACTGCGGAGGGATACTGTAATGGTACCAGCAGAAGCAGATGGGCTTTTGTGACCTGTGAAAGAGAGATGACCCATTTGCTGGCATAGGCTGAAAGCTCAATCAATCAGTGACCTGCAAAAGGTTGCTAATACAATACTTGGTGTGATCAGTGGCTGTTTCCGGAATGTTTTTCAAGCCCCTGGCTATTTCGAAGCTAGTTCTGTTGATGATTTGGCGGCCTACATATGCTGTGTCTCCCCCCCTCACCCCCATGTGGACCATATATGGTCCTCACCAGTACGTTGTGTTGCAATTAACACAACTCGCCACTAGGGACAGCCACTGCTACAATCAAAGCTGGGGACTGACGATCGAAAAAAAACTATGGTAATTAGGTCTACTAGAACTAGGACAGTGAAACAAATTGGAAGGACATGAATTCTCGCATGGTTCACTCTGTATGGATGTAAAAGCCTTTGAATTGAAGCTGACGTACTGCATTTTATCTTCAGGCTCTTGTAGGCATATGGAATGAACTACATAGATGATGTTAGTGTATTTTAAAATTGTGCTGCTACCCAGATGCTTACCAACATCACTTCATAAGAGAGCATTGAAATATGAATGACGTCTGCACTTGCTGATGAATATGAACATATGGGACCATGCAAGTACTGTCCGAGACCTCTTGACACTGCCATTTGTTGCCGTCTTGAATAAGCAATGCGAGGTCTACAACCTCCACAAAACTGCGCCGCCGTGGATGTTAATTTAGTCCACGCTGGTTGACGAGGGCATATCGGATTGCATATTGGCATGCGTGGAACTGGATCTGGAGAACAGGGATTGCATTTTTCAGTGGCTGCGAAGTGCCTTCAGCCTAATTTTTGCTTCCCACCACAGCACTTAACAGATGTATTGCTTCATAAACATGACATACTTTTAACTGAAAGAGTGTTATTCCACGCTCTCAATATCTTGCAACCGCTGTATTTAGAAGTGCTACGTCAGTCAGTGCTCAACCTTTGCATGAGTTTCTTATTTCACTCGATGCAGCTCGCTGATTCAGTGAATCTGCTTAGTGGGACAGGCCCCAGGAATTTGACATCTTGCCTCGATACTGAAGGATACTTCAGTGAAAACCTTTATTTATTTATTTTATTTTATTTTTTTGACCATTCGAATGTCTGTAGCAAAGACTCTTGGGGTTGATTAGTAGAATTAGGTGTATAATTTCTTGTTGGAAATGAAAGCCAGTACCCACACAAGTCCTTTCTGGATAGTAGTGTGTATGCCTAAGCTAGATGTTTATTGCTGTCAGTTCAGTGAGGCAACTTGTCATGCATGTCCCTTGCACAACCTTCACTGAGTGCCACAGGGTGGCGCTACATGCCAGCCAGCTGCAGTACCCTCATTTGTGATGTCATAAAAAAAGCGCCAGTAAATTTGTAGTCTCATTACCCCACCCTTCCTCTGCAGTTTTTCATTGGGGGTTCCCAAAGTGCACCCAGAGTGCACCCAGATGGCAGAGCCCAGCAGGGTAGTGTGTGTTTGTGTGTGTGTGTGTGTGTGTGTGTGCAGCATTACACTGGACGCATTGTGTGGGCAATCCTGATACTGTCCTCCCGCTGTGACTCTTCCTGGTGAACTGCCTGTCGTCTCGGCACCATGTATTTTTGGGGTGGCAGTAAAATTAATGTGAATTGTCAGTTTGACAAGAGCAGCCCTGGAGTCAGAAATAGCAGAGACCGTGGACTCCAGTATGGCATGAAATTATTTATTGTCGATAGCAGGTGATTAATATTGGGTTCTAAAGGCACTTTGTTGGCCAACGCAACTCAAAATATGGAATAAAAGCAGGTAGTGTCAGCCAGCAAGGGTCAAATATTGGCATTTTGTCACGGCAAATACCAGTGAATACTACGCACAGCAATAATGCTCATCAAATAGTTGTGGATTTTAAATGGTCAACATTTAGGAAGCTGCACATTCCTCTGACAGGATTTTATTTCCACCTGCCAGCCCTCATACAGTATAACTTAAAAATGATGCATATTTTTATATTACAATAAAAAGCACACTTAACGTCACCTCATGTGCATACAGAGTTCAGATACACTTGATATTAAGCCAAAAAAAACCCCAAGAAAAGCAGCTTCAGTAATGCACACAAATTATTTATAAACTAAAACAGAGACAATCCATTTTTGCTTTTTACATGAAATTTAAATTGGTAAAATAATGTAATCCCTCGCAGCTCAGCAGGATTCAGGCACTTTTTGATAGTTATGTACAAAAGAACAGCTCTAGAGCATTAGTCTCATCTATGGGTCACACATACGTATATAAGTTACGTCGTTTCCTGTATTTTAAGGGCATTTTTCAACTGACAATTGTTTATTTTACAAGGGGAACGTAAGTTAGATGAAAATTTAAAGGCAAACATCTTATGTTAGTTTTGTATCAGATTGTGAAATAAGCTTTTAACCCTCCTGTTATGTTCAAATGAATAAATCATTTTTCGTTTGAGGTCAGTTTGATCCCCGCAGTATAAAAGTACATTAGATGTTTGTAACTGAAAATGATACCAAATCCTCTCTCAGCTCCTGTATGCCTTGCTAATAATCATTTTCATAGCCAAGTAAATACAGCAGGACTCCCCCATTCTCCCCTTATACACTACCGGTCAAAAGTTTTAGAACACCCCAATTTTTCTAGTTTTTTTATTGAAAATTATGCAGTTTAATGTACTCTGGAATAAAAGCATTGACATGATAGAACAAATAAACAATTGAAGTTAAAAAAGAAATCATGGAATCAATTTATAAACCAAAATGTATTCTAAACATTTGACTCAAAGTAGCCACCTTTGGCAGATATAACAGCTGAACACACTCGTGGCATTCTTTCTACAATGGAAATCAAATATTCTTCAGAAAGTTCTTCCCAACTCTGTTGCAGAAGTTCCCATAAATGTGTGGCACTTGTAGGTTGCTTTGCTTTCACTCTTCTGTCCAGTTCATCCCAAACCATCTCGATGGGGTTTAAGTTTGGAGACTGTGCTGGTCACTCCATGTTTTCAAGCTTACCATCTTGTTCTTTTTTCCCAAGGTAGTTCTGGCAGAGCTTGGACTTATGTTATGGGTCATTATCTTGCTGTAGGATGAACCCCTGACCAACTAGGCGCATACCAGAGGGTACTGCATGGCGCTGCAGAATGCTGTGGTGGCCGTTTTGGTTCAGGGTGCCTTTCACTCTATAAGTCACTGACCCTGGATCCAGCAAAACAGCCCCAGACCATCACGCTTCCTCCTCCATGTTTGACAGTTGATGTCACACACTGAGGAACCATCCTTTCACCTACTCGACGGCGTACAAAAAACCTGGGTAACCTTACCTTTTGTTTAAAACTTCTGACAGTTCACCACTTACCTTTGTACCATTGCAAGCTATTCATTGCACTGGAACTGCATCATTTTAATTAAAAAACTGGAAAAATTGGGGTATTCTAAAACTTTTGACCAGTAGTGTACATCAAGCATTGATTTTACATGATTATAGTGAAATGAATGAGAATTAATTTGAACTTGCCTCCAGTCTTAGACAACACAACAAAAACAAATTTAAAATGATGGTTTCAGATAATAATGGATCCTGGGTCAAAATGACCAGAACACCACCAGTGCTTACAATATATATACAGGATATGAATATGTATAGTTTTGAGTTAATTTCATGGTTTACCCATAAAGTTAGGGAAAAAATCTAGATGAAAAAAGTATGTTGACCACGTTTTTAGTAACTGTTAAAACTGAATCAGGTCAAACTGACCCAAAACATAATAGGAGGGTTAAATATTTCTGTACAGCGCCACTGAAAGCTCCACTGTTTTTAATCCATGTCATTTCGAATCCAAAATTCCTGGTACAGTTGTGATCGGACACTGGCGGAGTAAAAGTGTAAAATGCAGCACGCATCCACCCACCCGCTCCCTAAAATGGAGGCCGACTGTTCACTCCAGTGAGCTTCAATAATAGCGTGCCTCTGCTCTGACTGAGGCACAGAGAAGGGGAAAAAGGGAATTGAGTGTGAAGTGACTCGTATCGTGCGAGTCGTCCGTCCGGTCGAATCTGTCAAGCCCCCGTTGGGTCGGTCGGTAGTGGACATGGCAACGGTATTAGCGATTGGCAGCTCAGAGGTCATCTGATTCGGGGACCTCCGGGGCGTCCAGCCCAGTGCAGGGGAGCACAAGCGGTGCTCCGTCTGAGACCCACCCCTGTGCCGTCCGGTTGAAGCTGGGCCGCTTGGCTCTCGGGTCCTGAAGCTCGGGGAATTTGGGGGGGTTCAAGTCAAACTCTGGGAGTTTGAATGTTATTCCCCGAGGGGCTTTTTCAAAACCGCCGAATGGGGTGGCAACCCTGGGAGAGAGAGACACCACCATGAGTGCATCACACAAACCTCAGGTAAGTCAGTCTCAACAAGATCTATTGTCTTATAATAGCGATATTTGCGATGATGTCACAAGTCTTGTCACGCAGTTGGCAAAAAGGCTCATCTTACACTAGGTTTACTAGTAGATCTCTGTCTTTATGTTCTTAATAAAACATTTAAAATAGCTATGCCATTCAGTTGTTGTGTTATAGGTTGCATCAACAGGTTCACTAAGGGTTCAGGAATCACGTGTTTGAGGATTCCAAGCAAAGAACCAAGGAGAACAGTGTGGATAAACGCCATCAAGGGAAAGAACTGGCAGCCATCACAAGTTTTTTATTTTTTTAATTTTTTTAAATTTCACATCTCCAATCCCACCCAAATTTGGAATGCCCAATCCGAGAACTATATACAAGGCTTGCTTGTATGCAACCCCCTATTGTCAGCTCAAGAGAGATACAGTTTGCGGCTCTCCTCCGAAGGATACCCAAACATGAGCAAGCTTAGAATCTCACTGACGAGCACCCGGTTGGCCAACAGGAGGCGCTTGAGCAACGAACAAGGCAATCATTTTAATTTTAATTTCCCTTCCCAGCAGTCCATTCCCAATTTGCATCCCTACAGCGCTTAAGCCAATCGTGCGCTGTTCTGAAAAAGCTGCCGACCACTGCTGGTTGGTACGACCGGGGATCTAACCCGCGCCGTAGTAGTCACTACTGCACCGCAATTGCAGCGCCTTAACAGTATAACTGAGTTCTGATATATACTGTGGTTTTGCTGTTCGACCGAGACCTTAAAGTACTTGGAATATGCTATATCTTCGCTACTTGCCATGTTTCTTTGTGTTATAATCATGCTCTCTGCCAACTGCCAAACTGTGCATGCGCAACTATGACGTCATTGTTTATAAACAGTGAATATCGGCACTATAGGATACCTTGCAGCCAGACTGAACCAACTTACATGGAAGGCATTTTGAGATACCGGCCATTTTAACTTTTTACAAACCCCAATTCCAATGAAGTTGGGAAATTGTGTGAAATGTGAATAAAAACAGAATACAATGATTTGCAAATCCTTTTCGACCTATATTCCATTGAATACACTACAAAGACGAGATACTTAATGTTCAAACTTATAAACTTTATTGTTTTTTTGGAAATATTCACTCATTTTGAATTTGATGCCTGCAACACGTTCCAAAAAAAGCTGGGATGGGGCAACAAAAGACTGGGAAACCCCAACTTCATTGGAATTGGGGTTTGAAAAATCACCCCATTCGCACGAGTGAACTGCAGTGCAATTAGGAGCAACACACCTTTTCAATAAGTTTACACAAAAAAATCCTAAATCATTAATATTTACAATTAGCTGATCCCAAACAAAATCAATGGGTGGTATGACCTTACCACCAGTAATAATCCCACCAAGTATAAAAACAGTTTAATTTAATTTGTCACCTGGAGGGCAATTACGAGAATCCTGTATGGACGCAGACACAAAACAAAAAGTGATCAATAGCATTCCCCCAATTCTTTCATACAGGGAATACAATGACATGATACTGTACTTTGGAAGGGCTCATGGAAACTATCCCTGGTTTATTTATATTGCCACTGGAATCCAGTAACAAGGGGAAGTAGACCACAAATGGGATATTTGCGCTACCTTTTACAGATAATATGTAATAAAGACTAACATGACACAGGAGTCTCCTGTCTAAAAAATGCGAATACGCGGTGAACTCCCATGATTCTGTGCTCACAAGCATGAGGTCCACGCAACTCGCACCATCTGTTTGCAAAAATTTAGCTCCCACAGAAGTATTGTTGAAATCAGCAGAGGGAAAAAAAAAATCTCACAGTGCGGAGAGAGATGCCAAGAGCCCAACGGGCTTCATTGGAATTGGGGTTTGTACCTTCAAGATCTGAATGAACAAGTTTGAAAGAGGCCATGTAAAATCACAAACTGCACTGTGATGCAGCTCAGTAATCTGTAAACCTTATATTTGTTTTGAAAAGAAAAACTGCAAATGTTAAAAAACTACTTTGAAATGGTTGGTCCATTATAGGTCATGCTACATAATATATTGTAAAGTGAAAATGCTAAAGAAACCCATCCCAGTACTATTTCTGTAAGGGTTTTACTTTGCACGCTGATGATGTGCATGGAGGACAGGAAGTTGAGGACTGGACTCAGATGCAAGGATGGACATGGTTGTATTTATTATGCCTACTGCGTAGCAGGAAGGCAAACAAGAAGCAATACAAAACAAAATAGGAAACAAGGTTCCTGAATTGCACTATTAGTAAAACAGACACTTTAGCTACAGTAACAATGTATTTCATATAGGAAAAGAAAATAGGAAACAAGGTTCCTTTAATAATAATAATTAAGTGCTGACATAAACGAGAAACAGCACTAAATTCAAGAGTTAGAATATATACACATGATACGCGGGGAATAATTCTAAACAAGACTAGAGATACAACACAGGCATGTGGTTTATGAGACTTCGCAAAGACTAAGTGCGAAGCTCAGTCTAAAATAGAGCAACACACCACACTGTGCACTGTGGAAATGAACAGCAGCAGCATGCGATGATTATGGAGCTGAGAATGTGATCCAGGTCTTAATAGACCGGTGAGTTTGATGGCTGGAGGTTTGGCCTCACAATTTCACGGTTTATTTTGCAGAAAAAAGCCGTCAATGTTGTGATAGTCAGTCAGAACTATCTCTTTGATACAAGTCATGAACTTCAAAAAGATGGCAGATTTAATTTAAGGATTATGCAACAGATACAAAGATGTAAGGTTTCTGAAGCAAGAAATGTGTGTGTCAATATAGAATGGACGGTTCACTTCAGCATTTAAAAATTTTGACAGGAGCTGGTAGTTCTCTTTGGCATTATTATACAGTATCTGCCTGTTTAGGGCTCTGTGGGTTGGTGTTTTTAAGTGTTATTTGCTAATCAGTGCCATAGAGACCTATGCTATTTGGTTGACATGGTACTTTACGCTACAATACAGAAGACTGGACTACTATCCAAATTTTCATGAATTTGTGGGTTGGTTCAGTTTTGCAGCAAGGTATCCAATTAGTCTCAAAAATCTTAATTATCATCCCTTTCATCACCTCATTTCATCACCCCTTTAATCACATTATCACCCCTTTGCCAGATAAGGCACAGGTATTGCCAACACTGGAAATACTGTCCATGAGTTGACTCAAATTTTGCTTTAGATTAAAAAAATGTAACAAGCCCAGCAAACGGTAACATCAAGCGAGCACATATTTTCTGCTTGAGGGAGAGAAACATGTAAACGTAAAGTCTCATTACAGGACTAAAATGCCGGCTAAGACAGGCTGTCTTTTGTAGAGGGTGACATCGCATTGTTCTTAATGGCCTCCCCAGTAACCTTCACCCAAGGACCAGAGACACATTGAACCGTGCGTGCTTTAGATTTATGACCTGCCGACAGCGTTTAAATGCTTTCCAAGTAAAGCACAACACAGAGCAGGGTCAGGTTTTACAGATGCTCGCCATTCAGCCTTTATCAATTTAACAGCTAAGTGAGATCACACTCACAGGAATAAAGGTGCAGAGGAGATACATGAATTATCTTTAAACAAAGGCCCCATGTCGTCGTGACACCAGCGTCATGATGGTAGATCGCCAGGAACTGAGTTCATAAGTACTCAGTCAAAGCGTACGTTAACACCGTAAAAATTAAGGTTACATATCCATATATGAGTTAATCAAATGCAGCTGCTGTATTTAAACCCGTGGAACTTCAGGCCTATTTCATATTCCAATGGAGATCACAAGCATTTGAAAGATCACAAATATGTCCTGCTGAGTTTCAGAGAAATGTATATGAAATCGCATACAGGGTCTAGATATTTTCTATCTCATGTAATGTTGTGGCCATAAAAACATGGCATCTTGATTTTCAATATTTCTGTCAATATAAGTGAGATGTAGCTTCAGTGAAACGTTGCAAGCAGCAGATAAGGAATATGTAAGTGACATTGTCCTAAAATAAATATTTTTAAAAAATGCTTTTTTCTATGAACTATAACTATGAACTTATTTAATCGGAAATTCAGGCCAAAATCAGAATTAAAGGGGTTAAGTTTGTGAGTTGAGAGGTGAGTTGAGTGACTTTAAATCCTGATATACCATATATGTATATTTTGTCCTACCGGTTAAAGCTCTTGTAGTCGGGGCCCTCCTGCCTTGGTCCAGGAACGGGCATTTTCACGTTGAGTGTTTCGGCGAGGGCGGGGTCGTCAATGATGGCCTGCTCCCAGGGGGAGTGGTAGGATTTGGGTACCGCGGTGGCGTTAAACTTCTCAGAGGGGATGTCCCTCACGGGCTCTCCGTAGCCTGAAAACACACATCCGTCCAATCACACACCAGTCCCCTCAAAGCGATCAGAGCCGGAGTGTGAATTTGTTCTCTGTAGGGGTAGCTCAGCTCAGCCTTGATTTTGCCTTTGTAATCATTGTACCTGGTCAGAATTGTTTTGGTAATTATTTAGCCTAAATGGAATGGACAAAGCATCAGATTGCATGGGGTGTGTGGACAGTTTCTAAGGTATGCCATCACAATTGTGTGATTAGAGTATTCTAAATGAAGCAATTAAACGCTGACATATCTACTACTGATGGAAATGAAAGCAAACTAATACCTGATCACTAACTTCTTAACCAACATTTTAAAACCTAGACATAACTGAAATACTCATTTATATAACGGTTGCTGATTTTTCTGAGATGAAATAGATTAGTAATAGGATAATCAAGATATTATTACTATATCAGAGTAAATCCCACCGCTGTTTAAATAGTAGTGTTACAGCATGGTCTTTGAGACTGTACTATGGTCTTAAAGTAAACATGATATAAGATCGCAGTTCATTCCTTGATGTCTAACTTTGTACACAACACAGCCCGTTTAATGATGGTATAAGTATTGTGTGAACAGATGTACCCTGAGGGTCCCATTCGCGTTTTCCTCCTTTAACACTCAACATGCAACAAGGAATTTATCTTAGATGTTAGGCTTTCTATTTATATTTATGCTCCTGTATTATATAAATCTATAATGAGTGCAGGGCCTCAGGTTACACAGAGACTTTGAGAGGCAAAGATTGGAATTCTACAGTAAATGACGGGGGGGGATATAAGAGGTTTTGGCGGAAGCTGCCACAGCTGGTTCTACTGTTCGCAGGACTGTTCGTTTGGACCACCTTAACAGTAACAGGAAAAAATATAAATTACCTCAATTTTCACGTCGCACAGGTGCACCCAATTTGGAAAGAGCAATATTTCCCACAGAGCAATAATGAGGGGGAAAGCAGAGGAAATGCTCCATCAGTCAGCACAGGGAGTGGAGCGTTAGCGTCAGGGTAGAGCGACCCCATTTTCACACCACACTGTTCCATTAAGGGACCCAGCACATTACATGCACAGCCAGGCCTGGTGATGATGTGAAATAACACCAGAAAATGCAAAAAAAAAAAAAAAAAAAAAAAAGTCCGTTTGGACAAGCATTTTAGAGTTATCTCCAGACTGGAAGTCTTATTTTAAGAGGCTGTTTGATAAATTAAACAGAATATTGCTCATGAGAAAGAAGCGGTATATCCAAGTTGTGAAAAGTAAAAATGAAATAAAATTATAACCCTGTATTTTTGTCACAGCCTCCTGTATTTAGAAATGTGCTCTGTATTCAGTCAGAGGACTCTGTCAGATCAGCTGGTGGAGATAATGGGTAAAATAATGGAGGGAATTTTACTACCAAACTCCTGATGCTGAACTCATAGAGCCTCTCCATAAATATAAGCTGATCTTGGATTAGCTCTCCCTCAATCTTAACCAAACTGTGCTCAGTATGAACTAAAGGGCATAACAGATCCCGAATCAGCACTCTTATCTTAAAGTTTTGTATGATTTCTGGCCCTGGATTTTTCTTCTCTGTGCTGAGAGTTTGACTCATATCAAGATTTGCCAGGGGGATAAATTTTGCTTGCCAGGGCATCTTTGCAATCTATAATGTTGCAGTTGAGAGAAGAGGATAATCCTCTGTAATACACTTGTGAAGACTTTTTTTTACCAAGAGCCCAGCCTGGGTGAGTGATGACGATGATGTATGAGGAATTTGAGTGGAATGTCAGCTCGGGATGGTCTGAAGAGAAGCGTTTAATGCCTTGTGATTTTTTGAGAGCTCCATAATTACAGCTCTGTGTCCCTCATGGAGGAAAAGCTGGAAATAGCCCGGGCGTAAAGGCCATGTTTATCTTACGAGGTGTGAGGAGATGGCTCTTCCTGTCAAAATTGGAGATTTGGAGTGCGGGGTTCTGGAGGAGAGGGGTTATGTGACGCAGACCTGCGGAGTATCAGGTTGACCCCGTCCCCTGGACTGTGTTGCCCGCTGATAGTAATTTTGTAAAGAACGAGAGACAGCAGTACAGGAAACGTCCTGAATACCGCGTGCCGGGATGTGTCACATAACTGGGCCGTCATGGAAAAAAGCTGGAAAGTTCCGTTCCTAGAGTGTGGTAAGACATGTCACATGATACGGCTGTAGATTATGTGGAAGAATAAAATACCACATGCAGATTCATTTTTCGTGATTTGACGTGTTGCTTTAGTATGAAAATGGCTCTGCTTGTCCTGAATCAGGGATGGACAACTCTTGTCCTGAATGCCTGTTATTCCTTGATTTTTGACCTGTTTCCACCTCGATGACACTGTGACCCTCCAAGACCGGAGTTGCTCATCCCTGTTCCTGTGAATAATTCATTTCCTGGGAATGTATGATTCCCAAAAAATCAGGTCTGCACAGCCCTTTACTTGACAGATCATTTTTGTAACATCTGGTGGGGTTTCCCGGATGGGACTACAGCAAAGTGTGTTAAAATCATAGCAGGCAACACACAACCGCACAGCAAACGTGCTAAATGTGCAGCTTTGCTCATCTGAAGCCCTGTTTTGGGGGTTTAGTTATTCAGGGTGAACTCAGCCTGAGGGTTAGATCAATCCCAACCCAACTCAACCCAACCCAAACCTTTCGCTCATCTCCCGTCCTACCTGGTGCGATGGATTCTGGGTTTGCTGGGCTCCTCGGATCTGGTGTGTTGGGGGGTGTCTTGGCTTCCTCGTCTTCTCCCTCGCCCGTCGTGCCGTTGTTCTGAGCTTGTACATCATTCTGTGGTGAAAAAGAGCTAATTAAGCAACAACAAAAACCAGGCTGACACTCCAAACGGGCTCACTCCAAACACTGGAACAACGATACTCAAATCTGATCCTCGACTCCAAATCCAGCCCTGGTCGTCTGATTGACCTAATTGAATGACTCCCAAGTGAGCTCAGTGGTTCTTGCCCTTAGGAGATCATGATTTTAGTGATTTAGCACAAGAAACATGCTTCCACTTTAAACACCATTAGCTGCCCTGCCTACTCCAGTAACCCTGACCTCAAAAGAACTGTGGACATGAAATACCTGCTAGAAGCCAAGGAGGAAGCAAAACACTTAAACCTGTCCACAGAAAATGACTGAAAACCAGACCGACCCTACGTCCCCCATGAGTGTCTAGCTTCAACAACATAGTGTCAGGTGTATGAACATTTCAGAAGTCAAATTTAGTGAAAAGTCGCTGAAACGATGACCCAAATACATTTGGTTTAAATGTGAACATTTTCTACCCAAATAAACTGTAGCCAGGCTATTTCAGGATAAAACCAGTGCTAAATTTTGTGGTTAATCAATACAATTCAGTGAAAAAAATCAATAGATGCCAGAATCTGGACCATTGTAGCCATTCAGATTCTAGCTTGTGCTCAGCAGTTAAAGATTTAGACTATATGCTACAGCAAGAAAACTGTTTCAATTTGAGCCCATCATCTTAAATATGTATTTGGGTATAGTAAGTGTAAGTTTTATTTGTCCAAGCATAAAAGCCTCAGCCGATTGAACTTTTGCCTAGTAATCTTTTCCGAATTTGGGTGCTATCATTCAATGAGCCAATGGGAGTAAAGGTATTTCAGCAGACACTGATAAATAAAGTGGCGGCATTTCGAGAGAGCTGGCGTCTGCCTTACAAGCCATACAGAGCAACAGCGATAAGTAAGTACATGTCCATGATCAACACACACACACTAGTGCCAGTGGGTTGAAAACATTATGCACTGAAAACATCGAACTGATCTCAGGTCATCATTTCTGGGCTTAAATGGCTTGAAAAGGATGAGAACCAGACATTATATCCGCAACCTACAATTTTACATCCCCAGCCAAACTGTCCAGTGACACAATGTGAGCTCAATGTCAAGCTGTGTCTTATGAGTTGACTTTGACAACTGTTGTACAAATTAGATGTTACATTTGTATGCAAGTGTGCATAAATGTTTATTTTACTATACACATGGATATGACCAGTGAATGAATTCGTAAAGTTTATGGTTATGACTTTCAGTAGTTGCGCATTAATCTATTCATGTTTATTATTTTTGCATATCTATGACTACTCTGATGAAACAATTGCTATTAATGTGTTTGTAATCTTCATACATGATACAATAAAGCCTATTAACTGATATTTGGAGCATTGAGCAAGTGATTCTTTTCCTTTTTGCTCCTATATGACCTTGTGACCTCAGCAAATGTTTTTTTTCTTTTTCCTCTTTCTGTATGCATGCCTTTCTCCCAGTGGATGATGGGATAGGCTCCAGCTCCCCCGTTACTCTGACCGGGTGTAAGCAAACTGACAGTGATAATGAGCAGGTAAGATAAGAATTAACGCTCACGTTCAGCTGCACGTTGACCTCGTTCTGAATGCTCTCGAAGGTGTACTTCTCCGACCTCCTCTGACGCTTCTTGAAGAGGCGGGAGCCGCGGTTGGACAACAGAGAGAGCTCCTCCAGCATGATGTCTTTGGGGATACAGAGCTTCTTACCCAGATCCATGGTGTCTCCTGCAGAGGCAAAGGTCACAAACAACAGACAAAAACATCATTAACAAGTCTGTCTTGGCAAGAATTGTAGTCTCACGATGAGAAATAAAAGGTACAGATATAGTACTGGTCTCGCTTACTAAATTGATCCCAGGACCAAACTTATCTATTTATTTTATTACTTACTTTTTTTCATTTATTTTTTAACCCTTTGAGCGCCATAGGCAACTATAGTTGTCCAATGGTGTAAGATAAAAAAACCAGATGCTGTTGAAAACCTATCATGTGGCAACTTGTTTAAAAGAGCTCCCGGGAGCTCTTTTAAACAAGTTGGCACATGATTGGTTTTCAGCAGCTCAGGATAATTACATTTTTAATTCCTCAAAAATTTATTCAGCGCTCAAAGGGTTAAAGGAGAATTTTTGTTGAAAATTCAATATAGTGTCAGCTTTACCTCTGTAGTATCGTAACGAGTCTGGAAAATTGGTTCAAAAATGTTTTTTCCTCCAAAGTGGAAAAAAATTGGCAAGTTTCAAGTTATGGTTGGCTTTTTAAATAATACTGCCTGAACCCTTCGGAAAATCTTTTAATGGGAAAAAATAGTGTGCTTCAATGGTACATTAGTTTTTTTATTGAGCTAAAAAAAAAAAAGTACTGGAAATAACAATTGAAATTAAACTGCGATTGAAAAGATTAACATTTTGTCTGCATGGGCTTAACTTGCTTTTTGGTTTTTAAAAGGTGTGGTTTGTTGGTGCTGTAGGTGTGAAATGCCTTTGGTGAGTATCCTGGCTATTTGTCTTCCACTCAAAATGCCTGTCCTACTGGAAGTAAGCTCTGTTTAGCACTGGTATCTCATTTCCTCTCATAGAGCATCTTTGACTGGTGTCGTAACCTCCTAACAGTCGACAGAGACTATTTTCTCAAAATGCACATTGATCTCAGCTAGCCTTCATAAATTATGTGCATGCCTTACAGAAGGCCATTAGACCATCAGTCCCATCCCAAAACAATCTGAAGCCATTTCACATCCATGCTTAAATTACAATTTGATTAATATTAATTGGTAAACAAAAAAACGCAAAGGTTGTAAGAAACAGAGAAAGCTGCTTCATCATGAAGATATTCAAATAATGTCGTTAACATACCGGTTTCACTCCAATATCATTACCAGGTTATTAAGCAGTCAGACATCACTGTAATGGTTTTTTACATAATCTATGCGTGCTCCGAAGACCAGCCGGCTTATGGCACTTGTAAACTCTTCATTATGTAAGATTTGGACGCTCTAAGTGGATATCATACAGAGCCTTCTCACCTCTAAATCCTGCAACTTCTATACACATCTATAACAGGGCTAAAGAAAATGTGACGCTGTGTATGGAGATGTCAGTGGCGTATCAAACGCTGAAAGGATACCCTGCCGGAATGTTCTTCAGCTGTTTCGGATCTTCGTGCCTTTGCTGTGACTATGCAGTTGTTCCCATCAGAAATAGATGCTTCAAAAGGACAACTACAAAAGGATTAGCGGCCGTGGGCGTCACAGCATCGCATAGCATCCTGCTAACTTATTTGTGGCGATCAGAGGAGCTATGGAGGCATTCTACACAGGCAATTAGCGTGTGTCCCTCAAAGGGGTGTATGTGTGTGTGTGTGTGTGTCTGTGTGTATGCATGTAAGTGTGTGTGTGCGTGTGTATGTGTGTGTGTGTTTGTGCGTATGTGTGCTGGACCGTCACATGTGGGGTGAATGTAGGTAGATGTCGGGCCCAAGGGGCCTAAAGCTTGGTCCAGTCCATATCTATCATTAGCAACAGCGATCCAAAGCTGTACTCTTTTAGAATTCCTAAATATAGTAACAGTTATTTTACAGTTATGTTAAGGTTAGATTTGGGGTTTAGGTTGGGTGTGTCATATTTATGGTTAAGGTCAGAATAAGGGGTTAGGGAATTGATTTAAATCTATGGGATGTCACCGCAAAACATGAGAATGCAATGTGTACTTGTGTGTATGTGTGTGTATGTATGAGAGCGTGTGTGTGTGTGTGTGTGTGTGTGTGTGTATGCGTGTAAGTGTGTGTGCGTGTGTAAGTGTGTGTGTGTGAGGGGTATGGGCCGCACCTGGGGCATGTGTGTATTTGTGTAGTAGCCTATCAGCACGCGAGTGTGTGCCTCAGGGTACTACGACCATCTCGCTGCATCATACCGTTGGTGCCCTGGATCTCTCGACAGATAGCAGCCGCCTGCATCTTCCTTTCTTTGGCTGACAGGGTGCTGAACCGGGACATGGTGTTTAAAGATGCGCCGCGACGCTAACCCTGAAGGATCAAAACACACACAACAAAGCTCACTGCATCGACACAGAAAACATGCTGGTGTTAAGCCAATGCTAACAATGGCAAATCAACTCTAGCACGGTCAAAAAGGACTTGTAACACTTCGAGGTTTTTTTTTTTTTGCACTGAAGATTCTGCTACATTTGAAACAGTCTCTAAGCATTTGCTCAGCGGCACTATAAACAGTGCTGCAGTTTGTACACAGTTTACAACATATAGTTGTAAATACTCGTAAATGAAAGGCGACAGTCTCTGCGGTAACGTCATTACTGAAGCCATTGTTTTCAAATATCCAGGGCTGGACATCAGAGAGAAACATAATATAAAAATGCACCACTGTCCACACAAATTGCAAAGTGCTCTGAGCTTTTCGGTCCAATCATTTGGGGAGAAGAAAAAGAATGAGAGGAAGTGAGAGAGACGGGGGGGGACAGAGAGAGAAAGAATGTGGCGCTGAAAATAATTTGGTGGAGATTGCTGCCACGATATTGATTGTCTGTCTGCTAGCTGTCCCTGATTAAAAACGTTAAAGATTCCCAGGGCTGATTTCTTTAAAAGGGTATTGTCTGCACTTCATTTTAAATGACCCTGAGCTGAATTTTGACGGTTCAAATTCTCGTGCCACAGAGCATGAAGTACTCAGTGGCATGTGTTGGCAATAGAATATGGGCACTCAGGCCACTGTGGTTTAGAGGCCTGGGGCTGCCAAATATGCTGATGTCATTCTTTCCATCTGATGTGCCTGTATATGAGCTCACCTGGCAATCTTTTGTGATGCATGTCTTTAGCTCTCCTCCATACTAACAAGTTTAAGCTTATGTTCTGCTCTTATAAAGAGATTTGAAGGGCTTTCATCCATAAACTTCTCAGAGTTAGAACACTGATCTAGGACCCATTTTGTTTTTTTTCCACCAATTGTAAATGTGGAGGTGAGATGGGCATGGAAAACTGGTCTGAGATCAGTGTACCTGTTCTCGAGGGCCCAAATCAAATTTTTCCCCCGTAAATCACAAATATGAATCTGTTTTTAGTTACTTTCTGCTTGATGAGTCACAATTTCTTATGTGATATGCAAAATCTTATAATACATCAAAACTTTTCATAATAAAGGCAATATTTTTATTTACCAAAAGAGTGCTAAAAATGAGATACAGAGTGTAAACGTTAGTCTAAAATACTTGTTGGGTTAATAATTTATTGGTTTTGGAACAGTGCGTTGCAATTGAAATGATCGAATCAGAGGTGCCCCAGATGGATTGTATACCAAACCCAACTCAGATTGTGGGCAGTTCTCAGGAAGTGTAAGGGTTAATGCTACTTTTGTGCAACCAACCCAACACCCTGTATCACCATCCCCGTGCCAGTCCCCTCCTCCTCTGCCCAGCCCATACCACCCGAAATCACAGTGGCCCACCACCTGTGTTGGACAGAAACTGCCCACTGCCATATATCAATGATTGACATTGTGCCACAATATTTATGTCCAGTGAATATCCTAATATTCTACGAAAATACACTTTAAGAAAAAATTAATAAAGTGTGAATAAAGCGGCATATGCTTATCAGCTGGGTGAAATTCTCAAAGTAAACCAAATTTTACCCCTCACTAGCTACATATAATTCACTGAACAATAACTGAACCCCACAGTGCCTGTATTTCTGAGAGAGAGCAATTGCCTTCATAGCTCCATTTAAGACCTGCACGCTTTTTGCATAGCTACAATGAAATCAAGCATGATTGGAAAAATGTTTTATATTTGTCCGGAAGCCTCTCTAGAGAGAAAGAATGAAAATGGGAAAGACTCAGGAAGGTAGGTAGTGCAGATTGAGATAAGGCTGCATTTGGAGAATCGCTTTTGAAGTTCCCAAGCACCAGGAAATCGCTAAATATGCATGCAATGGTAATGATGTTGTTTGTGCTGAAAAGTGCTCCGGGCATTGCTGTGAATAGGGTAGAAAGTTACCACAAAAGAATCATCACAAATCTACAGCCACAATCTCAGCCGTTTAACCTCTAGAGTGCCCTTCAGATCCAACTAGCTTTTCAGAATTCTTCCCCCTTGTTCCTCATAACATAGCAGATCATTCCTGCAGATTTACACTATATCAGTTCGGGAAAGGATTGATCCCACTTCTCGGAAGTGGTGTCTAGAACAACTTAAGCCTCAAGCTAAGCACACTAAGGTCAAACATCGGCGAGCCATCATGAAGTGACCTGTGTCTGTACAGACTGACGGTATTAACAGTGCAGAAATCACCAAATATTGAAAAATCAATAAATGACTCACCTTGAATTCAGAAAAGATAACAGTCATAGTGACAATTGCTACTACTAATTACTATAAATTTGCTATTTTAACCACTCCGTGAAAAAAAAGACTTGACAGAGTCAACACTAGACAGTTTTTAGTTTCTGAATTGAAAGAATAGATTCGAAACACATCAGTGTTTGCAGTGAACAGAAAGCACAATGCCATAGAGCACAGGACGATTGACCTCTGGTATCAGCAGTGTTGACTTTGATCAATTTCATCATGTTATGCTTAAAGCCCTGTCGCTGAAGCCAAGCGCAAAACAAACGGTTGAAAACAGGCACACCTGTGGGGAGAGCTCCTTTACCTGGCCGGACGTCCTGTCTCCCTCTCCTTCTCTGGGTATCCTTGGAGGAGCGCCGGGGTCACCCTGGGTGTTTCGACTGCCCACCAGCTCTGTACTCCCCAAGACTGAGGGGGCTTGCTGGCAGTGGGTGACTATGGTCACCGGTATGCAGCTTACATCAATAGGCTAAATATAGCACTCACCATCCCACCACCACACACATACACACACACAATCACACGCATGCGGGCATGCTGATACACACATATGCAAGCGCATATATGCACAGACACACACACACACACACACACACGAGCATACACTCACAAGCATGTGCACAGACACACACACACACTCAAGCAGATACACAAATACACTCACATACGGATACGAACATATGCACGCACACACTCACACACACACACACACACAGGCAGACACACAAATTCACACACACATGCAAAAATAAACAGGTGCACTTTGCTGCAAGCAAATACACTTACAAATTTGCTAAAAGTGCGCACATGCAAGCAAAAAAATATAGCCACGCAGAGACACGAGCCAGTAATCTCACAGACACTGTTACACACAAAAAAACTCACGCACACACAAAGCATCATTGCATAGCACATGAGGAGTTTGCATGTGTGTGTGTGTGTGTGTGTGTGTGTGTGTGTGTTCTTGTATATGCTACAAAGTGCAAACCAAAAAATATGTCTTTTCCTGCAGAGTGGGGACATTATTGACATTACAAATACAAAGGCAAATTGTGACTGATAGGAAAGGTTAGGGCTAAGGTTAGAATTAGGGATAGGATAAAGTTAGGGTCAGGGTTTGGGTTAGGCATACATTGCTAATTGTTAAGACCAGGGAAAGGCTGTAGAGACACAGAAAGAATGAATGGAAGTCAATATAATTTCCTCGCAAAAACATAAGTGCAAGGTTGCATGTGGGTGTGTGTGTGTGTGTCTGTACCGTTGGTGGGTGGGTGGGTGGGGGGGGATGGGCTGCCACATCACATACTTCTCAAATTAAGGTTCGGGGGAAGGGAGGGGGGTTAACCTAATTATTCTTATGTCACATCCAGGAACATGAATTCCCAGCAGCCTTAGAGTCAACTAAGACATTCCTGCTGTCATTCTCCGCCCACATACTGACGCATGAAGAGGATGGGGCCAAGGGAATATGCACACCCTCCCATTAAACTCATGCGGCACCCCCCTACGACAAACTCCAGGCGGCATCACTGCAAATCCACCACTTAAGTTGCGAAACCCCCGAAGGTCAAATGAACGGCGAGGTTTATGGCGAGTGTATTCAAGGGGTGGTGGTGGGTCCTTTCCCGGCTCATTATTTTGTAAACGAGTGTCCCAAGGTCATGGCTGATGCCGCATGCACACGCAAGATGACGAACCTCGGAGGTCTTATGTAAGAGCCCCTGCTGGGTCCTGCCGTGAGACAGACTGCCCTCAGCCCATCGTCTCGAGTCTGTTCGTCATCCTCGGAGAGGGAAACACCAAGTGGTGACATCAGACGGAGAGGGAAGAATCTCCCTCTATATTCATTTTATTCTTTATTTTTATTTACGTGCATTCACATTTCTTTTCAGTATTTACCTATTGCTAGCAAGCAGTCCTCAACATCAAAGTCACTATCAAAGCTCCTATCATAGTTCTCTAGTCCAAAACATAGCTTGGCACAGCAGTTAATTTTCCTTCCGAATGCACTGCGACTATCAAAACACCTCCCACATGCAGACGGGTGGCAAATCAAAGGAAAAAATCAGAGTGCATTTTGTAAAAACTTAGCAAATGCAGATGCGTCTGTTTATTTTACTGACTTGCTCAGGGAACACTCATCCCCTCCAAGGCAGAGGGGTCACATTAAATCAATGCAGAGTCGTTTTGTATGATCACCTTTATATCCTATGATGAAGTATTCCTACCATGATGAGAGAGGTCTCTTCCAGAGTGACAATGACCAAAGCCTCACAGGCAATAAGGGGTCACTGAACGGTTTTACAAGTGTGAAAATTGTCCTAAGCATATGTGACCACTTTCACAATCGTCAGATCTCAAACTAACTGGGATTCTCTGGAACACAGTGTTAGACAGTGCTCTCCGTCACCATCATCAGAACTACAAATGAAGAAGTATTTCGAAGATGAAAGGTACTCCATCACTCAAATAAAGTTTTACACTTGTGGACTCTGTGCCAAGGCATAGTGAAGCTGATCTGGCAGCTAGTGGAGGCCCGACAACTAAGATTGTTTATGTTGATTTTTCCATTCGTCTCCAACATTAAATACAGTGTGATTCAGCAAATGATATTTTTTTAAACAGAAGTTAAAAAGTTGTGAAAACAGTGTGTTCAGATTAACAAAATTTGGAGTAATTATATAGTATTTTTTTTGACATTGTCGTTTGAATGAGAAAAGAATTCATGACTTTTGCCAGTATAGTCTATGGTTAGTTTAATGTGAAACATATATGGCACATGTGCCGTATTACTGCGATAGATGGAAACTCCTGAGTGTAATTCTGTCTCTTCCAAAATGCATTGTGGGATAGACTCTGGCACAATACGTAACCTTGAATAGGAAAATCTGGTTAAATAATAGATGGATAGAAATATATACGTTATGTTACTTACTGTAACATCTGAACCTGTAGCACAAGATACATCACTACACTACACATCGGTTTGGCTAAAATTAGATGATACACTGTTTAAAGCAGAATTTAAGGTCTTTTAATATTTTCCTTTCATTATCTGAATACTTCGGAAATAATATGCTCTAGCAACAGACAAAACAACTGGGGAGGATTTGCTATAAATAGTAGGCCTATCCCAGCATTCCCTGGTACAAAGGGCTTGCCTGACACGTCTCACAGTGATAGCAGCCTTCCTCGACATGATAAGCTGTTGGTACATTATTGTGATACATTGCTACCAGCTGCATACATCTCTCAACTAAAACATATATATGGCACCAATGTGAAAAAATGTCATTTAAATACAAACAAAATATTCCACTGTGCAATTAGAGTGAAAATGTATATGGTTTTATAATTTTTAACAGGAAATGTGTGCATTTTTCCATCTGGTAAAGTGTGACGAGATGTCATGAAATAAAATATTGCCATCCGCGTATTGTTTGTCACTGCATGTTTAATTTGATGAGAGGAAAATTAATAGCAACTTTCTACATACATCTTATATGAGTGATGATTGGTTCACAACATTTTTTCATATTTTGCAAATTTGCTTTTGCATTTTTGCACAAATCAGAGAATATACAGTACGTATGTACCGTAGATATGATCTATTTTGGCATACAGGGCAAAATTTATTTGCTGGCCACCATATTTATCATCATATGAAATTAGCTTGTGATTTCTGTTATATTTTGCTGAGTCAGCGAGGTGAAATCGTTGAGTTTGTGGGGTACAAGGGTTTACAGCAGTGATATCAAAGGGTTATTATTAGAAACCGGAGATGGGGCTCTGTTATTATGCAACTGTCTCCTTGGCAACAACTTTTCTGCATATTGTACAGAATATGCTGTCAGACTCACTGAACAGAGATCTAAGCACAAGCTGTAGAGGAGATTAAAAGAGCACGAAAGATCTCTAGAGCTTTTTAAGCTTGTGTCACCCCCAATTCATGACAATCGAATCTCTTCTTCGACCAAAATCCTGTGATCAGACTGTTGCAAGATCAAAATGATTTGAATGAAAAAATTTTGTTGTTGAAGTTTCTCACAAAGTAATTGATGTATGATGTATTCAGGAAAAGCACAGGCTTTCAGAAAAGTGATGTGGTCTGTAATGTCACCACTGTTTCATGGCACAGAAGAGTATCATGCCTTGTGATGTCACAGCAGCCTCAAAACACAGACCAGTGATGAGTCATATGATGTCACAGCAGCCTCAGAATAATAGGGGCACCTTGTGGTCTGAATTCTAAAAATTATACCACTGTCAAAATATCCATGAACTTTATTTACTTCTCAGAGGAGGCATAGTTGCAAAATCTGCCTGAAAAGTTGTGTCATCATTAATTTCAGGTTTGTTAGAACTACCAAGACTTGTTAGGAAAACTTGTTAGCCTACAGGAAAATGAAAGAAATTGTTCCAAAAGCCTTCAAAATTGATAACTACACCCAGAAATTGTATATGCAAAAACTGTTTTTCACTTAAATGAATTAAAAGATATTGTGCATAAATTGATTCTGGCAATTTCTGAGTAGATTGCAAATGCTGTAACTAGGTCAGAGTAATGAAAGGCAGATTCTTCCCCTCTGACTGCTGAATATAACACTGTAATACCTGAAGCTGGCTGGACAAGCCTCGTAACAGAACCAATAGATGTGGCATATGGCCTGCAGTGTTAGCCTTTAGTGGGCAAAATAATCACTTTGGTGGGAAATTAGTTTTGGAATTCTGTGGATCCTTTGGCATTTAAATGATAAAGATGTCCATTTTCAAAATGTCAGCTTAAATCATAGGCTATGATGGAGAAAGCAATCTGAAAATCAATTAAACTTTTCTTTTTTTTTGCTATAGGGAATTTGGAAATAGAAATCCTCATATAGGTCTATGATGTGCTCCATGTTAGCTTAGACTGCCAAGAAGGATTGGGTACTGCATCATTAATGAAAAAATGCCATATCTTGTAACTAACAGCACTCATTCTTTATCAGGAGACATAGGATTACTTCCACCTGAATCGCCTGTAATAACTTTTACAGTCACTAACAAGTGACTGCACCTAATGTCTCCAGATTCCCTTTGTTTTGTAAAGAGGACTCATAGTATTGCAATACATTAAACACATTAGACACATTAAACGTTTATGCATGCTCCAAGCATCCTTTCTTCTTCCCGTCCGGCACAAACAATATCTTACAAATACTGCAGTCTTCCATCCATTTAAATTATTACTCTTTTTTTACTTTAACATTGCTTTTAATACCCTATTGTTAAATAATGACATATAATGATAGCACTTAATGGTTATAGATTATAGCGCTAAACATTGTCTCAGTTGAAAGACCCTATATATCAAAAGATATATAAAGCCTTTATGAGTTGTACTTCATTAGCATGGTTTATTTCTTCTTTTCAAAGTCACAAATAATTTTAGTGCTTTTCTAAATGAGCTTCCTTTGCTTACAATCACGATCGCCTTATGTGTATCTGTGCAAACTCCAAGACCCGTCATGAAGAGCATGCTCTCCTCAGTTATACGTTCCACAGAGCCGATAATTCATCTCACATCCCACAGTCAACGCTCAGCTGGTGCTCATTGGGGATCTCGTTGGCACCACAACAAGCAGGTAGTAGCTCCTCAATTGACCACAAGGGGACAGTGTTGAGAATTAAGGGGCAGCAACTCCGTGGATTTGATTGCAGACACTGGATCAGTGGTGCTGTGCCCGAAGGGAGTGAATATCCCCGCTTCTGATGACAAGTGTCATTTATCAACACGTAAAATCCTTAAGAATTTCTGATGTGCAATTACGTTGCGGCTTAGGCACTTAGCTGTTGCGCAGCCACAATAAGATCTGCGCAGTTGGGCCATGCGGGGCAAGGCCCTTAATCCCGCTGTGCTCTGAGGGTGGCAGAGGGACTGACTCCTGATTAGTCCAATCAACAGAAAGCTGCATTGGAAAAAAAAATGTCAGCTAAATAAATGGTAACATAATCTGAATCAATGTAACGAAGGTGCGCCGATGTTTCAACTTTTCCATTTGAGCAATGGAGTGCACTGTCCACCCTGACTTAAACCCCAGCTGTTCCGTTTATATTTGTGTTCACGTTTTGCGTCCTTAAAATAGAGCACCACTACACTGGGATAGAGAGCCTTGAGGAAAATCTGGCAGAGGATAAATGGTTTTTAAATCATACCCATAAAGCAAAACCGACCTCACGTGATTGCGTGCCAGACACATTCCCCGCTATGAATAACCGAGAGTTCATCTAGTAACACTCTCATTCAGAGAAGCGCGTTGTGTCATTGTTCACCTTGGGCACAGTAATGCTTTATGTGCAATAAATGTTTTAGATTGGAGGCAGAAATATTTTCTGACATATTGCACTTGGCCAAATCATTACTGAATCTATTCAAGCTTTTCCAGCTGAAACTTCCTCACGTTGGACTGTGTTCAGAATCACTGAACTAAATTATTCATATCGGAATTAAATTATTTGCTTTCACAAAGAAAACACAAGAGCCTGTTCATTTGCAGTGCAGAAGATGAAAAAGTGTTTAATGACAAATTATCTTAACCTCACATTATTTGTCCCTTTTCTGTCCATATGGCATATACAAGTTTCAATTTCACTCATAAAATGCTGGTAAAATGCATATTCATATTTCACTAGAGCACAGTGCATGCTTAAACAAGGCCTAGAAATACCGCAAAAACATGCCACTGAGACACTGTTAAGCAGTTTGGCAACAAAAAAGTAAATAAATACGAGAAATTCAAACAGAGAGGTGACAACAATTCAGAAACCAGAAAACCTTATCTTGACAACTCACAAAGAAATGTTCACAACATGTGAAATTGTGATTTTCTTACCAAATGATTTACAGTTGAGACAATTCTCTGCATATTGAGTGTGTTTAATAATTGTGAATTTTCAAAACAAGCATTGTTGAAACACATCAACTGAGAGTGATCAGTTGATTATATCAATGACATAATTACCATGCAAGCTACAAAAAGATGATGCCAAACATTGGTGAAGTATGTCCAATAAAGAAGAAAAATCCCAGATATGATGCTTTGTGTGTGAAATTTTTCAACATATCCATACCAGTAAATACATCTTCAAGAATTATTTTTTTAAAAATGAGAACACAAGGTAAAATCCCTTTTTGTGCAATGAAACAAGAACACACAATTCATTGAAAAATAGCATAACAAAGACTACTAAGATTTGGTGTCAGTATTACAGTCATGCAACAATATCAGAGAAATAATTTGTGACCGCATTTATAGAATTCCCGATTTAAAAAAAAAAAAGTCCTCTGACAAAAAATATAAATTTACTGAATTTCTTTAAGTGGTCTTATGTAACAGCCGTCCACTCAATGTGTTGAGTTAAATATTTATCTATCGCAAGTTTTAAGCTATGTTAAGACACAGGAAATGTCACATGCCTACATTCAGTCTCACAGCATCTTTGTTGAAAGTTACTCTCCCACTTCAGCTCGGTGCACATACAGCACAGTATTTGTCTTGCACTGTTATAGCTCATCAACAGATATTGAAATAAAGACAGTTAAATTGTAAGGCATCAAAAAATTTCAAATGTATGCCCAATAAAACTGAGGTACATGTAATTTATAGCAATCCGTTCAGTGCTAACTTTATTCTTTTTATATTGGTGATATACTAACCTCTTTCAGTGCTTTGCATTGTGCTTGTTTATATGTTTAGGTTTGACGTTATGGCCAAAACAGTGTGCCGCTTCCATCCTTGTAGATTTCATTATTTCTGATGTGATAAGTCTGGGGGATTTGAGCTAGCCTTCCTAGTTAAATCCACAAGGAACATTTTTCACATTGTGAACACAACTGTAAAAGTTCATACTGATGTTTTGGCTGGAATATCTCTATCACCCCCCATGAATAAAAATTTTAACAAGCCATCACACTTTCAAAACTCAAACCGGGCAAAACACAAACCGAAAAGGCGTACTAGTACTTATCTCCTACTTATTTTAGCTACACAGCTGCCAACCAAAATTATATTAATTCTTGGCTTAACCTCTTCCATCTCAATTCAACATGATCAAAAATCCAGTTGGCTCTTGCTTCTATCTCCGATTCCAGAACTTTCCATGCCATCTATTTGTTTCATTTTAATAGTCCTTTTTATTTTCCTTCTCTGACTCCCATAACAGTCAACGTTCCTTAAACTTGATATTTGTGATGGTCTTCTCAGCAAATGATTTAGGTTCCCATGCCAACACCTCTTTGAGTAAAATCTAAGAACTGAACTGAAAACAAAACTTTCCTATTTGTGAATGGTTCTAGCGGTATCGAAAGATTATGAATTTTCAAACTGTTATTTAAGCATTGTCCTCATATTATTGCTACAATTATTATTATACACTTTCTACAAAACCATGAAACATTATTATATGCTGATATCTGGAGAGCACAGGTTTTGGAAGCTTCTGTGGCAAAGCAGCCCTGTGACACTTATCACTGACAACAACTAATCAGACAGCTGTGTTCATTACAATGAAATACAGTAACTGGGTTAAATATGTGATTCTTTTGTAAACGCAAACAGGGCCGTGGGTAGGAATTCTGGGTACTCTAGGAAGAAAGTTGCTCTGGACCCAGCTTTTTATAATAAAACATGCTCATCCTTTTCAGCTGTGGTCCTCTAGAATCATCCTTACCTTTCACTCCAAAAGTGCACACAGCTGTTAGCCCCTCCCCAAGAGCTGAAAAAACCCCAATTCAGAAAGTAAAATTGCCCTCCGGTATTTTGTTCCAACCACCCGGGCATGATTCTAAACACCATTCCTCAGCTAATTAATGACTGAAATCAGTGGTTGCATTTATGGCTGGAAGAAAAACGTGGAAGAATTTTTCGACCCCTGGACTCTCCACCTCAGCAGCACCCATTTTTTGGGCCCTCAATCGACTGTTACTTCAAAAATGTAAAAACTGGGCTATGTTTTGTGTGCAATATGATGGTTGTGTTTAACTACTGTCTCCAGGCTGCTGTGCATACGGGCGTGTAGCCTGGCTGACTGAGCGGCCTCCCGTAATCAGTGCCTGTGCTAGCATAGCCTGCAGGGCTAACGTTGCCTGCGCTGGGCTCTGTCACGGACCTCTGAGGCTGATACTGGTTGTAGATGGGGACGAAAGGAGCCGGCGCGCTCATGGTCGGGGACATGAAACCCCCAGGCCCTTCAGGACGGGAGTTGGCCCTCAGCGGGCCCTCGTAGGACACCCTGGCCTTCCATTCAGCAGGGGGCTCGGGCAGGGACTTCCGATGGGCGGCGGATTTCACGTCGTACGCCACGGACTCCTGGATGTTTCTGGGGCCAAAGGCTTCGTCCACCAGGCCCAGAGGGTTCCGGGACGCAGCCTCCCAGGGGCTGGGGGGTTTGTAGCCCCCCTCTAGCCAGGACGCCTGCCTCTCCAGCGGGCCGCACGAGGGCTGGAACACAGGAGTGGTCACCGGGGAGCCGTAATCTGACCGCGAGGTCATCGACGGCAGCCTTCGGGGCAGAGACAGAGAGTAACTCCTGCCCACAGCCTGAAAGGTGAGATTAAAAACAATTTTATCTGTGATGTAAAGCAGGAAAAACTGCACGCAAACTGATAATACAATGTGCTCCGTACGTATTTGAACAGTGATATGAATTTAAAGGGCTGTAATTTCCATATGAAATTTGTCTGGATGTACTATGAGCATTAAAATTCATTGGACAGTGAAAGTTTTTTTTTTTCTTAGTTCTGTACTCCTGGACTTTAAGCTTGAAAGGGTGCAATGACAATGAGGTCAAACTGTCCATTTTCATTCAAGAGTATTTTCATCCATATTGTATGAACCATTTAGTTATGATAACACCTTTTTGGGCATAGTCCCCCTATTTTCAGGTGCTGCAATTAATATTAGACAGTTGAACATGCCGTAGAATGAAGTGATAATTTTTGATATTTGGTCATACAGTCAAGAATGCAATGACTGCTTGAGGTCTGTGATGCGCATCTCTAGATGCTGAGTATCTTCCTTGGTGATGCTCTGTCAGGCCTGTACTGCAGCCACCTTTAGTTCCAGTGATTCACTTCAGCCAAGCAAAGCAAAATTCCAGGTAAAGTGTCGCTGTCCAATGAATTATGGAGCTTCCTCTATACGTATATCCTCAGATTAAAATGCACTGTCAGCTTTAATTTGAGGGTTCATTGCATATCTATTTCTTGCGAACCGCCGAGGATTCACAGCCCTGTAAAATTGTATTACTGTGCAAGTATTCATGCAATTTAATGTATACATATATGGCCGTATTTTCAGCATTACAAAATAAATAACTAAATAACTAAATAAATAAATAAAAAATAACGTCATCAAAAAAAAAAAAAAATCTCAACAAAACCGAAATCTCTCCATCATCCAAAGGTGACCCGCGCCCTCATCATCATCCACCCTAATAGTTGCGCACTTGCCAGAAATTGCGTGATGTCATCAGCATGTAACAAGGATCCCAGTTCGCTTATCATGTACAGCGTAGTACAAACCGTGGCGCCAGGGGCTTGTGTGAATGCGGTGTGGATGCAGAATTATTTTCTACCTTCAGAATGCGGGCAGGACATGGTTAGTATTTTAATTGTCAAAAGCAAATAGAAGTAAACTAATACCTTCAAGCATTTTGATCGGTTCACAGCACCATAAACGTAAGCAACAGTTTGCAGCAGCTGTCAGTAGGCTATAAACAACCTTTGGTATTCAGAACTGATGTGTGGACGTGAGTGTAGACTACTATGATGACTAGAACTTCGAGAATGTTGACAGGTAAATTTGAAACTACAGCCTTCAAGTCCAATGAAAATAATGAAACAATAACATCTTAACTCGGCAGGCTACTGTTTGTTTAGTATATTAAACGCAAATTAACGTATCAATGTGTCAGTTGGAAGAGAGACGCGACTCATTGCCAATTTAAATTCCAAGACTTTAGACTGCAGGCCATAACAGCGTGTATTTCCGAAAATCAAAGGCACCCTATGCCGAAAATTTTAAAAATAAGTTCAAATACTGTTTTCTTTTTTAAAAACTCATTAATATCAGCCTGTAGAATGTCAACAAGTCTTTTACGTCAAGCCAAACCAGGAATTCCATATTTGTCAACTGGATCTTCCAGGCTTTGTGGATTTAACAGGCAATTTAGGGTAACGAGATTCATTGTTTGTCTTGGCGACAAATTAAGACGTTATCAAGTGCGCTCCTGCTAACTGCACGCAACAGGGCTTATCAGTAGTATTAATGCCCGGTGACGTTTTAAGAGAGGTTGAGTGAAGGAACTGTGCTGCCACCGTGTGACAGATTGCAAAACTAGTCACAAAGTTTGTGTGCAGTGCTTTTATGCGGTAACAATGTGACAGGAAATCAGGAAGGCAAAGGCTATTCCCCCAATCGTTGAGCGTCATCTTTCGGTGAAACTTTAGGGCGCCATTTGAATGGTGTCTTAGAATTACCGGGGAATGAGTGCAACCGTCCCCCTGTTCCACCAGCGGTTGGGGGAATAAGAGCAACTGTCCTTTTCTGTACCACCAACGGTTGGGGAATAGCCACTTTGAATCAGGAATTGCTGATAAAAATCACGAACCCAACAAAGGAGTAAGTGAGGCCGAACTCCAGAGAGGAAAGAGAAGTCTCACAGGGGTGAGAAGAACCATAGTCTACGAAAGATGAGAGGGACCGGGCTATAGGCAGGTCAATTTTAGGGCAAAAAATTCCGTTCAAACTACCTTACAAACTGGGGAAATTATGCTTGTCTGTTGTTTAATCATCTGTTAAATCTTGCTCCCACCATGAGTATTTTGTTGATTTTTGCCTGAAGCTACTAAAGGAATGAAAATGGTAGCGTGAAAGGCAAGAGGGTAGTGTGAGCTTGAACTGTTGGATAGTGTGTTAAAATTGCGATTAAATTTATGGTTATAAATTTATTTATAATTTATTTTGGAATTTATAGATTTAGGCGAGGGGAAAATTATAATTGACCGATTTATACAAAACAGGGATGGTAAGAAAAGTATTTATCTTTTGAATTTGAAAGCCTGTTTTTAGGTAATATCAGAAAGTGTGTGGAATGCATTCATTGTTTATCTCGCAAGGCCGCTTCTCAGACTGTCAAACTCGATAAATGTATGAAGTGTGATAAATGCTTGAGGAAAGCCCATCTACTTTTGAAGAGCTTCCATTGTACTTAGTTTGAAATTATGCTTTTAAATTGTGCATATGTTCGCATTTAGCCTTGATTTATATTATTGATATATGCGAGAAAACATATGGTGCGTTAACTCATATATATTAACTGCCATAAGGAAACAAAACACCTCTAATTATAACTTATTAAGCAATGTTGGTAACCATGGAATATTGCAACTGGTTCTCACACCACAAAGCCCTCAAAAATGGGGTATGATAGTGCTGAAAATGATTGTACTGATACACTTTATTTTCTCTTTGGAGCTGCGGAACATGAGTTAAGAGGAGGAAAGGCCAGTCTTCCTCTGGTCAGGCTGTGGGATTGATAAGACAGTCGATTTTTGTGTTACTGAGATAACAATCACTAAGGTAGCAAATCTGAGAGGGTGGCCAACTGTGGGATGGAAGGGGTACTGCTAAACATATCTAACAGCATCAACTTCCCATTAAAAATCAATACACGCCTCTCTGAAATAGAATAATGGCAGTATGATGCAACACTTGGTCAGTGTGATCATGCTTCAACAAAATCACCTCACTTCATTCTATGAGGTCTGTCAAGCTAGAAATACACCAGTCACCGGTGGAAGCGGGAAGGCCTGTTACAGCACTTACCGTCATTCTATCTGCTCGGTCAGACTCGGCGGGTGTTGATCCGATCAGGTTGCTAAGCAGCAGCTCAGTTTAAATGCAGGTTGACTGAGTTCACCATGGCGACTGCACAATTTTATAGAAATGAGCAGAGATGCTCTGCAGTTTTCAGTATAGAAGAGCAGAGCTTTTTTTTCTGTCCGTTCAGAGTGCAGCAAAAGGCTGTAATTTCTATGCTCAGCTACTCCGTGTCCTTGAGTAACTGCTATAGGCCTACTTCAAAATCTTAGAGCAGTCCAAGAATGAGCCAACTGATGCAATGATAGATAATTTCACAAGAGAAATTGCTCACAGGATATTTAGACTATTGATTAATGTATTTTGGCCATATTTTTCTATTCAGGTATGTACCCAAGTACTATAGCTGGGTGAGAAATTGTAGGATTTTCACTTCTTGACATTGTGGTTCTAAGGGTTAAGTCCCAGTATGTATACCATTTAGCATATGAAAACATTCTGAGTGGAGTGAAATCCCTGCAATGCTGTGATCTCAAAAAACCCTACAATTGTCCATGCCATTAAACAGACTACTTTTTAAAATATAAAATGTTTTTTTTCCCCCACCACTAGGGAGTATTTTAAAGGTTGCAAAAACCCTGAATTCCTGGTCATTGCTCTGGACAGGTGTAAGCATAGGGTGGCCAGAAAATTTGCATGTGATGCTGTGTGACGGTACGAAAGAGAATCGATGAAAGGGGGTTATTTTTGTGCACTGTGTCAGTGGCGGCTGGTGTGTTGAAAATAGAGGAAGCACAGAACATCCCTTTCGAATAATACTTGGTCTCAACCTTTTTTTAATTTTTTTCTTTTTTTAATTAACCGTACGTCAACTCCAAAAACTCTGAGCCCCATCAGGTGCAGCTAGTTTTCCAGACAAGAAATATAGCGCACCATCTCAATGCAAAATTTCATTTCATTCAACATCACTCAGTTGTGGACACTTGTTTCTAATCTTCATCTGCTTTGTTGTAATTTAGTGAAGAGTTGTGAAGCACAGGATAGATACGCATTTCAGGATGTGCTAACAGCAAACACAGAGGTTAACAGAGTGGTTAATCTTTTTTTGCAAAGTGATTAAAATATTTCTCTGAACTGAACCATCTTTTTAATTGCCACAACATTGCACTAGGAAGAAGCCTGTGTCTTTTCCTGCTGCTGGATTTCCTAATGGTTGGAAAACTTTTCAAGCATGGAAATGATTGCAAACAGGTCAGAACTACTTTCAGTTAAAAGGGATTTTTTTGTGCCTCCTTTAATTTCAGCTGTCACTGCCGTACATGGCGAATTTGCAGCAGTGGAAAGATAACAGCACAAGTCAGCAGTGTGATTCAAAAAAAGGCATGCAAACTCACCAATACAGGGAAATAAATAAACTGAAACACTGTTGATAAAACAGATTTTAATAGCAAAGGGATGGACGGCACACACAGTGCTCGAGATAGAAACACACAAGAAATGAAAACAGACACTATTAAGTGCAGCCACATTTCCTGTGTCAATATTACCCTTATCATGCTATGCATGCATGGGACTGAAGGTGCCTTTAGAAAGCTATTATACAACATTCTCACAATGCTACTGGAATGTTCTGTCAATGCTTTACCATTGGCACTACATGGCAGCAACACTGAGTATGTTTTGTGACCGCTGGGTAGGGTCGCTTAGAAACCACACTTATAATTAAGTGGTTATCTAAACAAAGTCCACTTTCCTCTCTTTAACATATGCTCAGAATCTCAAATCTCTTCTGTCAATATCTGTCTTCATAAATGGAAAATTAGTTGATCTTAGCCATGGGAATGTTCCCTTACAGATGAAAAGGGCACATGATAATCTGTCCCAAGAGCCCTGCTGGAGCATGCTTTTCCTCTCTAGTTTGTAGAGGCCTCTGTTGCCTTCCCATGTTCGGTGATGTAGCTTTAGTGACAGAAGGTGCAAAATACAAAGCAGGACAAGTGTTTACAAGGTTCAGAAATGGTGTACTGGATGCAGCATTTCCTGTGATAAGGATCTGATTGAGAAAGGTGGTCACTCACGACGACAACAACCACCAGCCCGAATGATAGTAAAATAACTGTGTTCTCCTAATTGTAACAGTGCAAGTGAACAGAGATATCTTTAGCATGATGACAAGAAAAGAAGTTGATGACATAAATTTAGTAATTTGCAAATGCTTCCGGCATAGACCAGGTTTTTATGTATTACTGTATAATAACAACCGTGACCTCAACTGCTTGATCTTCCAAACAAGCAATGCGTTTGCAAGTGTGAGTGTGTTTGTATGTGCAACAGGATTACGACAGAATTAAAAACTAAAATTATGCTGAAAAGTGTAACTTGGACTTCCTACAGTCATCTTAGATTTCTGCAGTACTCGTATGTATTGTAATGTTTACACAGTTATACCATACAATATTGAATCTTCCACTTCTTCTCCCATACAGTTACATTGGCTGAAGCTGACTTTCCCTGTCAGATCTCAGCTTGAATAATCTTTTTCAGACTGCCACAATTACACAGATTGATCACTGAGGCATAAAGAGTGATCTTTAAAGTACATAGATTTCTAACATTTCCTCGTCATGTCTGTTTACGCTGACCTGGATTGAATTGTATAAAAGTTCACTTTTATGCTAACTGCCGTGAAATATGTGACCACAGTCTTAGTTTTGTATTCAATATACAGAATTAAGACATTGCTCCAGCATTTGTTGGCAACAAAGAGCTAATAATAGCACTCGAGAAAGAGCAAAGTATTGTAAACTTGAAAAAAAAAAAAAACTTTGCACGAAACAGAGTGCTACAATTGCCTGCAGACTTTGGAGAGACTTTCAAAAATATTTATACCTGCTGAACTACAGACTATCCAGGTATCCATCGATGAGTAAACTGAAATTATCTTTGACCTAGTTTCCAGGGATCTAAATGTGTTACACAATATGAGTCCCACACAGTGACAGAAGCCACAGAATTCGTTCAGCATTTGCAAAGATTATGACTCCCAAAGATCGTCCATTCTAATCTTCAGAAAACAATACTTTGCTTGAATTTCCTGCTTTATCAAGGTTAAGACAAAAGCTGCAAGAAGCTGGAAGACAAATTCCTGCAGAATACATATGCATTCACAGGGGACTCAGTTGTGCATTTGACTTTAGCGCCTGCAATGTCAAGCTAAGTGCGCAGTGCCCAAGCGGTGTAAGTCGCTACAGCCCCATGATGACTGGCTTCCATGGCTTAGTAGGCATAAGGGATTTTTTTGCCGAGAACTTGGGACGGGGGGCTATGGGGACTCCGGTGACGGACGCAGCCTTTGGAGGGAGCGTGTAGCTGGGGATGACGAAGGCGCTGGGGAGGTGGCGGTGAGGGATGGCGCGAAATTGGCGGAAGGAGCCATCATGCACTGCGGGTGACTCTGGGGGATGGCGTTGGCGGGTGAATGGGGGAGGAACACTTACCGGTTCTGGACTCTGGACTTTAGACACTCCACGGGAAAAGGGAGGCGTGGGGGGGACTGGGGAAGAGGTGGGGACAGGGGAAGGGCTGTACGTAAGGCTAGAATCTGGGGTCGGGGCTGGTTTTGGAGAAGCGCTTTTTGCCTCGTAGGTAAAAAGGGAGCGGTTCAGCTGATACGGCTGGCGCTTCATCACTGCCACCGTGGTGAGGTGTTTGGGGGGTGGCTGGGTTTTCGCCAAGCTTTCAGGTTTTAATGTGGGGCTGGTGGGAGGGGGCTGCTTAATGGCAGCTGGGGGGTAGAAGGGGGACAGAGCTGGGTTGTATGAATGAGGAGGGGGGGCGGGCATTGGAAGAGTACTTCCAGGAACGAGGCAAGGAGGGCGTGGGAGAGGAGGGTTTGGCCTTGTTGGCTTGCACCGCCTCAGAATCCACCACAAACTTCTCCATGCGAGCCTGCCTCTTCGCAAAGAGCTCAGCACCTCTTCCGCTCATGGGCGACCTACTGGGGCTTTCCACTGCAGAGATGGATGCGGGCTTCGAAGTTTGCTGACTGGAGCTCATTGGCTGAGAGGCTATATAACGAGCTGGGGCTTGCGGCTGATTCCATGATTTTGTCGGTCGATAGATTGGGGCATGGGTCTGAGTTGGAGCTGTGGTGACTATGGGACTCTGCTGGGGTTTAGGGGTCCATGTTTTTATAGGTGGCTGAGGATGTGCCTGACGCTGAGGTGGGGTCCATGTGTTTTGAGGTGGCTGAGGACGTGTTCGAAGTGGAGACCCGGGGCTTAATGCTGCATTTTGTGGAGACTTGGGCTTACTGGGCATTCCTGCAAAGCCAGAAGAAAGTTCAGGATTTGGGCTTTGTGGAAGGTCTAAGGGGGATTTTGAAGTGGTGGTTCTCTTGGAGGCCCATGGTGGACAAGCTGGATCAATAGCTGGCTTTGGAGCGACTGGTGGAGGGTCCTTGGACCTGATAGTAGGCGTTTGCATGAAGTTGCAAGCCTCTGCACCAAGACTAAGGAAGTCCTCCTCTGGGCCTGACTCAAAGGTGTTCTTCCTGTCTCCCCTCAGAGAGAGTGGAGCAAACGGAGAGACTTTGGAAGTCAGAGCAGATTTAGTCGTGCCTCTTTTTCGGGTATCCTGGAGTACCCCGACCTTGATGGCCGGCACAGAGATGCGCTCATCTCGAGAGGCGATCACCTCCCCTATTGGGGACCAGACCTTGAGGCGTGTGTTTGCTGGAACTGGTGGTGGAGCTACCCGGAACTTCTCTTTATAGCTCGGATATACCGGGCTTGCCGAGCCAGAGGGGGAAAAGGGAACAGGAACTCTGTTCTGGATCCCTGAAAATGGCCTAGCAGTTCTGTTGGGTAAAAACAGCCTTGGCGACTCATTAGATGGGAGGTGGGCTGTCCCGTTCATAACTTGAGGGTACTGCTGCGTCTGGAGATACTGTTTCTGCTGCTGGTCCTGGTACTGTTGATGCAGGTTCACGTCCTTGAAGGTTTGTCTGGGTTGGGTTACAGGGGACTTTGGGATGGCGATACTCTGCACCTGTCCAGGCACCCCATCCACAGGTATCCCCTTCTGCCTCATCTCCTCATGTTCTGCCGCGATCTCGTCAACCCTCTGCCGGCGCTGGGCGAACATCAGGACGCCCTTTCCCTGAGTTGCGGGTAAGTGCTCCATATCTCCCTGAGTCTCGAGCTTCTTTTCAACCTCTAGCAGTGCGGTGTCCCAGTTGTGCCCCAAAGTTTGACCATGCGCATTCGCCGAGGGGTCCTCGCTGAATTCCGACTCGCTCGTGGCCAGTAAGGTGAGCTCGACCGCGCGATCGTCCTCGCCTTCCTCGCAGTCTTCTTCCTCGTCCTCCGGCTCAGTCTCTCCCGTCCCGTAGCTCACGAGTGTGAATTTCTTTGCCCTCTGCCTGCGCCTCTTGAACATCAACACCCCTTTGTTTGTGGGGTTTGGGGTGGCTGTCAGAAGCAGAGCGATGCGCTTACATTTAGACTTGGCCTCCTTCACCTGTTTCTCTGATTGGCTCTCACTGCGCCTGAGCCCTGTTGGGGCGGGGGGGTTATAAGGAAGAGAGACAGAATTTTTGCACAATTATACATTGTGGTTAATGAATAATTAACATTAATAAGATTATGAATCGCTATGCACAATCTGAGAATCTAAGAAACCTGAAAGACACTTTCAGGTCATTAAGTATTTAGACAGTGAGATAATGAGTAAATAATATCGCAGTTACCGCTATTTCAAAACTGCATCACTAATCAACCTTAAACTTACAACCGATAGGTTTACATATACAGATACTGCAGCTTTCCATTGTAGGGCAGTATAGTTATGCTTTGGGAAAATGCAGAATTATCAATGCCTTACAGTATATGATGAATAACAATTCACAAAAAACATTAAAAAATAACTCCTTTGAACAAAAGAAATCTTTAGCTCATTTGAGATTCACTGCTATGAGGAACTTGTAAACATGCTGTCTAACCAGACCATTCCAAAACCCTCATGACCAAAACACTGATAAAATGTATTTGGTTTCAAAACAAAAAGATTAAATTTGGAAATGACATAATGTATTCTGGCTGTAACTCAAATACCAAATCGCTGCGTTCACGTCTCGGCCGTTATGTTGAAACTTCTTTAAATAAGATGGCCATTTTTATTATCTTCCATTAACTGAGTTCCTGTACTCCAGAATGTTCTCAAATCACGGCTCTGTATCACTTCCAAAAGCTCACCCCTCCCCCCATTCCCAATGAATGGCACTGATAGAGCACTATCCGTCCAATCATATAATCAAATACATTGCTGAAAGCAGACACAGCTGCAGCTGTAAACATACTGTATATCCCCCTCCCACTGTGTATATGATGACAAGCATATGATAAGTTACAACCAGTTGTACAGCGGCTATACATTCCCTCTGCCTCTTGTCTACTGTTGTCAACCTTAATCCTCAAAAAGACCATATAAAGGTGGTCATTATTCATTGGCTCATTAAGTGCTAGTTATATTACATAGGGGCTATATGTGTGTCTATGCTTTTGTGTGTGCATATGTTTATGCACATACATGCATTCATACATATGAAAAAAAATGTATATAGTTTTATACCAGCAGTTTGCATGTAAAGAAACAGAAATGACATGCACAATACATTTATAATTACGTACACAGAAATAGATACCCTCTCCCCAATGCAAGAATACGGTAACTGTAATTTCAAACACGACTACTGAACATAAATTCACTTTTTGCCTTAAATGCCCCTCAGACACAAGGAGAACTAATCTTCAAAGCAGGAACCATAACATTAAAATTGCGCAGACAGAGTCATGCAAAGAAACACCCAATAATTAAAAATAGCCACAAAATTCAGAAATTTGGAGCACAGCGCCTGTGGAAGCCCTTATCTGCATGCACTGTGGATGTAACTCTAGGAGCCTCAAGCCAAGATAAGTCCACTGCACGTGCCCTGGGTTTCACCCTGCTAAATCCCAAGCTAATGCTAATCCCAGACAGTCGTGCATGCACTGAGTTTGGTCCCTAAGAAAAAAAAAAAAACATTTGCAATGTAAATACATTTTCCATATCTTTCTAATTCCCACCCCCCTCGACTAACCTCGAGGTTCAGGAGGCCTGCAAATTGAGGAGTTCGCTTTACTCAGCCGAAAAGACTTGCGGTTTATAAAGGATCAGGTGACGGGTACGGAGGTTCGCACTTGCTGGTGTCTATCAAATGCACTTCTGCTCGCCTCATTACCATTAGAGGGGGGTCCCCTTTTAGGCTCCCCAGCAACAGCTTAGACGAAGGGCGGGGGGCTGGTCAGTCCACGCACCCCCTCCTGCTGAAATCTCTTATATTTAGCAGAACAGACAAAAAATGACTATGAACCAAGAGGCAATGCATACTCTGTGAATGAACAACTTCCAAACTGTTCACCAGTTCACAAGTGCATCATATATATATATATATCTACAGTACTGTGCAAAGGTTTTAGGCACCCTGCACTTCTCAAAATTTCAAGCTGGCATTGGATGTTTACTTTTTATTTTCCACATTGGAGTCACTGAGGATTGAAAGTAGATGCTAAATTCCAAATGCTAATTTAACAAAGTCCGATATAAAAAAATTTGTATGTCATTAAAAACAGTTGATAGAGATAATATAGCCTTGATATAGCCCTAATCTCAACATCATCATGGCTGTCTGCAGTTACTTGGAGGGACAGACACAAGTGAGAAAGTATGCAGAAGAACGGTGGCAAGTTTTTCACTCTGCTTGGAACAAGCAAAATGCCAATCATCTTACAAAATTATAGCACAACAGGACAGTGTCCCTAATATTCAGGCAAAGTGCAGTCACACCAAATATTGGTTTGATGTATTCTTAACAGTTTACAGCTCTGTCTATTACATTTCACAGCTATCAGTTTCACAGATTTCATTATTTTTAATGAAAATGCAAAATGGCTTTTAATGTGCCTAAGACTTTTGCACAGTACTGTATATATATATATATATATATATACATACATACATATATATGTATATGTATATACATACACACATATACATATCATACACATATATATATATATATAAAAAACAATTCTTGACTTCAGTTGAAGTGAATCAAATGATTTATCCACCTTGCACAAGTGATATTCACCGAGGCGCAGCTGTTGTATTACACAACCCTGCTTGAAAATATAAAATAGATGATCTTCACTGTAGCCTGTAGGGAGTCATTGTGTGGATACGTAAAGCTCCTCACAGGGACTAAGGGACACAAAATACGGACACTGTCAGGAGCTCCTGCAAGGAAGCCTAATCTATTTTTACCTCTAGGTCATCATTTTGTTATATTCACCTCTTCCGCACATTCGCGTGGTGAATATCACTGTTCACAGTGAATGGTGGAGCGCGCCTCGAGAGGAGAGAGCGAATCCTGACATCATATATATATATATATATATATATATATATATATATATATATACACAATTGCAATCAAAATTATTCAACCCCCATTGCAAATTGGGTTTAATAGCAAAATTTACAAACTTTCAGCTCTTTGTAATAAACAGATTAAACAAGAACATTTTAAATAGCTCAACACAACTAATATTACAAGTGGTTTCTCCAAATTTAACAAAAAAATGCAATTTTTAATGACTGCTGCAGTATTAAAATTATTCAACCCCCCGAATAGAATCCCTCATAAGAGTATATTTGCAAATCAGGTGTTGTCTCAGGCACACCTAATGCAGCTAATCAAGAGCTTAATTAGTTGCATCAGGTTAGCTTGAGATGGAATACATCAAATACTTGCACTCGCTAGGGGTTTGTTGACAGTAACATTTGATTGTATATTAGAAATATGGCTGTCCAAAGAATTGTCCAAAAAGCTAATAGAGGGGATCATTGCCTGGCACAAACAAGGAAAAGGATACAAAAGGTAGCACAGGCACTGAATTTTCAAAGAGATACAGTTGGAAGCATAGTTCGCAAGTTCACGGTTAAAGGAAGAGTGACTATGGTACCAGGATGTGACAGAAAGAGGAAGCTATCAATGGCTGTCACCAGATTCCTGAGGTGACGGGTGGTCAAAAACCCTTGAGTGACTGCAGGAGACCCGCAGCAAGACTAGGAGGCAGGAGGCACTGAGGTTTCAGTTTGCACAGTGGGGCGCATACTAAACGTTGAAGGTCTCCAAGACATACACCACAACTGATCCAAAAGCACAAGCTCCAATATGCTCAAAACCATATAAATAAGCCACGGAAGTTTGGGGATATTGTTCTGTGGAGTGATGAAACAAAACTGGAATATTTCGGGTTTATGAATCAGTGGTATGTCTGCAGAAGGAATAAAGAAGCATATGCTGAAAAGTGCACCCTGCCTACAATGAAGAATTGTGGGGGCTTTTTGATGCTCTGCGGCTGCCTTGCTTCCTCTGGCACTGGAAATCTGCAAAGTGTGGAGGGCAAGATGGATTCAGTCAAGTACCAGGATATCCAAGGAGAAAATGTCATGCCATCTGTTGGGAAGCTGACGCTTGGGCATCATTGGACCTTCCAACAGGACAATGATCCGAAGCATACCTCAACATCCACCAAGGATTGGTTTCAGAAGAAGTCTGGGAAGATTCTAGAGTACCCATCACAGTCGCCTCACTTGAACTCCATAAAAAATCTCTGCTAGGATTTGAAGAACACAGTTGCAGCATGCAAACCCTAAAATATTAGTGAACTGGAGGCCATTGTCCATGAGGACTGGGCTAAGATTCCTGGGGAATGCTGCCAAAAGCTGACATCTGCCTATGCATCACATTTCCAGCAGGTCATAGCAGCAAAAGGGTTTTCTACTAAGTATTAAAGATGCTTGTCATGAAGGGGTTGAATAATTTTGAGCCTGCAGTAGTAATTAAAAGTGGCATTTTGCATTGAATTTGGAGAAGCCACTTGTAATATTTGTTGTGTTGAGCCATTTAAATTTGCAATGGGGGTTGAATAATTTTCATTGCAACAGTATATATATAACATCAGTGGCAGCTGGTGAACTGGCGATAGGGGAGGCTCAAAACAATCCCTTAAAAATAATGATTGGTCATGACCTGTTTTCAATCATCCATTTAAATTACCATTACAGAAACTCCGAAAACTGGCCTCACCTGATAATGTTGAGAGTTTTCGGAGTTTCTGTAATGGTAATTTAAATGAATGATTGAAAACAGGTTGTGACCAATCATTATTTTTAAGGGATTGTTTTGAGCCTCCCCTATCGCCAGTTCACCAGCCACCGCTGATATATGCATTATACGACAACTATACATATATATATATATATATATATATATATCACAATCTGTGTCATTTATACACTAATAAACTAGGCAGTCTTGTCTCTGTATTCCCTGTTAAATGAATTCTTGCATGGTCCCAAGTATGCATTTTGAAAGATGGAAAAACACCAGACGGTTTACAGGATACTAAACTACTCTCACACAAACCACACTATGCAACACTGTCTCTGCCCACAGTAAGGTACTCTGCTGGTGACCATGCAGTTTTACTCTGTTGCTGACTACAGCTGCTCAGCCTTTGGCCGCACACATCTACACTATCTTCCACCACACAAAACTCCTCAAGCTGTGATCACACTATTGTCTTGTCTCTCACCACAATTAGCTAGCCAACCTCAAACCACACTAATTTACTAACCATACTAAGCTACTTTACCTTAGTCCACTCCAGCTACTCCTCAATGCTTCTCTACCTCTGACCTTATTAAGCCACTCTACCTCTGAGCACGCATTGCTACTCTAACTCTTACCGCACGGAGCAACTCCACCTCTGAACAAACTGAGCTACTCTCTTACCACGCTGAGCTACTCTTCATCTCACCAGGCAAGTTACTCTACCTCTGACCACACTGAGCTACTTCATCTCTGGGCTCACTGAGTTATTCTATACCTCTGACCACACTGAGAGACTCTACCTCTGACCACAGTGAGCTATCCTGACTGCACTGAGCTACTCTATCTCTGAACAAACTGAGTGACTCTACCTCCAGCCACACTAAGCTGCTGTACTTCTGACCACACTGAGTGACTCGACATCTGACCACACTAAGCTACTCTATCTCTGACCACTCTGAGCTACTTTACCCCTGACCTCACTAAGCTACTCTACCTCTGACTACACTGACTAACTCCACCTCTGGCCACACTGAGCTACTCTACATCTGTACACACTGACTACCTCTACCTCTGAGTACACTGAGCTACTCTACCTCCGACCAACACTGAGCAACTCCACCTCTGACCATACTTAGCGACTCTACCTCTGACCACACTGAGCAACTCTACCTTTGAACAAATGAAGGTACTCTGTATTTCGCCATACCGGAGGTAGATGGTCCACAATTCTGAAAGTATAAGACCTGCTCTATGTTTCTCACTAATTTTGCCAATGCATTTCACCTCCTGGTTGCATATTTGTGCCAGTTAAGCACATTCAGGAGACAGGCAAAAAACTACTTTCTGAAACTGAATTTTCCACTCATGCATTACGACAAGCTAATCTGTCTCTGAGCTCACTTCTGCAGACATTCTCGCCACAGAGTGCTGGAGCGGAGAGAAACAGACGCATGGGTTCTCCTAAGGACTGTTTGCCTTAAACAACCGATGACAGCACTGAGAGGAGGTCAGAGCGAGAGAGGCGAGAGCGCGAGCAGATGGAAGATGAGGCAGGGGAGGGGAGATCAAGGCGGAGGTCTCACTCACTGGCATGCCGTGCCCGGTGCTTGCTGGGCCTGCAGACGTCCTTCTCGCTCTCGGAGTCCCACTCCTCCGGCGACTCGACCCCCTCTGCCGAGACTCGGAAGGAGACGCAGGCATGGGAACCTCCCTTTTCCTCCTCCTCCTCCTTCTGAGGATCGCTCGAGACACACCCCCTCTCTTCCTCCGCCTCTGGCTCCTCCCGTTTCTGTTCCTCTCCTTCCCAGCCCTCGACAGGGAGCCGGAGGGTCAGCTCTGTCTGACCCAGACAGTAAGAGGAAGTGGGGGTCACCAGGTCACCGTCACCTTTCAGGGTCCCCCTGACCTGCAGTGACTCCGAGGACTCCACTTTCAAGCCCCCAGAGTACAGGTCTGGACTGCTGTCCCCTACTGCGGGTGCGACTGTGTCCGCAACCAATCCACCGACGCCGCCAGACAGGGACACCTGCAGCTCCACCACCGTCACGCCCGTCGCGCCCCTACAGGGGGCCTCCGCGGCCGACCGAGCGCCCCTCTGCTCGCTGTCGCTCTCCGTCTCCCCGTAGTAGGCCTCATCCTGGGACTCGCTTACTTCCACCCCTGGACCTCGAGTGCTGGATCCCCCATGGGACCAGACCTCCAGAGTGGTGCTCTCCTGGACCTTCTCATTTAGCTCGGCCTGTCCGACATATTCAACCTCAGAGTCAGGGCCAGAGGGCTTGGGAACACTGCACCTGCTCCAATAGGAATGGGGAACATTGTAACTTGTGAGAGTCCACTTAAACGCTGTCTATGACATCGTCTCTTCCCATTCATTTTCACATTATGAAAATTTTCTCAGTTCATTGTAATCCCAAGGGCTTTGTGAAAAAAGATCACATCCTATCACTGCTGGAATATTCCATTACATGAATTAAAATTTTCAGTGCTACACTGTAAATAGACACAAAGAAAGAAGCATAAAGAAGGAAATGGCATGAAGGAGTGAAAATTATGAAACGGTAATAAAGACAGATATAGATGTTTTACATTAACACAAATCTGTATAAGTCACAGATGTTATTTTTGGATAATCACTTTGTAGCATTTCCTCTAGTCATGTTCAGCTGTTTTTTTTTTCTATCCAATAGTCAGGCTCAAAGAACATAATTTTCACTCATGCATAAAAAAAAGTCATGTCAATATCTCAACCATAAATTTTTATTGAAGGTTACAACTTTTAATTTACATTAACAAAAATAATAAAAAATCTGAATATGTAAATATTTTATCTGGCCACAGAAGCAAGTTATTTTGAATGAGAACACAGCTCTGATTTTCATTTCCTCAAAAAATGAGGAACCCCATAGTTGAACATCTGCAGTTCGATTGATATCTACCAAATGGATGCTGTGAATAATTACTAGAAAACATATGCAGAAAAAATCATTCCAAAAAACCCATATAATTATTCTCAGTTGCTCAGCAAACAGGAAACAGAAATTGGCCAGTACGAAGGGAAATATTTCTAGCCGCATCCAAGAAATTGCTCAGCACAGTCCAGAAGCATCAGAGGAATGTAAACCTGGCACGGGGAGGAGGGGAGATGTACGAGCAGAAATGGAAATGTTTATACTCTCTGCGGGTGGTTATTTTGAGACGGTCCCTAGCCTTGTTGCAGCCAGTCCCGCGCAGGTGTCCTGGGGTGAGGCAAGCTTACAGCATTCACAAGCTCTTCATTTCTGTGCCATCAGCGAGAGCATGGAAGGGAATACAGGCAAATATTGCTTGTGATTTTAAAAAATATATACATTTCATGCTTCCCTGAACCGCATTCATAGTTTTTAGTTTGTTACAGGAACGTTTAATGTATAATCTGTGATATTTTATTGGCATGGCTAATTGGGCGGCATTTCAAAAGTCGCACAGAGTTATTGGCTATATACAGATATATATATACAGTCGTATGCAAAAGTTTGGGCACCCCAGATCAAAATTTCTGTTACTGTGAATAACTAAGTGAGTAAAAGATGACTGCTCTCCAAAAGGCATAAAGTTAAAGAGGACACATTTCCTTTATATTTTAAGCAAGATTATTTTTTAATTTCCGTCCTTTTACAGTTTCAAAATGGCAAAAAAGGAAAACGGTCCAAAGCAAAAGTTTGGGCACCCTGCATGGTCAGTGCTAAGTAACACTCCCTTTGGCAAGTATCACACCTTGTAACCACCTTTTGGTGCCAGCTAAGAGTTTTTGAATTCTGGTTTCAGGGATTTTGCCCATTATTCTTTTTCAAAGGCTTCTAGTCCTGTGAGATTCTTTGGCTGCCTTGCATGCACTGCTCTTTTGAGGTCCATCCACAGATTTTCAATGATGTTGAGGTAGGAGACCTTGAGGGCTATGGTGAAACCTTCCACTCACATTCTCTTGAGGTAGTCAGTAGTGGATTTTGAGGTGTGTTTAGGATCATTATCCTGTTGTGGAAGCCATCCTCTTTTCATCTTCAGCTGTAATGGCCGGTAGTATATGGAGGCCAAGCGCAATGACAGAGAGAAAGAGAGTAGCACGAACACAGTACAAACACAGAGAATAATATAGACCAAACGCAAGTACTTGCGCTTCCAAAGGACGTATAATAGTCCGAACCACGGAAGCAAAGCAAGATAGAAAAAGGGAGAAGAAACTCTAACAATAAGAAGATAGAAAGTCATACAAAACCTGACTAAAGATATCTTCGGCTATTCTTGGTGTGCAAACACGTGATTAAATAGCACGCGCCGCCATGTTGAATGATATACAAATCAAAAACGGCATCTCGTGTGAACAATAACAGTGATACATCTCCAAATTTTTCGAAATATTATGACTCTCTGGAGTCCTCTGCCAAGTCAAGATACAGAGAAAAGGTTTAAAATTGTGGTTTTGACCCATATTATGTTAAAGCCGTCTGATTATATGGGGGATTTGGCAACATTACCGGTGATTGAAATGTACCACCCAAAGGCACTGACCCGGCATCTTTAGTTGACGGGGACTTGGACTGGGCCTTCAAGATCTCCAACGCTAAACTATACCAAATCACCCAGTCACGACCCATAGATGATTTCTGTCACACTCAACGTCTCAAATATGTAGCACATGTGTGCAGGATGCCTAACAACGCAATACAAAAAGTAGTCATGTTCGACAAGAGATCAAGCTGGAAAGAGGTTGAAGAACTGCTTGGAGTCGACAAACATCAGGCCCTGAAAACAATGATGAACAAACTCGACTTCGAGCGGCTGCTGGAGAAGAGGTTTCCCATCCTCCAGGCAGCCGTGCCCTAAGGCCGATCTCGTGCCCAAAGGGAAATTATGATGATGATGACGACCCCAATATCGTAAATCATCTCATTATTCAAACCTCGTGGGCAACCAACGCACAAATGAAGGCTTATAAGAGTCTAGATGGATATAACTTTTTTGTGTCTGGCTGGGTTGGTATTCTTCTCACTGAAGAAGTGAAAGAGAACAGGGTGCTGGTTTATGCTCGGGTAAACCATTCTCAAAGAACTCGAGAAACACTGCTCAAGCCGTGGTTTATGAGCAATAAGAATGGCGATTTGATCCTCGCACATTGTGATTGCATGGCTGGATTAAGCGAGGCTTGTTCCCACACTGGAGCTTTGCTCTTTGCCACTGAAGCTGGATATAAAGTGGCGTAGCCAGCGGGGGTGCGAAGACACGTTCCTTTTTGACTGCAATTAGTAGTTCTCAATCATTTTCCTTTATTGACGCGTTTTCCAATTATCGTAATTGGCAACCGAAGACACGGTTTCTCTCCATATGCGATCTAACAGCGATTAAATGATGGGCTAAATTCAGTACAGTAGCGAAACAAGAACAGAGAATTGGGTTGCACAAAACTTCCGTTTAAAACAATTATTAGTCCTGACCTGTTCTCAGTCATTTTCATAATTAACAGAAGGTTCACTCCGAGAGCACTCCACACTTAACAGGTGCTGCTTGTTCTCCCGGTTTAGGTAAGACGACAATCATTCATCTGGACGCGCGTCCAGATGAATGACTGTCGTCTTACCTAATCAGTAAAATTATGAAAATGACTGAAAACAGGTCAGGACTAATAATTGTTTTATACGGAAGTTTTGTGCAACCCAATTACTACTAATTGCAGTCAAAAAGCACCCCCGCCGGCTACGCCACTGATATAGAATCGGGAACTCGAGAACATGTACTGAAGTAAAAAGCAAGTGGCTGCCAGCGCACGTAAACAAAGTGCTGTATTTGCTAGTAAACGACATTGATTTCAATGAGATGGGATTCTGAAGAAACTCTTGTCTTTATCACGAGTTGCATTATTGCCGCAATTAAAAACCACACACAAAGTAGGCATTGTTTTCTTTTAAAGGGAAGCGCAAATCCGAAGAAAATCACGGAGCGTTGCAGGAGCTCAATGGTGAAGCGGAGCTATCTTGGTTGTTGTTATCATCCATTATCATCTGTTTGTAAATTATGCGTGACGTCACGTGCACACCAAGAATAGTGCGAATCTAAACACAGACACTCTAGCAAAGCAGGCATGCCGGACATCCTGCTTATATAGATTCTGGGGAAGTGCCGCCCCAGCTCAATCAACCAGCTGGGTAAAGAATTCGATGGCCCAGAAATTCGATATCGTCCCTGGACAAGAGCCGCAAAGAAAGGTCCAAACAACACGCAAACCTCACAAACCATGACAGGACCCCCCCTTCTAAGGAACAGCCCCAGAAGTTCCCAGAGAGCCCCGCGCACGGAATTCAGAAATAAGGGTAGGATCCAGGATATCCCGAGAAGGGACCCAGCACAGCTCCTCAGGACCATAACCCTCCCAATCTATTAAAAAACTGAGCTCCACAACCCACACACCTCTCGGCTAAAATACGACGCACAGTGTAAACCGGCCCTCCTTCAATCACCCGCGGCGGCGGCAGGGGTTTGTCGACCGGAGCCAGGATGCAAGTGCTAACCGGTTTGAGCCTGGAGACATGAAAAGAGGGGTGGATCCGTAAGGATCTAGGGAGCTTCAACCAGACTGTGACCGGATCGATCCTTTGCACAATCTTAAAAGGACCAATAAAGCGGGGAGCCCATTTCCGGGACTCCACTCTCAAGGGCAGGTCCCACATGGAAAGCCAGACCCTTTGACCAACCCGATAAGATGGGGCTGAACGGCGCATTCTATCTGCGGCGGTCTTTTGTTTCCGTCTAGAGCGCAACAAGGAGGAATGGACCCTGGCCCAAACTGACCGACAACGCCGAACAAAGTAATTAACCGAAGGAACCTCTGAATCCCTGTCAGTCTCAAGAAACAGTGGAGGCTGATAACCCAACTGAGCCTCAAACGGGGAAAGACCTGTGGAGGAGTTACCCAGTGAATTGTGGGAGTATTCGGTCCATGCTAAAAATCAATTCCATGAAGATGGGTTGTCAGCCGCCAAACATCAAAGAGTATTCTCCAAAGACTGATTGGTTCGCTCAGTCTGCCCGTTAGTCTCTAGGTGGAAACCCGAGGAATGGCTCACGGTGGCCCCCAACTGGTTGCAAAACGCATGCCAGAATTTGGCCGTAAATTGAGGGCCCCGGTCAGAAACCACAGTTTGAGGGATGCCATGCATTCTGAAAACACAGTCCACAACAAGAAGGGCAGTCTCCCGCGCCGAAGGCAGCTTGATCAACGCGATAAAGTGGGCGGCCTTAGAAAAATGGTCAACCACGACCAGGATGACCATGTTGCCTTCCGAAACAGGCAGCCCCGTAACAAAGTCAAGAGAGATATGGCTCCACGGGCACTTAGGGACGGGCAACGGCCGCAGCAGACCAGAGGGGGGGAGGTGGGAAGTCTTGTTCCTAGCGCAAATACAGCACGCCGCTACAAAATCTCGGATGTCCTCCATCATGCTGGGCCACCAAAAACTTCGGGCCAAGAACTGCTTGGTCCGATGAACCCCCGGGTGACCAGCCAGACGGGAAGAGTGCCCCCACTGGAGAACTTGAGACCGCACTGCTAAAGGAACAAATAGACAGCCAGGCGGCTCCCGACCAGGACCGGGATCATTTTTTTTTTTTTTTTTTTTTTTTTTTTTTTTTTTTATAAATTTGGCATCTCCAATCCCACCCGAATCTGGAATGCCCAATTGGAGAACTATGTACAAGGCTTGCTCAGTATGCGACCCCTTGCTGCCAATTCAGGAGAGTGTAGACAGTTCGCGGCTCTCCTCCGAACGCCATAGCCTGTCAACCACCGCTTCTTATACACTCATTGGTTGAATCTTCGCAAGTTCAGAACGAGGGCGGAGGATGCCCGACATGACCAGGCTTAGAATCTTCCTGACGAGCGCCCGTCTGGCCAACAGGAGGCGCTTTGAGCAACGAACAAGGCAACTATTGTAATCCCTTCCGCAGTCCTTCCCAATTTGCAACCCTGTAGCGCTATAGCCAATTGTGCTCTACTCTGAAAAAGCTGCCGACCACTGCTGGCTGGTACGAAGTGGGGCTCGAACCCGCGACGTGATAGTCACTTCTGCTTCGCAACACAATGCTTTATCGAGTGAGCTATCCGGCAGCCCTTGGGATCATTTTTCAACGCCTCCCGCACAACAGACTCGACGTCCTGCTCAATGGGAGCCACAATCTGAGCTGCCGGGATAACCAGCTCAGGAATAGGGTCGCGACTGGAGCGGTCATGAATCCACGACAAAGCGTCAGGCTTGATGTTTTTAGACCCCATGCGATAGGTTAACATAAAGTTAATGGGGTGGAAAAACAACGACCACCGCGTCTGCCGAGAATTACGTCATTTAATTTGTTGGATGTATTGGAGATTTTTATGATCCGTCCAAACCACAAACGGCTGTTCAGCCTCCACCAACCAATGGCCCCACTCTTCTAACGCCAACTTGACGGCCAACAACTCCCGGTCACCAATGCTGTAATTCCGTTCGGCCGCCGACAACGACAGGGAGAAGTAGGCGCATGAGTGCAACTTATTGTCCCGAAGGGGGCACTGGGACAAAATGGCACCCACCCCGACTTCCGACGCATCCACCTCCACAACAAATGGGAGGGAGGGGTCGGGCAAAACGAGAATGGGTTCTGAGCTAAATCGTTCCTTTAACTCCTGAAAAGCAGCCTCAGCTGCCGGAGACCAAGCAAACGACAAGGAGGTATTCTTCTTAGTGAGCACGATAATGGGGGCAGCTACGGCGCTAAAATTATGGATAAACCTCCTATAAAAATTAGCAAACCCCAAAAACCATTGCACCTCCTTTACGTTTTGAGGGGCAGGCCAATCCCTGACCGCTGACACTTTGTTAGGATCCGTGCGGACAGACCCTTCCGAAATAATGGAGCCAAGAAACTAAAGTGTCTTGGCATGAAAAACGCATTTCTCAGCCTTGACAAAAAGCTTGGCTTTGAGGAGGGCCTCAAGCACTTGTCTGATGTGTTGTTTTTGCTCTGAGAGAGTTGAAGAGAAAATCAGAATGTCGTCAAGGTAGACAAAGACGAATCTCTCCAACATCTCTCGGAGGACGTCATTAAAGAGTGCCTGGAACACAGAGGAGGCGTTAACCAATCCAAACGGCATGACCAAATATTCGTAGTACCCGTCATGCGTATTAAATGCAGTTTTCCACTCGTCCCCCTCACGAATCCGAACCAAGTTATAAGCATTCCGGAGGTCTAGCTTGGTAAAAAACAACGCCTCCTGCAGCCGTTCAAACGCGGAGTTCATCAACGGAAGTGGGTATCGGTTTTTAATAGTGATATTGTTCAAGCCCCTGTAATCAATACAGGGTCCCAGACCGCCATCTTTTTTGCCCACAAAAAAGAACCCCGCTCCGGCAGGAGACGTGGAGGGTCGAATAAATCCATTAGCCAGAGCCTCCTGAATATATTCTCGCATAGCCTTCTGTTCAGGCCCTGACAGGGAGTATAATGAACCCCTGGGGGGAGTGGTACCCGGGTGGAGATTGATCTCGCAATCGAACGTGCAATGAAGAGGTAAAGTTGAGGCCCGTTGCTTGCTAAAAACCTCCGCGAGATCAGCATAATCGTCAGGAACATTAAGAGGCAGACAAAAGTTCAGAGCAGCCCCCAAATTCTCACCCTGTTCGGAACCTGCCCCCTCTAAGTCAGATTCCGAGTCAGAGAAATCCTCCGAATAGCAATCCTCCTCTGGCTGCCGCCAGTCAAATTGAGGATCCCACTCCAACCCCTCCTCCGCCCCTTTCTGTAGATTAGGAGGGTTGTGTGAGGCAAACTCCTCAGAATCACTCCAGGCGTCAGCCTCCCCCATAGGTCGATGCCCGGGATGACATGTCAAACTATCCCGACAGTGGGACCTACAATCAGTCCCCCACTGGACGATCGGGTTATCCTGACTTCCCAAAATTAAATGAGGCCTATGTTTCTGTAGCCATGAGTGTCCTAAGACGACAGGGAAAACAGGAGAACTGATAATAAAAAACCAGACCTCCTCAGAATGGCCACCAAAAGAGATGAACATAGTCAATGATTCAGAAACTTCGGTTATAAATCCAGTTCCCAGCAGGCGACCGTCCAAAGATCTAACAGAGCGTGAATGTAAAAGAGGGCAGATAGGAATGGAATGTCTCCTAGCCCACTCTGCATCCATAAAACAATCCACGGCGCCAGAGTCCACAAAAGCTTCGATAAATATTCTCTGTCTCCCCACAGTCAATTCTACAGGGATTAAAGTTCGGAGGGGAAATTGGGTCTGTCCCTCTCGCGCCCCCCATACCACTAGTGACTTCCCGTTTCCCTGAAGCTCAGGGCAGCGTGGATGGATATGTCCCGGTTTGTTACAATTATAGCAGATTATACGTTTCCGAACGGGCTTACGAGCTCGGCTCTCATATGAACCATCAACCTGCATAGGCTCACCAGGAGTGGAATTTTCAGTGGGCGGAGTGTGAACTTTAAGCATGCTGCTAGTAGCATTAGCCCCGTTGCCAGCAAGAGCCAATGCAGTGCATTTCTCCCTGTTATGTTCGTGGATGCGATTATCAATTCGCACCGCAGTGCGAACCAACGAATTTAGAGACAAACTAGGCTCCAATGTAGCCAGAGCGTCCTTAAGCTCCTCTGCCAAAGCGTGAACGAACACTGTCATAAGAGATGCTTCTGGCCAGCCTGTCTCTGTAGCCAAGGAGCTAAATGTGATTGAAAATGCTGCGACACTCTCAGAGCCCTGCCTTAGATGCATTAACTCCTTCAACCCCACAGCCCTCTACAGAGGGCTGACCAACATATTCCCTTCAACCCCAAATTCCTGTAGGGAAAATTCAAACAATCTGACTAATTGATTGGAACATATCAGGTTACATTTAATGGGATTCTAGAGATAACAGTAAGATACAATGTCCAGATAATGACCAGCCCTCTACAGAGGGCTGTGGGGTTGAAGGGTATAGTGATGCTAGAATATCTGGGGTTGAAAGAGTTAAATGCGTAGCCGCGTCCTGGCCACAAACATCCTGATCAAACACCGATACCATTTCTCTAACAAGAGTCTCCACAGTATTCACTACCGGTGAATTAGATTGAATAAGTGGGCTGACCCAAGTGAGTGCTGTGTCGGTAAACAGGGATAAAATAAATGAAACCCGAGACTCCTCATCAACGAACCGTGAAGGCTGCGCTTTAAAAAATATCTCACATTGCGCAATGAAATCTTTACATCTTCCTGCCTCGCCTCCATATCTTGGGGGTAATTGAAGCTTTGGCTCTCGGGGAGAATGTACGGACTGTGCTTGTGCAACATTTTGTGTGATTTGCGTGGACAGGGCTCTAATAATCTCAGTGAGAGTTAACAGAACGTTCTCCTGTCTCTCCATGGCATTCGCCTGAAGGCGGACTCCTTCCGCCAACTCTGCCTGTTGTTTGTTCAGGCTAACAAGACCCTTGCCATAACCGGAGAGAGCAGCTTGTTGGTTAGCCACAACTTTCTCTAACGCAGCCGTTGCTGACGACTCCATGCTGGCTAGAGTGTTCTGTAATGGCCAGTAGTATACGGAGGCCAAGCACAACGACAGAGAGAAAGAGAGTAGCACGAAAACAGTACAAACACAGAGAATAATATAGACCAAACGCAAGTACTCACGCTTCCAAAGGACGTATAATAGTCCGAACCGAGGAAGCAAAGTGAGATAGAAAAAGGGAGAAGAAACTCCAACAATAAGGAGATAGAAAGTCATACCAAACCTGACTAAAGATATCTTCGGCTATAGTGCGAATCTAAACACAGACACTCTAGCGAAGGAGGCGTGCCGGACATCCTGCTTATATAGATTCTGGGGAAGCGCCGCCCCAGCTCAATCAACCAGCTGGGTAAAGAATTCGATGGCCCAGGAATTCGATATCGTCCCCGGACGAGAGCCGCAAAGAAAGGTCCAAACAACACGCAAACCTCACAAACCATGACATCAGCTTTTTTACAGGTGGTGTGATGTTTGCCTCCAGAATTTTCTGAAATTTAATTGAATCCATTCTTCCTTCAACCAGAGACATGTTTCCCCTGCCACTGGCTGCAACAGAAGCCCAAAGCAGGATCGATCCAACCATGTGCTTGACAGTTTGAGGTGTTCTTTTCATGGAATTCTGCTTCCTTTTTTCTCCAAACATACCTCGTTCATTGCAGCCAAAGACATCTATTTTAACTTCATCAGTTCACAGGACTTGTTTCCTAAATGCATCAGTCTTGTTCAGATGTTCCTTAGCAACCTTCTGATGCTGAATTTCATGGTGAGGATGCAGGAAAGGTTTCCTTCTCATGAATCTTCCATGACTGTCATATTTAAGCAAGTGTCGCTGAACCATAGAGCAGAGCACTATGACTCCCTGGTGTGCTAAATCGTGCTGAAGGTCTTTTGTTGTCAAACGGGTGTTTTGATTTACCTTTCTAGTAATCTGATGAGCAGTTTTCTTAAGAAGTTTTCTTGGTCTTCCGGACCTCAAGTTGACCTCCACGGTTTCTGTTGACTGCCATTTCTTAATTATGTTATGAACTGAGGAAATTGCAACGTAAAAATGTTTGTTATCTTCTTATAGCCTTCTCCTGCTTTGTGGGCATTAATTATTTTCATTTTCAGAGAGCTAGACAGCTGCAGAGAGGACCCTATGGCTTCTGAATGTTGGGCCAAGGTTAGAGGAGTCTGGGTATTTATAAACTTCAAAATTTGCATCACCTGGCCTTTCCTAACGATGAACGTGAACAAGCCATAGCCCTAACAAGCTAAATACGATCTGAGACTGTTGTCAAAGTTACCTGAGAGCTCAAATCTTTTGGGGTGCCCAAACTTTTGCATGGTGCTCATTTCCTTTTTTTTTTTTTGCTAATTGTACAAAACAAAAGTAATACACCAATACTGCTTAAAATGTCCAGAAAAGTGTTGTATCTTTAAATTTATGCCATTCAGAGATAAATTCATCTTCTACTTGCTTAACTATTCTCAGTCAGTGAAATTTTTATCAGGGGTGCCCAAACTTTGGCATAGAATTGTATATATATATATATATATATATATATATATATATATATATATATGTGTGTGTGTAGAGAAGCTAAGCTATTTAAATTTCTCTAAACACAGAGTGCTGTGACATTAGCAAAGTGTGTCCAAACTATAATATGTGTATTTATATCGTAGCTTGGATATATACTCAGTTCCTATTGGTAATCGACAGGAATGAATGAAAACTTTCCTCAATGCTTTTCATTCCACCGGGTTGGGGATTAAGAGGTGGACAAAGGGCCAGAGGTGTAATATCTAGATTCAAACTCTGTCTTGTCCCAAGCACATGGATTTGGTCATTGGCACAGCTCCTCCATCTGAAGGTTGAACAAACTGGTGATGAAATCAGCTGCCTGAGTTATTAGGTGGATGAATTTCTGACCCTAGCACTGGTCATCTCTTGCAAGGAGTAGAAAGACAGGGCCAGGAGGGCAACAGAGGTTTATAGGGGGGTTAATAATGTGCAGAAAAGTGTAATCCCTGGGAAGAATAACTTTGCATTGTCAGCCTCTAAGAAACACAATGTCCGCCAAACCTCTGCCTGTGAGACTCAAAGCAGATCATAAGTAGTGGTTTCCCTGGAAACCCAGGCAGGGGCAGGTGAAGTAACCTATGCTGCAAATTAAAGCACGTCTCCACCCATCAACCCCCGCAGTGGCTACTTACTTCCGCAAAATGTAACGCTCAGTGCGGAATCGCTATAAACCCTTTAGGGTCCAAGATCACCAAAACGTGATTAGAATGTTCAAAACAAAAAATTCTGGTGCTGCTGTATTAATTACTGTTGTTAGCTCCCGCTGCTCGCGGTGCGGGAGCTATGGTATCAGGCGTGCATGTGTGCGTGCGTGCGAGCACGCGTCCATCAACACATTTTGCTGTATCTCATCAACCATTTCAGTTACAGGCTCCTAATTTTTACTGGACATGCATCTCATAAAGCCCTACAAATGACGTGCCTAAAGGTGACCTTGGCCTATTTTTTCAAGGTCACTGGCCTAGAAATATCACCAAAAACTTTGACATTTTGCTGTATCTCATCAACCATTTCAGTTACAGGCTCCTAATATTTACTGGACATGCATCTCATAAAGGCCTACAAATGAAGTGCCTAAAGGTGACCTTGGCCTATTTTTTCAAGGTCATTAGCCTCAAAATATGACCCAAAACGTCGACATTTTGCTTTACGTCATCAACCATTTCAGTTACAGGCTCCTAATTTTTACTGGACATGCATCTCATAAAGGCCTACAAATGACGTGCCTAAAGATGACTTTGGCCTATTTTTTCAAGGTCACTGGCCTCAAAATATAACCAAAAACTTCCACATTTTGCTTTATCTCATCAACTATTTCAGTTACAGGCTCCTAATTTTTACTGGACATGCATCTCATAAAGGCCTACAAATGATATGCCTAAAGGTGACCTTGGCCTATTTTTTCAGGGTCACTGGCCTCAAAATATCACCAAAAACTTTGACATTTTGTTTTATCTCATCAACTATTTCAGTTACAGGCTCCTAATTTTTACTGGACATGCGTCTCATAAAGGCCTACAAAAGACATGCCTAAAAATGACCTTGGCCTATTTTTTCAAGGTCACTGGCCTAAAAATATCATCAAAAACTTCGACAATTTGCTTTATCTTATCAAAATTTCCAGTTACAGGCTCCTAATTAGCTCCCGCTGCCCGAGTGGCACGGGAGCTATGGTATCGGGCTCCATCCATGCGTCGTCCGTCCATGCGTGCATCCGTCAACAAAAAACTTCGACATTTTGTTTATCTTAACGGCGGGGAGCTTCTGGAGCCGCCAGTGCCCTATATTTATTATTTCAAAGCGAGGGAGCTCAAGAACTTTGCCTGAAGAGAAGTCACAAAAAAGCGTACTGCTACTTTATAAAAGTTTAATTATACAAAGCTTATGTGAGGTTCATTACTTTTAACTGAGGTTGTGCTTGAGATGATCGACAAAATCAAGGTTGTCATAAACCCACAATGTTTGTCTATGATATCATCAAGGAAGGCCTTTGTTAACAGTAAACACATAAATCAAAAAATAGTGCATTGGATTCAGCACTCTACCAGTTTATGCTCTGGAGATGTTAGCACCTTAAGCTAAGCATTTCCTTTATGTAGTAAGTTTTCAGTCTTGGTTGCTGTAGATACACATTGCAGTTCAGTACCGGGAATAAAGTTAGCGCAAAAAGTGTAATAAACCATCAGTGCTTTGAAACCGGTGGTAGCTTCACAGTTACACAGGTTTATAATTTAACTTCAGGAAGTGAATGCCCTCCTTAATATTTTGCACCAGCCAGTATTTTGTCGGTAATTAGCGCAATTCTTCATTCAGGACTCCATTAATTCTACTGGCTTTAGTCTATGAATGGAAGAAACTCCTAGTTAAACCCTAAGAGCATTAAATACAAATAGTGTTGCTCAATGATGTACGATATCAAATTCAAAGTGGTTGATAATCTATCATGTGGCAACTTGATAAACCTAAGCTGTTGATAAACCTATCATGTGGCAACTTGTTTAAAGGAGCTCCCGCACATGATAGGTTTACAACAGCGCAAGATAATTTAATTTATAATTTTTTGAAAATTTATTTCAGTGCTCTAAGGGTTAACCTTCTGAACCCCAGAAAATGTAAATGTGTGATATCTGTAATGTAGAGGCTTGCAAGAGAATTGCAAAGCACCATGTGCACTGTTAGTAGTTTAATGATTTGCCTGCTGTAAAAGGAAAGTACAGGGGATCAGACTGTTTATTCAGGCTATTCGATGAGGTGATAATATGTGATGTCCAAATATAGGAATCATATCCCCTAGACTGGCTGTGCTGCTGTAAGTTACCCAGTGTGCACTGTATTTCAAGAATATGACTCCACCTACCACCACCACCACCGTGTCCTGGTTACAGAGAGTCGATTTGAGCATCAGTCTTGTTCAGATGTTCCTTAGCAACCTTCTGATGCTGAATTTCATGGTGAGGATGCAGGAAAGGTTTCCTTCTCATGACTCTTCCATGACTGTCATATTTAAGCAAGTGTCGCTGAACCATAGAGCAGAGCACTATGACTCCCTGGTGTGCTAAATCGTGCTGAAGGTCTTTTGTTGTCAAACGGGTGTTTTGATTTACCTTTCTAGTAATCTGATGAGCAGTTTTCTTAAGAAGTTTTCTTGGTCTTCCGGACCTCAAGTTGACCTCCACGGTTTCTGTTGACTGCCATTTCTTAATTATGTTATGAACTGAGGAAATTGCAACGTAAAAATGTTTGTTATCTTCTTATAGCCTTCTCCTGCTTTGTGGGCATTAATTATTTTCATTTTCAGAGAGCTAGACAGCTGCAGAGAGGACCCTATGGCTTCTGAATGTTGGGCCAAGGTTAGAGGAGTCTGGGTATTTATAAACTTCAAAATTTGCATCACCTGGCCTTTCCTAACGATGAACGTGAACAAGCCATAGCCCTAACAAGCTAAATACGATCTGAGACTGTTGTCAAAGTTACCTGAGAGCTCAAATCTTTTGGGGTGCCCAAACTTTTGCATGGTGCTCATTTCCTTTTTTTTTGCTCTAGAATTGTACAAAACAAAAGTAATACACCAATACTGCTTAAAATGTCCAGAAAAGTGTTGTATCTTTAAATTTATGCCATTCAGAGATAAATTCATCTTCTACTTGCTTAACTATTCTCAGTCAGTGAAATTTTTATCAGGGGTGCCCAAACTTTGGCATAGAATTGTATATATATATATATATATATATATATATATATGTGTGTGTGTGTAGAGAAGCTAAGCTATTTAAATTTCTCTAAACACAGAGTGCTGTGACATTAGCAAAGTGTGTCCAAACTATAATATGTGTATTTATATCGTAGCTTGGATATATACTCAGTTCCTATTGGTAAATCGACAGGAATGAATGAAAACTTTCCTCAATGCTTTTCATTCCACCGGTTGGGGATTAAGAGGTGGACAAAGGGCCAGAGGTGTAATATCTAGATTCAAACTCTGTCTTGTCCCAAGCACATGGATTTGGTCATTGGCACAGCTCCTCCATCTGAAGGTTGAACAAACTGGTGATGAAATCAGCTGCCTGAGTTATTAGGTGGATGAATTTCTGACCCTAGCACTGGTCATCTCTTGCAAGGAGTAGAAAGACAGGGCCAGGAGGGCAACAGAGGTTTATAGGGGGGTTAATAATGTGCAGAAAAGTGTAATCCCTGGGAAGAATAACTTTGCATTGTCAGCCTCTAAGAAACACAATGTCCGCCAAACCTCTGCCTGTGAGACTCAAAGCAGATCATAAGTAGTGGTTTCCCTGGAAACCCAGGCAGGGGCAGGTGAAGTAACCTATGCTGCAAATTAAAGCACGTCTCCACCCATCAACCCCCGCAGTGGCTACTTACTTCCGCAAAATGTAACGCTCAGTGCGGAATCGCTATAAACCCTTTAGGGTCCAAGATCACCAAAACGTGATTAGAATGTTCAAAACAAAAAATTCTGGTGCTGCTGTATTAATTACTGTTGTTAGCTCCCGCTGCTCGCGGTGCGGGAGCTATGGTATCAGGCGTGCATGTGTGCGTCGCGTCTTGAGCACACGCGTCCATCAACACATTTTGCTGTATCTCATCAACCATTTCAGTTACAGGCTCCTAATTTTTACTGGACATGCATCTCATAAAGCCCTACAAATGACGTGCCTAAAGGTGACCTTGGCCTATTTTTTCAAGGTCACTGGCCTAGAAATATCACCAAAAACTTTGACATTTTGCTGTATCTCATCAACCATTTCAGTTACAGGCTCCTAATATTTACTGGACATGCATCTCATAAAGGCCTACAAATGAAGTGCCTAAAGGTGACCTTGGCCTATTTTTTCAAGGTCATTAGCCTCAAAATATGACCCAAAACGTCGACATTTTGCTTTACGTCATCAACCATTTCAGTTACAGGCTCCTAATTTTTACTGGACATGCATCTCATAAAGGCCTACAAATGACGTGCCTAAAGATGACTTTGGCCTATTTTTTCAAGGTCACTGGCCTCAAAATATAACCAAAAACTTCCACATTTTGCTTTATCTCATCAACTATTTCAGTTACAGGCTCCTAATTTTTACTGGACATGCATCTCATAAAGGCCTACAAATGATATGCCTAAAGGTGACCTTGGCCTATTTTTTCAGGGTCACTGGCCTCAAAATATCACCAAAAACTTTGACATTTTGTTTTATCTCATCAACTATTTCAGTTACAGGCTCCTAATTTTTACTGGACATGCGTCTCATAAAGGCCTACAAAAGACGTGCCTAAAAATGACCTTGGCCTATTTTTTTTCAAGGTCACTGGCCTAAAAATATCATCAAAAACTTCGACAATTTGCTTTATCTTATCAAAATTTCCAGTTACAGGCTCCTAATTAGCTCCCGCTGCCCGAGTGGCATGGGAGCTATGGTATCGGGCTCCATCCATGCGTGCGTCCGTCCATGCGTGCATCCGTCAACAAAAACTTCGACATTTTGTTTATCTTAACGGCGGGAGCTTCTGGAGCCGCCAGTGCCCTATATTTATTATTTCAAAGCGAGGGAGCTCAAGAACTTTGCCTGAAGAGAAGTCACAAAAAAGCGTACTGCTACTTTATAAAAGTTTAATTATACAAAGCTTATGTGAGGTTCATTACTTTTAACTGAGGTTGTGCTTGAGATGATCGACAAAATCAAGGTTGTCATAAACCCACAATGTTTGTCTATGATATCATCAAGGAAGGCCTTTGTTAACAGTAAACACATAAATCAAAAATAGTGCATTGGATTCAGCACTCTACCAGTTTATGCTCTGGAGATGTTAGCACCTTAAGCTAAGCATTTCCTTTATGTAGTAAGTTTTCAGTCTTGGTTGCTGTAGATACACATTGCAGTTCAGTACCGGGAATAAAGTTAGCGCAAAAAGTGTAATAAACCATCAGTGCTTTGAAACCGGTGGTAGCTTCACAGTTACACAGGTTTATAATTTAACTTCAGGAAGTGAATGCCCTCCTTAATATTTTGCACCAGCCAGTATTTTGTCGGTAATTAGCGCAATTCTTCATTCAGGACTCCATTAATTCTACTGGCTTTAGTCTATGAATGGAAGAAACTCCTAGTTAAACCCTAAGAGCATTAAATACAAATAGTGTTGCTCAATGATGTACGATATCAAATTCAAAGTGGTTGATAATCTATCATGTGGCAACTTGATAAACCTAAGCTGTTGATAAACCTATCATGTGGCAACTTGTTTAAAGGAGCTCCCTTTGATAGGTTTACAACAGCAGCATAAGATAATTTAATTTATAATTTTTTTGAAAATTTATTTCAGTGCTCTAAGGGTTAACCTTCTGAACCCCAGAAAATGTAAATGTGTGATATCTGTAATGTAGAGGCTTGCAAGAGAATTGCAAAGCACCATGTGCACTGTTAGTAGTTTAATGATTTGCCTGCTGTAAAAGGAAAGTAAAGGGGATCAGACTGTTTATTCAGGCTATTCGATGAGGTGATAATATGTGATGTCCAAATATAGGAATCATATCCCCTAGACTGGCTGTGCTGCTGTAAGTTACCCAGTGTGCACTGTATTTCAAGAATATGACTCCACCTACCACCACCACCACCGTGTCCTGGTTACAGAGAGTCGATTTGAGCCTTTAACTACATTATACATGTTCAGTTAATTAAATGTTGACAATGATATTAGTGGCAACTTGTCAGTATCCAATTGCAAACCACTTTCATCCAAATTATCCAAATGTCCCTTGACAGAGAAGCATAAAAATAATTCCTCATTAATATCCTTGAATAGCTTAGGAGCCATGAAATGAAAGAATTATTCCAGTTTTATTATACAGTACTCACACCAGCCTCTTTCAGACGCTATTTGACACCAGTGATTTGTTATTATACAGCATACGACCATCCTCTCTTCCTCCCGCACCACCTTGTCTCCAGTCTGAAGTATGCGGGAGGTGATGAGTGGAGAATGGGAAGGTGGATTTTTCCAGTATTAGGAATGGATCCCCTCTCTCATTTACATTGAACACCATTGGCAGAAGACCGTAAACATGAGATTGGAGAGTTCTTCAGTGGACATGCTAATTGTGATGAAACAATCACAACTGGTGATCCAAGCAGTGGAGTTACTAAGGGCCTGATTTACAGACACATTCACCACCAGCATAACTTCTGAGGGCAGAAAATGAAAAAGGGAGCTCGTGATTGGTCGAGAGAGTTCATTTTGCCCCAATCATAAATCATGTCAGTGCAACTGCATGTGCAAAAGTTTTTAGCCTGTGTTGAATGTTTTGTCAAGCCTGCGGGAGACCCCGATAGCGAGGCTTTTGGAGGCACCCCACCGGTCTTATCGTTTAGGGACCAGCTTACCGTTTAACGAGCAGCTGCAGACTGTCGGAGGCCTCCAGGAGCGCGAGGCACTGTGGGAGCGTGAGGTCAGAGCAGGGCTCCCCATTCAGCGAAACGACCTCATCCTCCTCCCGCAGTCCTGCCAGGGCACCACGCCCTCTACTGTCCACCTGTGGTAATGCAGCAAAGAGGTAATTCAGCATTACACTCAGAAAGGCGAACCAGGTCAGGGAACAAGACTTGTAGAGGGTTATGGGTTTAAATCCCAGACAAGGAGACTGATGTCACCTCGCAGTTAATAACACTACAATGGCCTAACAGCAAGGGAGGAAAAGTCATTATACCCTGCCGACACAAAATGTTCACAAATGTGCAACTAGGATATTGTGTCGGGGTTACAACAAGATAGATATAACGTTGTGTGTCTTTAGGGCACATGCTGAGGTGAGCAAGGAGCAAGACTGTGGGCTTGTGTGATTGAATCCAAGACAAGAATGTTACTATCAGATCAAGGAAATTGTTCTCAACTGTATCGGTGACTATAGTGTGGACATAATGGATATGTGATATTCTTTGGATGTACATGCAAACTAGATGAAATTTCAGCGGTTCGAGGCAATGTTGAATACTTTTTTGCACTACAACGAAAATAATTTTTTTCAATAAGCAACACAAGTCCACGGACACAAGCATACAAGTCCGCTGATCAAATAATATTAATTGTAATGATTGAAGTTCTGTTAATATGATAATTAACACATTGAAAATTCAGCACCATTGCAAATTTAGAAGAAGCCATCTTGGAGCAGCGCACATCTTCAGAGGGCATGAGTACGACTGTAAATGGAATGGTATTCAGGAGCTGTTTGGGATTGCAAAGTCCAGGTCGAAAAAACAACAGGCGAGAGCTTTTCCACCTCATGATTTATACGCTGGGGCTGGGCTGCGCATAGCTCATGTAGAGGAGCAGATTCCTGGTCTTTGGGCTTCCATTTAAGTCTCGAGGTGAGCGCTGTGTTTCGTTCCACTGCTAACAGAGCACCAACAAACATTTGCTGCACTTATTCCCATTTCCCTAAGGGATAGCAATCTCTTACAAGCGCACACTGTACAAAACAAATCCTCATGTATACCGCAGTCATTCTTTTAAATTGTGTTGTACAGCATCACAATACTTTATGATTGGTATCCTCCTGTGAACTGGTGATATATCCTCAGTTGACTCAGCAATTTCAGAAGCAGAGTCTCAGGTCTTCATCTAATGGACAAGATATTATATTTTACGGAGAGCCACACCTCAAACGGTCATCCAGTAAAAAATGAAATAATATTTTCACTCAGGACAGATGTGAGGTAGACTGAATCTATCTATCTATCTATCTATATGTCGAGCGTTGGAAATTACCCAGGACTGTTTGGGAATCGCTAAGCACGAGGCTAAGTAAGAGGTCACTACCCATTTCTATTTAGGTGAAGGATGGCCCGAGTGTATGCCTACTGGGCATCTAGTTGAAAAGAGTTTTGTTTCGTGTTTCTTTGCCATCCCAGAGAATTATGTCAAAATTTAAAATACTTGAACTCTATTTGTCTATATTAGGTCTCAGTTATGTAAGCATAGTATTGGAGGTTATGTTGAACCCTCCCAAATAATAGTGCAAGCACAAAACTGGTACAGATTTCTGATTTCTTTTATACAATGTTGGCCAAACCATTATATCTACGTCATTGTGTGAGCAACACAGTGACAGATGGTTGTCAACTCTGATGAGGAAGACTGCAGACCAATGGGCCCTTAAGTCAAGGATAGAGTCAAGGACTCTGAAACATTCATCAGTCAGAGATCGAACTCGAACCCCAGAAACATTACTGAGTTAGCATGCCTGAAACAGGTTTATTTTAGAATTAATGACTTTGCTTTCCAGTGCTGACCTTCTGAGTGGAATGAAAAAAAAGGAAATCTCAAAGTGATTATGGTGGATTATTAGAGATGAATATTAATTTGTAGGAATTAGTAGTGGACCGGACCTGAGGGGAAGTCTTATTTTAGAATGGAAATGTCTTAAAGCTGCATACGGAATCATATTTGTAATACATAATCATACTATTATTCATAAATATACTATGTTTTTGATCATACAAAGTAGTAATCTTTTGGCCTCAGTGTTAACAAGCTTTAATTTCACCTCACTAATCACATCATATACAGTCATTACAGGAAGTGTTTTCTGAATCACTGGTACTCAGAGCAGTTTCCCCAACTGTGTATTTCTGACCTTCAAGCAAAGCAGTGCACACACGCACACAGACACACGCACACACACGCACCCACTCACTCTCTCTCTCACACACATGCACACACACACACCCACTCACTCTCTCTCTCACACACACACGCACACATGCAAACACACACACCCACTCACTCTCTCTCTCTCACACACACACACAAACACACACACACACACACACCCACTCACTCTCTCTCTCACACACACACACACACTCACTCTCTCTCACACACATACACACACACACACACGCACGCACGCACCCACTCACTCTCTCACACACACACACACACACACACACACACACACATATACATACACACACACACACACACACACACACCACGCGCACCCACTCACTCTCTCTCACACACACACACACACACACACACACACACCTTCAGTGCCAAACTCTATTTAAGTCCTGAGCTGCACCCAGTATGTCAAGCAGAGTGAAAACATCTGCAGTAATAGTTCATGGCCACTTACTCCTCATCCTGCCTTTGATATCTTTCAGTGTGCGATCCTCCTACCCAGAGAAGTGTTGCGTATCAGCGACATAGTTTAGTGACATCACCCCAAAGGTTTAGCTGAAGTTCAGATGGCATCAGACACAGAGCAACCTCAATCCATGTTATTGATTTTGGAGCAGTTATTCTTTCAACAGACTAAATACACAAAACTCATCAGGTCCTGGAGCTTGTTTCATAAAACAGGATTACGGAGTTTGGTCAATAAAAACCCTTTTTAGGTGGGGTCCAGATTTTTACTCAGTGAGTGATATACCTCAGATTCTACAGAAACTCTGCCCTAGTTCTTAGCTGGCTGAACAAATGTAATTTGCTTTACCACTGTAAAGAGGAAAGGAAAAGAGAAGCAGAGGTAGACAGAGGGAGAAACAACTGGTCAGCATTGCCAGCTGACTTCATCAAGATACACCCAAAGAAATGATGAGTAGTGTGCAGGACAGGGACAGCTGGAGATCTATGATCGCCGACGCCAATTGGCATGGCACACAATGATGATGACCACGGTTTTGTGTCATTTATCGCCTTTTGCGAATACCGTACAGGTTATAATGGTGTTTATATCACCTGGCATCATATCACCCAATCAAAGTATGATTTTTTTTTAATTTTCACAGTTAAATTTCATAGAATAGAATGGAAAATCTTAATAACCATTCGACAGAGTGAATCCAGAAAAAAAAACCTCTGAACAATAAACATAGTTTTAGGGTTGTGGGGGTCAGCAAAAATAAAACAAAATAAAAATCACAAAAAATCCAGATTCAAATGACATTTTCTGTGAGAGTGTGAGTATAGTATCAGAAGCAATACACAGGAGGGCAGCCATACACAGGCGGGCAAAGTTGAGATGTGGCAACCCAGGGCTAAACCTTGTTTTGTCGCAAACATTGTATTGAGCTGGCAGACTGGACCGGGAAATTCCAAACGGGGAACTCCATGCCATATCACCACTACGGAGTATAATTCAAAATCACAATTTCAAATCACAGGAAAATGTGTGTGAATTACAGTAATACAGCTTATATAGACCGTCACGCTTGCAGCCAAAGCCACAGACCCTGTTCACTGAGTCACCTCATGCTTCCTGACCAGTTAGGTAAGTCACATATCTAAAGGGTCAAGTGTAAATGGGCCTAAGATGCATTTGGGCCAGATTTAAGTCTAATTTCTCTAAACACCGCAAGAGGAGCAAAGCGAAGGCGCATCGATGTCACTAACTTAAAACCGATTGTGGACCGATCATATTCGGAAATTATTCAGACAAAAGATGCAATAAATGGCAAGAGTAAATGGGGGTCATGGTCTTTTCTGCGTGCACTTAGTTCTGCGTTTCCCTCTACTTCGCCCTCTACTGTCACCTAGCGGTTATATTAAAAAATGCAGGGGAAAAGATTATTTGCTGTAACATTATACGATAACATTCTGCGACGTAACGATCTCATATCAATCAGACTTTAAAACAGCTGTTCCAATCCGGAGCAGATGGGTAACAACAAACCATAAAAGGCAAAAATAAATTACATTACATTAAAAATACTGTATGTAACTGAATGTATTGCCATGAATGATTAATGTGTTAATCTACTTCTTGCACGTTTGCTTGCATCAATTGGCTGCATGATGACAGTTGAAGGATGCAATCTTGCTTCTAGATTTTAAAACAATTTTATCTTCCATATTATTCACCTGTTTTATGGGTGCTGGCCTTCTCCTATGACATGTCTTTTAATAGTTCATTTACAGCAGTGCTGATTTATGTCCACTGTTTCTTAAAAATACCAAATGGTATACCTAAATAGCCATAGCCGTAGACGGCCGAAAATTCAGAGGGCTGATATTCAAGACTTGATTTTTTTAATTGAAAATTTGACGCAAATAGCCACTTGCTAATCATAGTGCTGCATTTAATGCACTTAATTAGAGTGTCGCATTTGCTGTATCTTTCGCAATGCGGATTTCTGTGTTTTGTTGCTGTTTTCGTTCAACTACTGCCAGTACATCATTCTCCTGGCCTCCTTTATCTACGCCTGGCCTTCTGGACTATTCCGTTCCATTCATAGTTTCTCTAATAGACCACAATATGCCTTTGGGCACCTTTCCAAAAAATGCTTAGTCTTTGCTCACACTCACCTGTGATTGGAGGGAGGAATCCAAAGTGACCTGGATGAAAGATGGTGGACAAACCATGAACCGGGAACAGGGCGAGAGTACCCAAGGCTCTGAGATTATTGATGCCCAAACACATCAAAGACTATCCTGTCTGGTCAAATTGACACAAGCACTCTATGCCAAAAGTCACAGAAAATATTAATGATGGTTACAGGAGGAATGCATCATAACACACAGGGCATCAAACTCTGTGAGGTATGGGGCTTTGCCTCTCCAGACCAGTCAGAGTATCCATTCTAACCCTGTGTCACCCCCCAAAAGCTCCAACAATGGGCAAGCGAGCGTCAGAATTGGACCTTGGAGCAGTTGGAAGAGGCTGCCTGCTCTGATGAGTCCCATTTCTTTTCTGTTACGTGCATTGGCCAGATACATGTGCACTATTTACCCGGGGAAGCGGTAGCATCAGGATGCATTGTGAGAAGAAGACAAGCTGGTGGAGGGAGTGAGGTGGTCTGGAAAACGTTTTGCTGGGAAAGCCTGTGACACCTCTCTAAAATTTTAGCCGGCCAGACACTACCCTTTATGAAAAAGAGTTCAAGGTGTTGCTCAGGCATAAGAATTCCCCAGATTAAGCATCTATGGGATGTTCCTGAACAAAAAGATCAAACTACGCTGCAACCCATTGGTCTTAAGGAATATACTGCAAACATCAAGGTGACAGATACCACAGAGTCCATGCCTCAGCAGGTCTGAGCTGTTTCTACATCACGAGGTGGATCCACGCAATATTAAGCAGGTGGTTATCGTTTTTTGACTCATTGCTGTAAAAATTTTGCTTATACTACAGCTAGAAAAATGCAGAAATAGGCATGCATTTAAGATTAATACATACTCTCAATAAATGTTTGTGTATGTGTTGCAAAAAAAAAAAAAAAAATGCCACATATACTACAGCTAAGGCTAATACATGTTCTTCATAAATACTTGAAATACTTGTGGGCGCGCGCGTGTGTGTATGTGTGTGTGTGTGTGTGTGTGTTTGTGTGTGTGATTGTTTCATTAGTCATTCTGTTTATGAAATATTCAGTTGCGAGCGTACACGTGTTCATACGCCGGAGACATTGCATTGGACCTAACTGACACAAAATGAGAAATATTTTCCCCAAAGACCACCCATAGAAACTTCCAATTTGCAATGGAAGTAAGGTAGAATAAGTGAAAGGAAGTTCTGATTAAAAAGACTTCTGAACCCTCACACCATCACTCCCCTTGCTCTGGACGGGCTCCTCTAGATGAACATGAAAAGGCGTCTGCTAAATAAATGTAATGTAACATCGCACATGTCACTGCAAAGTTCACTTTATTGAAGGGTGAAAGTGGAGGGCCTATCACAATTTAGTTAGAAACACAGCCCAGAGGTCTTCTGACCGTATTTCTCAGTATGCAACTTTAGCGCCATCTAACGCCTTTTTGGTGGAATAGCACCTACAAGGTACCACAACTGCTGATTATTTATATGCAAGAGGCAATATATAATTGAGAATTACTATGGTCCTAATACATTAAGATTTTGCTCAAATTATTAAGAATGCAATATTTTAGGACATATGTTTTAAAATATTCCAGGTTCACTGATTTTAATACCACTGGCACTGACCCTGCTAGACAAACCACATTAGCTCACTTTGTAGCCTGTATCAGCCACATATAATGTATTTGTTTGATTGATAAAATATAAGGACAAATAACTGAGGTTATGATGATTTGAAATATAGGCTTACTGAATTACTGTACGCAGTATTTATAATGTGTGCATAGGAAGCCTGGCCAGGCATTGCTGAAATTTCTCTTTTTCATTACTTGACATACATGGGCGTATATCACTGATTTCACAGCCATCCTTAGCCTAGACAGACGATAGGGTAAAGCACTGTCACTCACCTTCTCACTTTCTCACGCACACACCTTCTGCCTGTCTGTCCTATGGCTGTGCTCTGGGTGGAATCACATGTTCTTTTTTTTTTTTTTTTTATTTTTCTTTTTTTTTTTTTTTAAATTTGGCATCTCAATCCCACCCGAATCTCGAATGCCCAATTGGTGAACTATGTACAAAAGCTCGTATGCGAAAAACTCAGGAGAGCGAAGACAGTTCACGGCTCTCCTCCGAATGCCTTGCACTCATTGGTTGAATCTTCGCGAGTTCAGAACGAGGCGGAGGATACATGAACAGCCTTAGAATCTTCCTGACGAGCGCCTGTCTGGCCAACAGGAGGCGCTTGAGCAACGATGTATTAATTTATTTCCTTTTCGCAGTCTTCCCAATTTGAAACCCTGGCTAATTGACTCTGGGTTCGACCCGAATGTGAAAGCACTACAAGTCAGTGCCTTAACCGAGTAATCCGGCAGCTCTATTTCTTTTTTTCAAATTGAGACAAAACTGAGAGGAGCGGCCTTAAATGTTGCAATTGTGGAGGTGAACATAGTTCAAACGGGCTAGACGGGTTCAGAATGTGAAAGATCAGCATAAGATTTCTTATGCAGATGCAGTGAGAATAGTTCAAAGGGGGGGAGGGAATCAGAAATGTGAGTGCGGCCAGTCTAGTGGGGGGAGCCAGCGTGCGCCTCCTCCAGCATTACCAGTGCTTCCCTCTGATGCTTTGGTCTTTAGCAGAGAGTCTTTTCTGGCTTTTTTATAGTTGATGTGCTAGTGGGACTGAAGGAATCCTCTTCGAGATCAAGCACCATAAGACGGGTAGTGGAGGCAGCAGAGAGGTTTCTTGACTTGAAGCAGCTACCAGAGAAATTGCACGGATACATGTTCGAGAAACAAAAGTGTTACATGCAGAGAATGTCATCTGAAGTCAGTGAGTCAATGATCATTGAGGATGGTGATGATGATAGGGATTAGTAGCGTTTTAATGTTTTTATTCTTCAATGGAACGCTCGGAGTTTGATGGCTAATGGACAGGAATTGAAGAGATTTGTTGGCGCATTTAAAAACAACCTAGAATTGATTTGTATTCAGGAAACTTGGATGAAACCTTGCCTTGATTTTGTGATCCCGGGGTATGAGTGTCTGAGGAGGGATAGATCTGACAGGTCAGGAGGGGATGCGACTTTTGTTAAAACTGGTCTCCAGTATAGAAGACTTGAGGTTAAAACTAGCTTAGAATGTGTGGTCGTGGAAGTGTGGAGCAGCAGAAGCTCAATAACTATTGTGAATGTATATAATCCATGTGAACGGTTGGCTATATCAGATTTTGATGAGATTATGGGGCAGATAAAGAATCCCAGTGTATGGGTTGGGGACTATAATGCTCATAATCCTTTATGGGGTAGTGATAGAAGGGACTATAATGGACTGGTAGTGGAAGATTTTATAGACAAGCATGATTTGGTAATGATAAATGATGGGAGGCCGACCAGGTTTCATATCTTGGGGAACACATGTAGCCATATAGATCTATCATTTGCCTCTTCTAATTTAGCAAGAGTGGGGGAATGGGATGTCTTGGATAGATATTCACTGGGAAGTGATCATTTTCCAATTCTGTGCAGATTTGGGAGAGATCTGAGGGAGGAGGCGGAGGCACGAGTTGCCAGGTATAATTTCTCTAGGGCTAATTGGGATAAATATCAGGAGATTGCTCAAAGTTTAGTTGGAGAGGTAGACAGTGATGGTTCAGTGGATACCTGGAATGCATCCCTTAGTGGAATGATCTGTAAGGCAGCTCAGAGTGCTATTCCTATGAAGAAGAGGCCCAGGCCCCGAGTTTTGGTTCCCTGGTGGAACAAGGAGTGTGATATAGCGGTAAGGAACAGGAACAAAGCATATAGACATTTAAGAAGACATCCAATGCTATGTTATGCGGTGGAGTATAAGAGATTAAGGGCAGTGGCTAGGAAAGTAATTAAAACTGCAAAAAAGAAATAGCTGGAGGAAATTCTGTGGAACCTTAGGACCAGACACCCCAGTAAAGGATCTGTGGTCAGCTGTGCGTAAAATGTCTGGGCTTTATAAAAGAATATCGGTACCCGTGTTAAAGAAAGGGGATCTAGAAGCAGTGTCTAATATAGAAAAGGCTGACATGTTTGTGGAGGCTTTCCAGGCTGTACACAGCTCTGGGAGTCTGGGGGAGGAGAGAGGTAGGAAGAGGAATGAAATGATAGCAGCCAATCAGTGGAAATTGGTGAGGAGCCTTGATAACATTAACCCAACTAATGTGTTTTTTACTATGAAAGAATTGAGAGGTGCAATTAATGCAGGGGCAAATACTACTCCAGGAAGAGACGGCCTGTCTTATGAGTTATTTAAACATCTGGAAGAGGAAGTCTTTGATGAGGTCTTAGCATTAACTAATACTGTGTGGGCTGAAGGTAGGTTGCCATCTGAGTGGAAGCATGCAGTGGTAATTCCCATTCTTAAGCCAGGCAAAGAAGCGTCTGACCCTTCTTCATATCGACCGATAGCTTTAACTTCGGTTCTCTGTAAAATCATGGAGAGAATGGTCACCAATAGGTTGGTATATTTTTAGAAACAAGGGGACTTTTCACAGATTTTCAGAATGGCTTCAGGATCGGTAGGTTTACTATGGAATCAGTGGCGGTTCTAGAACAAGATATTAAAAAGGCATTTGTGAATAGAAGTTGTGGTAGGTGTGTTCTTAGATATTGAGAAAGCCTATGACTCACTATGGAAGGAGGGTCTGCTATTTAAGCTGTATGACTTAGGGGTTAGAGGTAGGATGTTTAACTGGATCCATGATTTCTTGAAGAAGAGGACAATTCAAGTTAGAATTGGAGGAAAAAGCTCTAAGATAGTGGAGATAGAAAATGGCACTCCGCAAGGAAGTGTCATCAGTCCAATTCTGTTTAATGTAATGATAAACAACATTTTTAATAATATCGGAGGAGGGTTTGGACAGTCCTTATTTGCTGATGATGGGGCCTTGTGGAAAAAAGGCAGGAATGTCAAATTTATTTTAAAGCAGGTCCAGAAAGCCTTAGACTCTGTTGTGGAATGGGGTGATAAATGGGGCTTTAAAATCTCAGCAGCAAAGTCTAAATACATGATCTTTGGATATAAAAGAAAATTACCAAATCACAGGCTGAACATGTACGGATGTCCTTTAGAGAAGGTTAAAGTCTTTAAATTCCTTGGTGTCTGGTTTGATGAGCGTTTAACGTGGGCTGCTCACATAGCTAGTATAATTAATAAGTGTGAGAAAGTGATGAATATTATGCGAAGTCTGGCTGGATGTGACTGGGGGCAGGCAGAGAGACCATGTATTTAATATATCAAGCAATGATAAGATCTACTGTTGATTATGGTTGTTTTGTCTACGGTTCTGCTGCCAAGTCGCTGCTCGACAAACTGGATGTCCTTCAGGCTAAGGCACTAAGACTATGTTGTGGGGCATTTAGAACCTCGCCAGTTCCTGCTCTACTTATTGAAATGGGGTAAATGCCATTATCCTTAAAAAAGCGGATTAAGTTAGGCCTGCAGTATTGGATTAAATTAGGTTTTTCTAGTCAAGGACTTCCAGCCAAGTGTCTGTTGCAAGAATCATGGGAAGCAGGTGGCAGGGTTAAACCCAAATCATATTTTAGTTGTATTAATCAGTGGGCTGGTAGACTGGGAATGGAGTCTGAGCGAATAGTATCTCATATGAGCTGGGTATCAGTGCCTTACTGGCTAATGCAAGAGGTAGATATTAATCTGTCCTTTCTAGTCGAGGAAGATAAAAGCGGGATCATTGTAGATGTTGAGAATTATCTTATGGAAGAAATGGCATCACATTTAGTAATTTTTACGGATGGGTCTAAGGACCCAGAGAGTGGAAGGGCAGGGTTTGGGGTCTATGTGGCGCAGCTGGACCTTTGGTCTGGTCTGCGAATTTCTGACGGTAGCTCTGTCTTTGTGACAGAACTGTTGGCCATTCTCTGGGCTTTGTGGTGGGTGGAAGAAGTAAAACCAGAGAGGGTTCTCATATGTTCAGATTCTGCAGCTGCTTTAATGGCTTTGAGGGATGGTAATTCAAAGGCCCGGCCTGACCTTATTCATGAGATTTATTTTGTCCTTTATAGAGCTGAGAAGGCAGGCTGTGAAGTAAAGTTCTGCTGGGTTCCAATCCATGTGGGGGTTGTGGGGGAATGAAATAGTTGACTCTATAGCAAAAGAAGCTTTAAAGAAAGATGTAGTAGATATGTCTGTATCCTTGGGGAGAGTGGAACTAAAGGAAAAAAATCAAGGAGGGTCTTCTGAAAGAATGGCAGGGAATGTGGGAGAAGGAGACTAGGGGGAGACATTATTTTTCTCTGCAACCTCGTGTTAAAAAAGACACTCACTTTGTGGGAAACAGGAAAGATTCTGTCAAAATCTGCAGATTAAGGCTAGGCCATTGTGGGCTTAATCAAACTTTGTTTGTTGTGGGAAAACATCAGTCTGGGCTTTGTGAGTGTGGTAATCCCGAAACACTGAGGCATGTATTCCTGGACTGTGGCAAATACAGAGAGCAAACGGTCTACTTTTACAAAACTTTGTCTGATCTAGGAGTTCGTTCATTTTCCTTTAGCTTCATTTTTGGTCAGAGTGAGAATCACCAGCTGATAATGGAAGCAGTTTTACAATTCTTGCACGAAACGGAGCTATATAATAGAATTTAGTGCTGTTTTAGTGTGGAGTTCTTAGTTACGTTGTAACCTTTCAGTGGAGGGCAGTAATACGCCTTGATGCGTCTACACTGCCGAATACTCCTAAGAAGAAGAAGAAGAACTGAGAGGAGCGTTGATGAGCCTGGAGGAAGAAATTTCCGACTGCAAACATTTCTGATATCCTCTTGATCGCCCGAAATGGAATTAAGGAGCAACTCCGCTGCTGTGTCCGAACTTCTCATAGGATTAAACTCTGCTCATCACGCCCGATGGTTAATATACGCGAACTATTAATTAACTTTTCAAGGTGAGATCGGCTCTATTTTCATTGTGCTTCTGCTGTGGAGTTTATTCAGAAAGACTGCCTTGCTGCCTGGCGTGGATTACCGTCATTGGATTATTATTTTTTTTATTATTATTTGCTACTTTGCCACGTCGGAGTTTGTTGGAAGGATTTTCTTTTTCCTTGATGAACTGGAGCGCAAAGCTGCGCGTCTTGTTTATTGCTGCTGTGCTATTGGACTGAAAATATACGTAGACTCTACAGCCTATGGGTTCTTTATTTTGTTCACTCTACTCTATCTTCTCTCTCTCTCTCCTCACCTAAGCACTTGGGAAAAAATAAATTTACACTTAAGAAATATTTTCTGTGTTGCGTGGTTTAAGCGACTCTCGACTTTTTCTTTGTTAACAACTCCAAACGAGTCGTTACAACTTACTCAAAATTTCAATGTGTTAGTAGAGGTTCAGGGGATTTTGAAATTAGTATTGTGGATGATATTGAGTCTTTATGTGAACAGTAATTATTTATAACATTAACACTCCTATAAATAGTGTCTACACCATTAAAGAAAACTGCTTTCCACCATTAGGAGCATGGTTTATTCAAACTGTAAGGGAAATAGACTGCATTTATATGGAGCTGTTCTAGTCTTATGACACAGAGCTCAATACAATACATGCCTCACATTCACCGTGATGGCGAATAGCCAGTATCTCTGTGTGTCATTGGCATCTCTGACTCTAGGAACTAGATGAACAAAACAGCTTCATCAAGCGTATATGCAAATAAAACAGCCATACCTTCAGTTGTGGTAACAGCATAACACTAACAAATAATCACTCACAAACAAGTGGCAACTCTTTTACGACATTGGCGAGGAACTGACAATGAGCACGGTTTCCATGGATGGGCTGAGGCTGTTGGCTGTGTGCTTTTAACTTAAAGGTCCCCTATTATGCTGATCCTTCTTTTAATGTTATCATGTTGGATGTCCATACTCAACCCCTGCAAAGTTTCTAAACATAAGATACAGAGGTTTTGCCGTAATCCGAGAACGTGATTTCTTGAACGTGATTTTCTCACTGAAAAGCTCATCCCGAGATCTTCACGAGATCTGAGCAAAACCTGACGTCAGGTTGTTGCGTCCAATCAGGACAGACCTGACCAGAGCCAATCACGGCGCTGGACCTGCCCACCCCGGAATTTATTCTAGCCGACACAAACGAGCCCAAATCATTTAAATTGTAGATTTATCAGTATTTCTCCCAAAGCTATCCGTACATGGTTTTTTGGATGCGAAAAAAAAAGCACAACTATTTTCTCTTCCAGAAAACGAAGCTACCAGAAATCAGTGGGTAGCTTTTTTGTTTGCTCGTGGCAAACAGCCACACTCAAAGGCAACGTTGGCTGTTTGTGCTCAGGATTTCACTGAAGACAGCTTTGTCAATAAAGGATAATTCGACGCTGGATATGCATCTCAGCTGCCTCTCAAACCTGAAGCAGTTGCATCGATCAAGTGCTCGGAGCCACAAGCTGTAAGTAACGATATAACAGCAAATAATGTACGTGAAGCTAACGTGTTAAGGGTGGCTTTCAGGACCGCTAACGATAGTTAGCACTAACAACTGGCCTCAAACGCAGGCTTTGTAAAATATCTGAAGATAAAGCCTGGATCAGTACCAAACTGCCCATGACTCACAGACGTGGAAGCAGTAAGTTTTACCACTTTGTGTTGCTTTACTGCATAAGCCTTCCTGACGTGAAAGCCTGTTGGATGTGGCTGTAGCACTGCAGCTAACGTAGCTAAGTTACTGTTGCTAATGTTCATGTCCTAAATATGCCAGAGTAATAATATCAAGGAGACATTCAACAGAAGGTGTGTGAACATAAACCTCATTTGAAGCTAACTTTTTATACTTGTTTGTAATTTGGATGCTTGGTACAACTGTTCACGGTAACGGAACTTACTGTCTGTAAAACCTGTACTGCAGGGTAATGTTTGTCTCTGTTGTTATGATGACCGCTCGGTTACTACCGCATGTTTGTTCGCATTCTGTGCTACTTTAAAAAATGCTCCTGGTTAATTGATATGCAGTAATTCAGATTGGTATACTTGTGTTACTTTGCTTAGCATCAAGGTGGTAGTTTCATCATAACATTACCTGACCGTAGCCGCTACAGTTGAAGCTAACTGGAGAGGTGTTGTGCGTGTCTGCAAAGTTGGGCTAATAAGGCTGCAGTTAGACCAGATTTAGGCTTTGCGGAGCTTAGGGTCCGTGTTTGGGTTTGTTTACTGCTGCTGTGAAACGATCAATTTACTTATCCATGACCGGAGTCAGCCGGGTACTTTGCTGTGGTGTGGGCTAGCTCTCTGATCCTACCGCCGTGAAAGCAATCTCGAAACGCACTATAACGTGTCTGGTATAACAAACGATTTCTCTGCATTGCCATGGCGGAATTTCATCCACCTTTGAAAATTTTTCTGACTAATAAAAAGCCGAAAAAGAAGTGGAGGTCGGATACGGATTTCCGGTAGAAGTTATTGATTCGCTAGCTCCACATAAGCAAGGCTTACATTGTTTGTGTGTTTTTGCAACAAACTCATTTCGTAGCTTGGTGTCAGAATTGTGTTTCGTTTTGGTAGAAATGGTTAACAGGAGCTTTTAGCAAAGTTTCCTCCGGATAGGTAAGTGGGTATATAACATGACTATATAACAGTACAGCTACAATCACATGCATGCAAGGCGAGACAGTACGAGCAAAACTCTAAAATTTCAATTTGCCACTCATTGACATCTTGCTGTAAACATTGCTGCAATACTTCAATTGATTCCTCCTCCCGTTCGGGGTCGGATTCGGGATCAAACAAGTATGGTCTAACAGCAATAGATGCCGCAGAGAGCTGTCCTGAAATACCTGCCATCTTGGTTTGCTAGTTTTTCGGGTCTGCACCCTCACCCGGGATCGAAGCGGCCAGGCAGCCAATCAAGCAGCACCTCATTAGCATAGCCTCCCTGCCCACTCAAAACAGCTCGTGTTTCAGGCCGGCACAGACGGGGTGAGAGAAGAGGTCTCACTAGGCCTGGATGTGTGTGGTTTTTTTTGTAACTGAATTCTTAACATTATTTTAAAGACCCATTGGACATATTTTAAACCAGTGGTCTTCAACGTTGTTCCTGGGGACCCGCTGTGCATGCTGGTTTTTGTTCCAACCGCAATTGTAATCGCAGGATATTAACGAGCTGTTAATGTTTTAATTAGGTTATTTTCATGTTTAGAGTTATTACTCTCTTTAGCCAAATGTTACATAGAAACATCCATACGTGTTATGAAGAATAAAATACCCTAGAAGATAAAGGAAGTAAAGTAATATAACATTTCAAGTAATATAACATTTCAACCAGATTAAATAAGACACTGAGGAAATCAGTAAATCCCAAATTGGGCTGCTGGACACAACTGTTTCAAGTTCTTTCAAAAAACTTCAGGTGAACTTAATTAGATTAACATAACACAAAGCTGGTTTGACTCTTTACCATTTGCTTGTTGAATAAATTTGTCATGACGTGCAAATTAGTTTTCACCAATTAGGAGCCACCTACATCTTTAATTTGATTGGTTGCATGGTTTTCTCTTATTTTATGCTGTTATTTCTGATACATTGCAATGTGGGTTTGGTATCACTGCGTTTTACGCACTGTCTACGTGTCCCGAAGTTGGACAGGGTTTTAATATAACTCCGTGTTCAACAGTTAGGTGGTTTCAATATAACTCCGTGTCCGACAGTCGATTATTGTTTTTAATTTCTTCAAACCTACTGAATCTTATAGATACGCTATTAAACGTGAATATTTTGATAAGATGGCTCAGTTCTTCAAGATGAGTACCGAGAATTTCAACCAATGTTTCTGTTTAAACTCTGCTCAATATAGATAGGCTAAGTCGACATTGCGGGACTTACAGCATTACTGATAAGTTTAGCGACTGTCGGACAGAGATCCTAAAATACTCAGTGTCCGACAGTCATAAAAGTTCTAATTTTTCGAGTATTCCAGCAATTATTAGACGTAAAAAACTTAGCCATGTTTGTGTTCGACCTTTATAACATGCAAATTGTTAGCTATTGACTTTTCTAGGTCTAGGCCTATTTATTCTTATTTATTCTAAACTTAGCCATGATTGAAACATGGCTAAGTTTGTATACGTCTAATAATTGCTGGAATACTCGAAAAATTATAACTTTTATGACTGTCGGACACGGAGTATTTCAGGATCTCTGTCCGACAGTCGCTAAATTTGCCATAAACGCACTACATCCGATGTTGACTAATCATTATTGAGCGGAGCTTAAAGGACCAGTGTGTAAAATGGGAGGGGGGCGGGGAACAGTGACATCCAGCGTTCAGATTCTAGACTGCAGCGCTCACTCACTCACTCGCGCTCACCCCTCCCGTTGGAAAAAAGACGGTGGCCTCCGAGGACCAAAACACTTTTGCGGGAATGGCATCTTCCTCGACTGGGATTTATACACGCGAAATGCGTTCTCTAGCTGACTGGATTGTCCGTTATATCTATGGTTCGGGCTGCAGTACCAACATGGCGGTGCAAGATGGCGACGCCCCTTAAGCAAGGCCCTTGCTATATGTATGTATCAACGCATAATTATAAGGCTACGAAAACCAAACGAATTTTATTTTATAGCGATTATACACTTATATAAACATATTAATGGGTAGTATATTCAGATTTTGCCAATAAACCATGCCAAATATTACACTCTGGTCCTTCGAACAGAAACATTGGTTGAAATTCTACACTCATCTTGAAGAACTGAGCCGTCTTACCAAAACATTCACGTTTAATATCTAAAAGATTCATAAGATTTGAAGAAATTAAAACGACTGTCGGACACGAAGTTATATTGAAACCATCCGACTGTCGGGCACGGAGTTATATTAAAACCCTATCCGACTTTCGGACACGTAGACACTGCGGATTTTTTATTCTTGTCTTTTATTCTTAATGGCAAACATAGATGTTTCTGTTAACTTGTGAGTTAAGAGGGCAAATAACTGCTCTAAACATTAAATGCACTTGAGACAAATTAACAGCTTGTGAAAATCCTGCGATTACAATTGTGGTTGGAACAAAAACCAGCATACACAGTGGGTCCCCAGGAATGACGTTGAAGACCACAGTTTTAAACGACTAAATACAGCATAATATGGAACCTTTAACATACAGGAAGAGAGTAAAAAGAATCCCAAACTGTGCCGTCATAGAAAAAGTACATTAGAACAGTGCTGGTGGAATTATGGTAGGCTAAAAAAACATGGCAGCAGCTGTGCAATAGCCTGACTGATATGAACCAATGAATGAAATTCACCTTCTCAAAGAGGAATAACTTGGGGCTGCTACGTACATGAGCAGACACACAAGCAGAAACACACATGTATGAACACACATTCAACTTCACTGTCTCCAGATGCACATACCCACCAATGCACACACAAATTCACAAATATACAAACAGAAGCACACATACACATACACACGCACACACCAGCAGACACATTCCTGAACAGGCACATGTTGAACCAACTGAGAAATTCTCACATACTAGTCAAATTCTTCTTTGCTCACAAGCGATTGCGAAAATCATGAGTTAAATTTGCACTGGAATTTCTCTCTGTCACGTACACAGATACTGAGATACACTATAAAATATGCAGAGATATCAGAGACAGATGTCAACCAGCCAATCAATGAAAAAAGTCAAAAACACTATTTCAGAGCCAAGTTTAATGACAGATATTTTATTTTTAATAAAATTGTTTGCATAATGCAGGAAGAGGAATTGGAACTTGATTGATTCCACCACTGGAAAGATTAAAGCATCAATGGACGTAAGACAATCATCATCATCATCATCTACAATCATCAAAAGGGAACATTTGTCAGCCCAAATATGGAATCAAATTGAACGTCTGCCTTGAATGATCAAGAATGGAAACATTTTCATCAGTCTAAGCACCATCTGAAAATATTTACCAATTAACTTTTTGGAATTCAGTTTTTTTAAAACATTTATTTGCCATACATGACTTTGCATTCACTTTTTTTTACTTTTTTTTTTTTTATTTAGCACCTACCGAGAGCCTCCTCAGCCCTAGTGATCCCATTTCGTAAAAAAAAAGAAAAAGAAAAAAGAAATAATGCAGATTACTGTGTACTTAGCAACAAAAGTTTTCTGGTAGTTCTGTGTTTTGGCCTTTGCTGGAGAAAGTGTCTTCCGGCCCTTTAAAAGTGAGTCATAGCTTCACAATTCCATCTCCAGAGCCAGAGCTTCAAAAAGTCGTAATGAAAATACTTCCTTTTAAGGGAAACACCCTCATGCACAGAAAACCTAAACGATATCCCTTCTTTTTTTCAAGCTTCAACTTTCTCCTGAAAAGGAAAATTTCACACGCATGTAAGGTCAGGGCAGTCTGCAGTGACCCAGATTTATCATCACTTAAAACAGGCTACCCCCCACATTTCGCTCCAGCTGATAGAGATTGAGTTTTCCTCCAGAAGCACTATGTTTCGTATTTCTTCCTTTTCTTACACAGCTAAGCAGAATTTATTTCTTCCACATGAATCTGCCACGTAATGGAATCTCAGTGTTTGTCTCTGACAACCGGAGAGAAGACTCACTCTTTTGCGGCAAGTTCAGTGATCTTTCGGCCAATACACGTAAACAACACAGCTAGGCAGCTGTTTACCAAGCTAGCTGTGGGAGACACGACATCTCAATGTGTTCAAAATATCCCAGCTCCACTAGGGCCTACCTGGCAACAAACCAAGCCTTACGAATAGCTGTACCCTAGGAAAATGGCAATGGTTATTGAGTAAAGAATTTCTATAAACTCAAGAGTCATAAAATAAGGTTTATGATTCTCCTGGACTGAATCCATCTTAATTCAATTTGAGTAATGCAAGATCAGCAGCCTGCGCTTAGTTTGCCGTCCTCTTTGTATAAAAAGCATGAAAACACTATCTGAATTTGAGTTGACTGCATGGCTTTGGCTTGTGATTCTTTTTAAATTTCATGAATCACATGTATGAAAGAACATTCGTGAATATCACCACTTCAGTATGTCTTTACCTCAGCTGAATTCAGTGCATCCCAAAGCATTTAAGGCAGTCAAGTACACCATGATGCGCATATGTCCTCCACAGCAAAAATACCTGGAATAATGATCACTGGTGGCAAAATGTCCGGTCCGTCATACAAATGTGAGTGTTCCATTCCAATTTAATGTGCATTCACGTTAAATAATTTGCAGAGAGATGACAATTCTAGTCATTCACTCCTGTCTGATAAACATAAAGACTTAACAATCATACCATTTGATATCTGTAATGGTGCCACAGTAATACCAATAAATGAAATCAAATGATTAAATAACTGGACAAATTTCTTTCAGAATTATTTATTAATGATATATTTATTACCAAACGTTTCCTGAAAAAGCTGAGTGCATTCAAATAATCTGCACTTATAGACAAACATCCATAGAGGTGTGATTGAAAGACAACTCTAAAATGATATCAAGCCTGTATTTAACATGAGCCGAAAACTATGATGTTGGCACAAAAAGAGCCAAGTAATGAATCATTACAAAAGGCTTAAACTCAGGTCTGTTGATTGTTGGAGAGGAATACGTTTTGAAATGGTTCATCTTGGAACAGCGCTTTTCAATAAAATAAATAATCAACTCTATTCTTCTCAGGGGACACTCCAGGATTTTACATGTTCAACCAATTGCCTCTAGATGGCACTGTTGAAACACTATTAGGCAGCTTAAATGCCATTTTTTTGGTCACACTTAATATGATGCTATCATTTTAAAAATACATCCATCCATTCTCTAAACTGCTTCTTCCTCATCAGGGTCACATGGGGAAGCCGGAGCCAGTCCTAACAGACTATGGGCGAAATGTAGGAACACACCCTGGACAGCTTGTAGGACTCACAGTGCACACTCACACACTCATACCTATCAGCAATTTAGAGTCACCCATTCAACTGACATGCGTATTTTTTGACCAGGGGAGGAAACTGAGTTACCTGGGAAAAAGCCTATGCAAACATGGGGAGAACATACAAACTCCACACAGAGAGGCCCTTGGCTGGGTCTGAACCCACAACCATCTTGCTCTGGCTGAGGCAACAACGTGAGAGCTACCGCACAACCTTACCACTCACGGCTAGCATCACAAAGATGAACACTTAAAATTTCGATTTCAAAAGAAGTGGAATATCATAAGAATGTCTTTTTCTTAATTGGATACCAAAAATATCTTCCCAATGATTTTTCCAGAACCCAAACATTTTTACAATATTTGTAATTTGACTTCAAAAAGGGAAAATTAATTTTAATGGTAGCTTGCTGTCAATTGTGTGTCCTCAAAAATGCACTGGACAGAACCAGATGTTCAGGAGAGCACCACATCACCAGCTCTCACACACACACACAGAAAACACACACACACACACACACACACACACACACATTAAAATATTTATGCAAGTGTCACAAAAGCAGAGGTAAAGGAGAAAACAGACAGGCAAACTATGCGAACTGATCTGCATCCTTGTCTGTGGCGCTCAAGTCCTTTTGATACTTCAGTCCTTATGATCTTACTCCAAGAGTTGACGCAACGGGGGAAATACAGGCCACTGACAGAGCACAAATACACACAGCAGAGCTAAGAGCATGGAATCTGGAGCTAAGGCATTATGATGTCATGTATTCCAGGATCACTATGGATACCTGCACACACCAGCCAAGGCTGACCAGCAACAAAGAGAGATGCTCTCATTACAGCAGTCTTTCAAACTGGGCTCATTCCAAAAGCACACTTGTCACTCATCCTTTCTTTAATTACAACTGACCAAAAAACAGACAAGGGCCTGCTATCATTAAAGAGATTCCAATCAATGAAACGAGTCTTTAATGAGTAAAGACGCTGGAGTCAGGAGTTTCTCAATGAGGAAACCTGAGACCAGTCTTAAGTAGTTTTTTGTAATGCGCTATGTGTAAATGACCAACCTGCGGATTCGCCCTTCTGCATCCATCGCCCACACCTGTGACTGACACACTGCATCAAATTGGCATATGTAGGAGTGATGGCATTTCCATAATCTGTCTATCTTCAATTCACTGATCTTTGGTTCCTTTCCTCCAATATTTTCCTTCCTTCCTTCCCCTGATGAGTGGAACTAAGACCAAGGAAAGAAGTCAAGAAAATGACGAAAGGACGTGAAAAAATAAGCCATTACACAGAGATCGACCCGAGTTTGCAATGAAATATTATTCCACTCTGAAGTAATCTGGTGCAAATGTAGAGTGATTTCTCCTCGTTCTTCAACTGCTCAACCATCTGCAAACACAACAAAACACTCAAACACAACATCCCTCAGTGATCTGCGAAGACCAGTGTCGCCATACAGCGGAGGGGAGATCCTTGTCAGTCAGACTGGGACTGAATCAGCTGATCAGATCTTGAACCGTAAAGTAAAAAAAAAAAAAAAACACTATCGCCATGGCATCTGAACCACTGGTGGGGAGGAGTGGGCTTAAAATAATTTGATCCTCTCATTTATTGTCTTGAACATCCAGTGTGCCCACATTTAGGAAGTTTTTCCAGAGCAGAATATTCCCATGTCTCGATTCTCTTGTATCCTCTTCTTTGATTCTGTCCGGAACAATTTCATACCCAAACCCCAAAAGTTCCCTCATTCAATGGTCTGCTCAGTGTGTCTACAATCCCAGAAATCAGACAATCAGAATAATCACAACCCCAACATGCTGTCTTTCATCAGCCAATCTGATTCGCCCAAACCCCTGGATGCTTTCTTAATCAGCTGCTTGACCCACAACTTTGAGGTCACTTGGGGGTTACAGTTCAACACTCTACCAGAAAACTTACAGGTCTTCAACACTCAATGTTTTGTATTTTAGAATGATTAATTTATCAAACTTAACAACTTAACATTGCCAAAGAGGGGGCTGGAGCCTATGGTAGATGCACAATTCACACTCAATGGGATGCCCACCACTCTCCAGTTAGTCTCCATGTCTTTGGGCTGGGAGTAAACTCACTCAGAAACTGCAAAAACATGTGCAAGTTCAGCATACAGATTGACATGATCTTCTTGCTTTGAGTCAACAGTATTATCCACTGCTACATCGTACCGCCCATTACAACAGAGAAAGAATAAAACAATTTAGTATACCGCTGTTGGAAATGTTATTTATTCATGTGTCAAATATAGCATTTCTGGTCCATCAAGAGAGTTAAAAGTACTCCCCTCCCTTTTGCCTCACTGCGGCCTATCCTGCAACTCAACGGCAGCTGTTCGTTAATAAACTAGGACCGTTTCTCTTCACATCTGTCCGGCAGAATGTTTATGTTTTCCCGGAGATTGGAGGAGAACGATAACAGATCTCGGGGAGCCTCTCCCTGCGCAGCACACTACGGCCCTTGCACTGCTCTCCCTTTGCTATGTAAGGTCTTAGAACGAAAACAGTTTTTCCACCTTCAGGCACAGTTTTAAAGTGGGTAAAGAGTAACATTTCCAGGTTGACTTCCCCGGACAGACTCATTCAGTAAGATCAACGAGTATAGTCAAAGATAAGCATGAGGTCGTCCGGTGCATGAGAATACTCGTCCATTTCAGAATGTGCTTCATTAATTTACTTGCTTACTTACTCAGTTTAAAGTAGCCATGCAATACTGTAAGCGGCGCACGAAAATAGTCATTTACCTCAAATACAAAACACATACTTAGGGACCGTAATATCTCAGGCGGCCTGTGCAGCAATTGCGGGGGGTGTGAGCGCTCAAAACAGCTTTTTTTTTTTTTTTTTTGGGGGGGGGTCTGAAGTCTGAATCACATCTCCATTGTTTCTTGCCTCAGTTATAAGCACTGATTGCATGACACCCTCGATAACAATGAATAACCATCTTATTTACCCTTAGAAATCGTTGGCGACACAATAGAATTCAGTAGGCCAAGTACAATTATATACGCAGCTAAGTAAGACTTTTCGTTACATTGGCTGAGTACCAATTGAAAAGAAACATTGTGGACGGGCTGGGCAATTCTACTGTCAAACGTTTATCTGAAATTTATTTAATCGCAGAATCAAAAAAAAAAAAAAAAATCTAGAAGAAAATAATCTATGACTCAAATGTTATAACAAAATGGCAGAAGTTTTATTGCAAGAAAAAGTTTTAGGTAATCAGGAAAAAAAAAAAGTAAAATATAATGGGCAGGACCGATTATCCCAACTCCATATGGGTAACAACCACAAGCAACAATAACGGTAAGTAAAATTGTAACGGTGGGACGAAAGTATCCCCGTAACTGTTCTAATATTCCAATCTTACCTGGCAGACGATGAAAGGATGGTGTAACTCATTGCCCTGTCTTAAAGTGAAGCCCCAGGGCGCTCCTCCGTGCGCGGTAATGCAGAGATAATCCCCAGTACCCATGCTGGCGGACCTCATCTGCGGTCGCCAACCAGAAACTCTGTCATTAAGTAACTCGGAGTGGATCTGTGGTTTCTCAAGACTTAGCAGCGCGGTTCGGTTTGCTGGAACGCTGTACCATTCACAATAAATGTGGCAGCAGCCCAGCCTGCCTGGTCACGTCACGTCTCTAGTCCAACCTCTACTTTCGCTCTTTTTTCTGAGGCTTAGCTTTATGCCTGAAGTCATTAAAATCTATTTCTCAGCGGCGCTTGCTGATTTCTTACATTTGAAACGCTGACTTTGGATAGCCGCGGCAATTTAAACGATGATTCAGTTGCTTGCCTGTTTTCAACAATAAAAGTCGAACAAACTGTTTTTGCGCGTTACGCAAAAACATTAAGTATAGCCAACATCAAATAGTCAGGATTACTCTCTTGAATAACTACAGCCTAATAAAGTTTGACAATTCATCAAAAGCAAACAAGCATATGGCTGAAATTAAACAGATAACGAAAAAAAAAAAACCCTGAAGACGTGTAAAAGGTCACACATGCATCCCTCTGGGGGTAGTCCAGGCACGTCATTGGTAGATCCAGGACATGTTGGGCAGGTTATGTCACCTATGGGACCCCCGAGATGAGCTGAGGGAAGTTTCTGGAGTGAGGGACATCTAGGCCCATCTGCATCCACCCCTGCGACTTTAAACTGGATAAGAACCAAAACAAATGATGGATGGACACAAGCTCCTCGCAAATTTGCGTAATTTAATTGGTCACGGAGCTGTACGGCATTAGGCAATCTATTTTTGTTGATATCTGTACCCGTGTCCTCTGCAGCAAAACTCCGCAGGTGGAAGTGCGTGGGAGATTCATATATCCATCCCGGTCACAGCTACATGGCACATCTTACCCAGAGTCTGGCTGTTTGTGGCTTTCTGGAAACCAGTGGCGGAACTGGGAATGGAGGCGTTGCACTGGATGCAGAAACCGTAATGTAAGTCACGTGATCCCCGAAGTAACCCAGGAAGATGGCTTTGATGGGATGGGAATGCATCGCTTAATTATTATTTATTTATACAAAAAAAAAAAAAATGTATTTCCTTGCTCTGGAAGGTCGCATGTATAACCGGATATTGAACCTCAGGTCCAAATGCTCCGCCTTCTCCACGACACTAGCTTAACAGAACATATACTGACCAAAAAAAGAAATGCAATTACGTAATCCGGTGCCAAATTTCGACAAACTCAATGAGAAAGATGCTTTTGCTCTGAGTTATTTTTGGAGGTGAGTACTTCTAGTACCATTCAAATTTTCGCGGTCACAGCGCGTATTCTGGAGACGCCATTCGTCCGGAACCAAACAATTGGCAGCGCTTGGGTTCAAGTACTACCATCGTCCTAACTCTCCCATTTTTGTTTTGAGTTCCTCGGAGACACCGGGGCCGATAAAAGTCGGACCGAAAATGAGTAGAACTCAGACGAGTTAGGGCTGGTTCATACTCTACGCAAGGTACGCGAGCGCGAACGCAAGGCAACGCATCGAGCAACGCAAGGTAGCCATCTTGCGTCCTTGCGTAGCAAAGTGTGTCGTCCAAATTTTTGTAACGCGACGCATCGACGCGTGTATTTCCGTGAGATTCCAATAGGGGAGATAAAGCAAATAATGCACCATGCGCTGTGTTCAACACACCAAAAAGAAAAAAGAAGGAGAAGGAGAAGACTTTGCTACCCCCTATTGCATGAGCAGTGTACTGCTTTTGAACAAGGCACAGCGCAGCAAGGGACGCGCGTTCAGGCTTCTCTGTGAACGGAATGGAACGGACCTGTGCTCGCGTTCGCTCGCGTACCTTGCGTAGAGTATGAACCGGCCCTTATAATGCCACGACTAACGGAAGTTCAACCAGAACACGCGATTGGGATGCTACAGGCGGGAAGTCCGGTAGATAAAGTTGCCAGTCAATTCGGCATGCATTTTGCGACAATTAGTCACCTCAGAACCAGGTTTAATGCCACTGGACTCATAGCCGATTGCCCCAGATCCGGTCGGCCACGTGTTACAACTCCAGCATCTGCCCGTCGCATCATGACCGACCATCTTTTAGACACCGATCCAACCTTCATTTTGTTGAAGGAAACCTCAACACTGTCCGTTACCACGATGAAATTCTCCATCCAGTCGTCCTTCCGTTTGTCTGACGTCACCGACTGACTTTCCAACAGGACAACGCGCGTCCGCACATGGCACGTATCTGTATGGAGTTCCTTCGGGCCGAAAACGTGCAAATCCTTCCCTGGCCAGCAGTGGCGGTTCTAGAACCGGGAATTGGGGGGGAAAGAGACATCGTCCCTTTATGACAATTAGGATAGTCCTGGCTAGTTCTCAATCATGGTCCTTTTCTGACGCGTTTTCCAATTATCATAATTGGCAACTGAAGACACGGTTTCTCTCCATATGCGATCTAACAGCGATGAAATCATGGGCTAAATTCAGTAGAACTGAGAATTGGGGTGGACAAAACATCCGTTTTAAACAATTATTAGTCCTGACCTGTTTTCAGTCATTTTCATGATCAACAAAAGGTTCACTTTGAGAGCAGTCCACACTTAACAGGTGATGCATGTTCTCACCGATTAGATAGGATGACAATCATTCATCTGGACGCGTATTTGCTGAATTTAAATCAACATTATTCAAAATTGCATACCTGCGCAAATAGCTTGAGCTACATGCTTTTTATAGCCTATTTCACTGCCGAGTGCAGCTTTTTTCACTCAATACCGACAGTAATTTTGAATAACTTTGATTTAAATTAAGCAAATACGCGTCCAGATGAGTGATTTTCGTCTTACCTAATCGGGGAGAACAAGCAACACCTGTTAAGTGTGGAGTGCTCTCAGAGTGAACCTTCAGTTAATCATGAAAATGACTGAGAACAGGTCAGGACTAATAATTGTTTAAAACGGGTGTTTTGTCCACCCCAATTCTCAGTTCTACTGAATTTAGCCCATGATTTCATCGCTGTTAGATCGCATATGGAGAGAAACCGTGTCTTCAGTTCCCAATTACGATAATTGGAAAACGCGTCAGTAAAGGAAAATGATTGAGAACTAGCCAGGACTATCCTACTTGTCAAAAAGGGACGTGTCTGTGCCCCCCCCCCCAGTTCCCGGTTCTAGAACCGCCACTGCTGGCCAGCGTTTTATCCAGATCTTTCACCTATAAAACACTTGTGGGACATTCTGGATAGAGCGATCCGGAGACGTCAACCACCGCCAGCTACAGAACGTCAGCTAAGACAAGCACTGACCGAAGAGTGGAACAGCGTTCCACAAGCAACAATCAGATGTCTGGTGATGTCTATGAGACGCAGGTGTACCGCCGTGCGCAACGCTAACGGGGTACATACGAGATACTGATAGTGTCATTTGTGTTTGTAATGTCAAACTTCACCTTGTTAAATAAAAGCCAACATGGCGATATTCCAACCCGATTTTCTGTTAAATCTATTGTCTGAGATTCCCTCTTTCATTTGATACCAATGAAGTGTTGATTAATAACAGTTACACTCGATAAAATCAAGAAATAGAAAATTGCGTTTCTTTTTTTGGTAAGTATACTATATATGGGGCTGGTCAAGGGGAAGTAACGGACGGACACTGTTACTTAACAATGTACTTCATTTATGGTATGCAGCATGATGAATCTTTTTCTTTCAATTTAGTAAGTTGGCCATGCTTAATAATTTCCCTAATCTGCTATAGTGCACAATATACATAATGTCCAAAATAAACTTGGTAACGGACGGAAAAACGTTCACTTCCCCTTGACCAGGCCCATATTCACTGGTCGATTTAGCACTTGTATAGCTGTGCTGTGTTTGAACTTGAGCATATTGGCGCAAGGTTTCTCAGTCATGTACCGGCTTTGAAAACGACAGTTGAATATTTAGCATAATTATAGCGAAAATAGAAAAAACAAACCATTTAAGTGATTATACTGCTGAGGTCTTCCAGTGCATAGCATAATGGCGAGAGGACTCTCAGATAGACTGGCTAAAACAATAGCAATCGCAGATTTACCCACAGCTTTTATGACAAAATATCAAAGGTCAGAAAAATTTTTGCTCATCTCTGTAGCATTTAAAGTGTATGCCTGCTGTTCCTTGAGTGTGGTGTAAATTTTAAATGACAAGGCTTATATTGTTGGAATCTGTGGACAGTCTTTTTTCATTTTAGGTATTGTTTGTATGCATAGCACAAATTCAGTAGAAATGCTTGCGATAGGGCACTGATCTTATTTTATTTAATGTTTTGCTAGATGCTTAGCTTGGTACTTGAATTGTGTTCGGTTTAGGTAAAAACGGTCATCGCGAACTTTTCGCCGAGTTTCTTCGCTTTAAGAGGATAAGCCGCATGACCAGGTTGCTATTAGGAAACATGCTGTATTCATTCTGCAAATTCATTGCCCCCATTCCGGGGGCGTTCAGGCTTAAGGTTAATATTCGTGTTGAATATATATTTTCCACTAATTTCTTTAAATCTTCACTTTAAAACCAGTTTTCATTGCAACAAAACCGTTGACTTACTTGTGAACTTCTGGTACGTGAAGCAGCTTTTCTCGAAGTGCTCTGAGCAAAGAACTGAATGTTTTGTTGGTTTGTAAGGCTTTCCACGGTCAATTCTTCTTAATTTAACAAGCCACTCTTTCAAAGGGGCTTCATTATTTTGTGGAAATTGATGGAAACTTATTTTGCCGTATTTTCTAGACGACTGAATGGCCTTATTATTAGTACAAGCAACAGCAGCACAAGATTTCCCCATTTTCACTATGCTGCGATCAACCTTTGTGTACATTTTGCTTCGGGGATCACGTGACCACCCACGTAACTGGCAACGACCTCAATTTTAGTCCTGGCTAATTCTCAATCATTTTCCTTTATTGACGCGTTTTCCAATTATCGTAATTGGCAACTGAAGACACTGTTTCTCTCCATATGCGATCTAACAGCGATGAAATCATGGGCTAAATTCAGTACAGAAAAATAATTTACTTATTAATAGGCCAATGCTTTGCGTTGATTGAACTGGTCAGCATTCCAATGAAATGTCGCCTTTCACTCTCGGTATTGCTGGGTTGATTAAAAAAAAAAGCGGCAGTCGGCAGTTAAATAGGCTATAAAAAAAGTGTGCGGCTCAAGCTATTTGCCTGTGAGTCAACAGGTATACAATTTTGAACAATGTTGATTTAAATACAGAAAATACTCGTCCAGATGAATGATTGTCGTCTTATCTAATCGGGGAGAACAAGCAGCACCTGTTCAGTGTGGAGTGCTCTCGGAGTGAACCTTTTGTTCATCATAAAATGACTGAGAACAGGTCAGGACTAATAATTGTTTTAAACGGATGTTTTGTGCACCAAATTCTCAGCTCTGGCTTCGCCACTGTAGCCTACTGAATTTAGCCCATGATTTCATTGCTGTTAGATCGCATATGGAGAGAAACAGTGTCTTCAGTTGCCAATTACGATAATTGGAAAAAGGGTCAATAAAGGAAAATGATTGAGAACTAGCCAGGACTAAAAGGGACGTGTCTGTGCCCCCCCAATTCCCAGTTCTGGAGCCTCCACTGCTGGAAGCCCACTGAACAATTCAACTGTTAAAAGTCAAGAAACATTTAGGCATTCAAATGAAACCCTGAAATACTTTTCAAGTTAAGGTTTTCCAGCAAACTTGGCCTAAGTAAGGGCAGGTAAACCCTCAGCTATCCTGGAGTCAACTTAATCTATTCATGTTTCATGTTTTCTTCATATTTCTCATCTCGATTTAAACCTCTGGATCTAGAGATTCCAGCTTTTGCTCACCAAGAATTATGGGACTCATTTTCATCTACCACTCTTGTAATAAATGTGGCTCATTTTTACCCTGTGGAACTAAATTGTACAATTCATTTAAATGCAATGGGATTCATATACTGCTTTTTAGCTAAACATTTTCATTATGATCCTGTACAAAGTGACAGAAAGACAAAGAAGATGGGGGATTTGAGACCGTACATTGCAAACATCGGAAGAAGAGAAAAACTTGCGAGGCTGGAGAAAAATCCTTGTGAGAAAAAAAAAAATGTCCTGACGGTCAGGAATCTCAGGGGAAACCTGACTAAGGACAAGCACGTCTTCTACTGCATTTGTTTTGACTGTTTTCCAAAATCTCCAAAGCTGTTGCTCCTTATGTTAAATAGTTAAATACATGAATTGAGAGTACAGCGGAGTAGAGACTCTACTGAATTCTGTAAATGAAAGCTGCACTGCATTGCTAAGCACAAAAGCCAACAGTGAGCCAGCTCCACTATTCAGACTGCAGCACATCCAAATAACATCAGTAAATGTGCTGAGTACTTTGGCTGAACTTCCAGACTTTCCATTGCACAACTCAATTTTCTCAAATCAAAGCGCATCTGGCTATATCCTCTTCAGATAATTTGCCGTGGCGTGCCGGCCAGTAATGTTCAGACCACAGACTTTGTGTTTTTCCTGGAGCACAATTGCGTGTCTTTCTCCGGACCGTAACTATGACTGCAGGCCATCTTACGGTCGTCCATTTTGTGAATTTTGGCTCAAGTCCAGTCCCATTTGGCTCAAATTACTGCAGCTTGTGTGCAGCGATGCACTGTTACACACAGCATACAAAGAGCTGCTTTTTAGTTTCCACAAGGGCAAGTCATTAGATAGTCAAATATTGAAGTACGTAAACATTTATCATCAATATATTTGCCCTTTAAGACAAACATATAAAAAATGAGTCAAAGCAAATTCACGTACTCCAAAATTAAGAGGGTAATTCCTGCAATTTGAGGTCACCACACTGTTAATTACAGAAAAGTGCAGACATGATTTAAATTAAGTGTGTGTGTGTGTGTGTGTGTGCGCGCGCATACGTAAAAAGCCATTAAACACGCATGTGGGCTATTATAACTGCTAATCTGCATCATCCCATTTTCCCTAGAGTACATTTTACTGTACAGACCAAACACATTATACAAGGTATGAATGACCCATGCAGTGCTATATGCCTGGCATTGATGAAGGGATGGCGTGCCTTTGTTTATCTCGTGTGTGTTTTGTATTTAGAACACACATTTGAGAAAACAATTCCCGCGAGTTTCTTGCTTTGTTTTTCCAAAACAGCAGCCTCGTATTGGATGCTGTAATGCTGTGATGCTGTCCGCTGACGTGCTAGGTATTCCAACTTACTTGCGCTTGCGCAAAGTCGATTGAGAATTGCACTATGGACGTGAGTGAACCCGGTGCGGTGTTGGAGCTTTGACGTGGCAATCTCGTGTACCTGAACCCAGCTGTTCACTCTTCCACCGTTTCTGCTGTACAGGTAAGAGACGGTCTCAATAAATCACTGAACACTATACCAGCGAGCGATGGACTCAATTGCTGTATTTAATCTTTGTTCGCCGCTGTTATTTAAACATTGTTGAAATATCTGTCTACGTTTGTGCATGCGAACAGTTAAATAGGCAGCGAACGGCATTATTTCATCCGTTCAAAACAGAAACTTATTGCAACGGAGAATAAACTATTCGTCCGTATGGCAATATTGTTATATGATATTCATAGGAAGTGTGTTTTTCAGACGCATTTGACGTTCCCTTATTGACACGGACGTTTTCGCGGTTAACGGTGTGTCTTTCTTGACATGGCAAATTATTCCTGCTACTCACCTTCCATTTGTGTGAATGGAAGTTATTTCACCACCAGCCTATGCATCCTCGCGTGATTTTGCATACTCTTAACCAAGTGCTTAGTAAAGTCAAGGCCGTCATTTTAGCAGGGATGAATGCGGAGACCGGTAAGGGAAGCATGCAAGCAAAGCTACAAACTTCAGTGCGTCTTATTAGCTTCGTTTATGTAAGCTCAAGAAAGAAAGAGTTAAAGAAATAAATAATGAATGATTTTGTGGAGTATTTGAAGTACATATATGTGGATAAACGATCACACAAAGTATAGCTTAGTTATACAGGTACATTTTCTTGAGGATTTATTTTACTGGCTATCGTTACGACTGTTTTCATCTCAATGGGGGAAAAAAGTGAAAACGACAAGCCTGTCGGACAGGTTGCATTAATTATGTTATAAATACTGTTGAGGAACTCTTGGTCCGTTTTAGTTTTGACCCAATCTTTTGACATTTTGCCTTATAATACGTTGCAGTAGGCTGTAGTCTGGTGTTAAGACAGATCCTAATAAAGTTGTTGTTATTATTATTATTATTATTATTATTTCACCCGATATTCGTGGGAGAGAAGGACACTTAACTAACTGTCAGTGCAATTGCATTTCCGCGCATGAAAAAAAAAAAAAAAAAAATCAGGTGCAGCTGGGGGACACTGTCATCTCAGAGTTCAGAATCCGAGACCTCTCTCTTTCTATAGGCTATTTTTCCTCTTGAAATGAACCAATGATCGGCGATTATGCTGAATGCTAAAGAAAAGCTGCAGTATAAGCATGATTTGCAAACTGTTGTTTTTGCCGGTGCCTTATCATCAGTCTGTCAAGTTCATCAGCACCTGTTACCTGAACGTGCTTACGGTATTTTACTTGAGACGAACGCACTATGATAGAAGGTTAGTTGTGTAACTAGGACTGTCTACGGAGTCGAGCACAGGATTCCTTGCATTATTTAAAGTTTAGCATTTATTTGTTTTCTATAAATCATTTTCCGTAGCTTGACTTTTTGTCCATCGGCCTATTATTTTAACCGTTGTTACTGCATTAGTGGGTTTGCTGTTAGTATTTACGTTCGCAGCTCATCTGTTGGCCTAGTATGCTCACATTTGAATGTTTTTACATTGAAAAGTTTTCAAATTTTAAATTTTGGTTTCAGGCACTTACTCAAATAGCAGGTCCAAATAACCTGGGGAATATTGGGTTATTTAACATATTCTTGCGTCTATTTGTCCTGAAGCATTCAATGTCTGATGGCTTTATCGGGAATGGCAACTGAAGATTTTAAACCTGCAATTATGTGACTGGTAGTCAGTGGCTCAAATAGCCACTTGGCCATTCTGCAAGGAACAGCACCCATTTGATTCCATATGACATCACTGATTTTGACAGTTCATGACTTTTTTTTTTAACATGTTCAATGTATACCTAATTTTCTTCAGCTAGTGTTTGAGTGACAAAGTGGTGCAGTGGGTAGCTCTCTCACCTCTTGGGAGGAAGGTTGTTGGTACAAATCAAGCCCAGGACTGTGAATTTTGAATGTTCTCCCCTTTCTTTGCATGGGTAATCTGCAGGTACTCCAGTTTCCTCCCACAGTCCAAAGACATGCATGTAAGGCTTATTGGAGACCCTAAATTTCCTATAAATATGACAGTAGGATCCCTGCAATGGACGAGCAACCTGCATGGCCTGTATTTCTGCCTCTTGCCCATTGCATGTTGGGATAGACTCCAGCCCGGCCCTTGCAATCCTAACAGAGGCTGCGTTCGAATTTTCAGAAAATGATGTCCATTTTTTTCTAATTACTAACTACTTTTCCTTAACCTCGATGGAAAATGTCATGAGGTTAAGGAAAGATGTAAAGGTGACTTCAGAAGGACTTAGGAAAAGACAATCGCACTGCTAAGAGAATACGACTGCGCTGACACTAGCCTACGTGATCATGTGTTCCTTCCAACTCTTGTTCCTTTGTTTTCCAGAATGGCTGGATAGATGATGCACCACTTTAGATATTGCTGCCACCAGCAATTGTAGGATGGCATTATTTCCTAGAAGTAGAAGATAGTTCAATGTACCCTATACTTACAAGAGCTGTGTCACAATTACTACGCATGCTTTCAATTTTCAACAAACTAAATCCACTCAATTGCAAGTCAAAATTTAGAAGGTATTTTTCTTCTATGATTATTGGCAATTGCAACCAGCTTACGTTCTTCACATCCCTTGGCTGAAGCTTACCCTCTTAAACCCGAATGAATGAATGAATGAATCAATAAACATCATAAATACAGCTTCTTTCCAAACAGCAACATTGTCATGCGGTGTATCCACTTAAAGGGAAGAAACTTGGCGAAAAGCTCATGTTGACCATTTTTGCTTCAACTGAACACAATTCTAGCTCCCAACAAGTAAATAAGCAAGTAGCAAAACATAGGATAAAATAATATTAGTGCTCGACCATTAGCATTTCTACTGAATTTGTGCAATGCATACAATCAATACATCAAATGAAAGAGGAAAGTCCACAGAATCCAACAATATAAGCCATATCATTTTAAAGTGACACCACACTGAAAGAACAGCAGGTGCATACATTACATTCTAGAGCGATGAAATAATAATTTTTCTTACTTATGATATATTGTCATAAAAATCTGTGTTTGAGGGTAAATCTGCGCTGGCTATTGTTAGCCCAATGTGTTGGTGTTATATTGAAACTAGATCTGCCAGTCTCAATGTTTTTTCCGTGGCGGTGCTTTCAATGAGATCTGGCCCTGAGCATTTCGCTTGCTTGCAATGAATTTTCTTCACTGTGATCGGCTTGTGATGCTGTCAATTTGACTTTACGGGCGGCCATTTGATCCTGTGGGCTCTGACGTTTCCAACGAGCCCTCAACCACCGTAATCGCGCAAACCTAGCCTGATATAGAGCCTTGCGCTCCAGGTGCATCTAACAGAGTCCATGCACCATTACGCACATGAACTCAAAGAGCGCAACACTATAAATGCTTGACTGGTTTGTTTTTAGTATTTTCGGTATAATTCTCCTCTAAATATTCAACGGTCGTTTACAAAGTTGTTTTCTGACTGAGAATCCTTGCCCAGTAGGCGTGAATATTGAGAGAGCGCAAAAAAACAAGTGCTAAATGGAGGCGTGTGACGTGTTTTGTTGTCCCACTCTTCATATTTGGAATGAAACATGTAGAGTATAGTCCACTCAGCTAGTGTAGTGGTTAAGGTGATAGGCTGTCATGTGAGAGATCTGGGTTCAAATCTCAGTTTAGTGCAATTAATATTTGAGCTGTGGAAGCATAGTTCTTGTACAACCAATTGCTGGGATGCTTGTTCTTTTTACTTTTTACCATTTTTACCGTATGCTTGTGTTTATAATTTTGTGTATTTGCTTGTTTTATTGAAAAGAAATTCACTCCAGTGGATTCGAGCTTCATTTCCTTTGAATGTATTTTCTTTGAATGGGAAAATGTATACAGGACTAGCTGTAATCTAAAAAAAAATGATAATAATGAAAAAAAAATAGGAATTAGCGGGCGAGATGATGGCAGGCTTTTTCTGCATATACACGTTTACATGGCTGCACCCATACTAACTGACGTTTTTAATGTTTGCTGTTCTGCAGGCTTAATGAGCTCAACCTGTCTGTAATGAGAGGAGCCCAACAGTCAACCAATAAGCCATGAGTCAACCTGGTTATGTAGCCACACCCCCTTTCTCTCAAGCCCCTCCTGGAATTGGGGGATATCAGCCTGGTTTTGGAGCCGCCCCAGCTCAGCCGCTGTATGGGCATTATGGACCTCCACAGCCCCTCCCCAATGGACAGCTGGGTAAGGGAGCAGGCTTGCACTTGAGTTACACAGGGAGGTGGAGGGGGAAATTTCCATGCCTGCTTTAGAGAGTCATGTTTGCATCTGTTGTTAATGATGTAATTTCCATTTCTGCTTAATTTCTTGATGTCAACAAATGACAAGTGCTAGCTGTGTTTTGCGCACTAACGTGAACTGTTAAACTTTGATCTAACCTAAAAGTGAATCCAAAGTTGTGCTCACAGCTAATTGCCTAATTGAGGCAGGGATTATTTGTGGATGCAAAAAGCTACACACACACACACACATTTGACTTGCATTCATTCTGTGCAGCCTTTCCCAAACCCTAATTCTATCCAAATTATGCCTAACCCTTAGTTTAACCCAACCCAACCAATTGGCCATAATCCTTCATAATGCTCTTTGAGGACCACCCAAAATGTACTTAGAATATCTGTAGTTTCTCAGAGTTTGTTCTCACAAGTAGAACTATACGAGTACACACACACACACACCATAACGGAGCTGAATGGAATGAAAATGGAACTGCTCATCCCTAGCTTGCGTAGTATTATTAGGCCAACCTGTTAGCCTTCCGCCAGTTCTGCAGGCTACATGATCCTCTGTGCAATGGGTAATCAATAATAATCGCCGCATACCTCGGCTGTTTGTTCTTAAGGTTTCGAAGATTAGATTTTTTTTTTTTTTTTTTTTAAACTTTGACATGAACCACAGCTTCCAATTTCCTGTTGTGTAACTGATTATTTTCTGTGCAGTGTGAGTGATTGCTACTTCTGCGGTAGAATATTTGATGTAGAACATTCTAATCACTCAGAGTACGTTCAAAAAGTACAGTTCCTCTCATGATATGGATGTAACTGACTGCAAAGTTGATAATCTGTACTTTAAACCTTCGTTCGCCATTTAGAATTTGGCACGCTGTCGTATATACACCTACAAACCTCACTGCATTTGTGATTTTGCACGTTGAAGGGTTAATGATGTTCTGCTTACTTTGACTCACTGTTATTTTACTGAGATGTTTGCGTTCAGGTGTGTTGAAGTCACCGCCCTCATTGGCCTCTGCCGTCCCTCCACCCCCTGGTTCCACCCTGTTCAGCCCAAACGGCCTTCAAAATGGCGGTCCCTCCCAGAGGTAATGTGGTGTGCAGCTGGTTGGAAGATGTGAATGTACGGGACGCTAGTATATTCAGTGGATGTGCTGCTAGTTTATCAGCATAGCTTTCAGCTTTATCTTCTGCTAAATCTGCAGTCCCTGGTGGACAAAAATCAATTGAGTGGGGGACAGAAGGAGAGAAGTATGCATTTTTTGTGATGATTCAATGCTATGCCAGAGTCTGCCAGAATGGGTTTAAATATCATATCAGTGTAGTTAATCAAAGCAAGCAACAGTAGTTTGGGTAGTAGCTAGCTGGCAGTCTTTTCTGGAGTGGCTTGTCAGGAAAGTTGGAGGAATTACTTCAGCAGTCTGTGGCTGTGGCTGTGTAATCCATACTTGTTACTGTATAAAGTCATTACACCTCCTACCATTTGATTCTTGATTTGCACAAACTTTTCTTTCTTTTTTCACACCCTCAGTTACCCTCCGCCCATCTCCTCTCCCTCTGCATCTCCATACGGTTCACCTCCTCCAGCTATGCCCTCTAGCCCCGCCTCCCCAGCACAGGCCACACCCCCTGCATATCAGCTCACCAACCAGCTAGGCGGCATGCAGATTAGCGGATACGGTAGTTTTTCACTCTTTTTCCCAAAAAAACTCTGATGTCTAAATTTCGTAAAATTTATACGTGCTGCCCACACTACTAGTGCACGCAGATTCTCTAAGGTTTGGACGATGTACCGTTTAAAGAGTAGGTTCTAAGTCGGTTTTCTTTGTTCTTCGGTTATATCTATCCTTAATAGTGATTAATAGCATGTTCAGTTTTTAAGTTCACTAAAGAGTGTATATTTTAATCGCATACATTGTTCCTCACACTTTACAAGGCATATAACATACTTGGTGTTCCCTGAGGATATTAATGTGCACTGAATACTAATTTGGATGTAAAGTAGGCAGTTCACACATCCAGCATAAAGGAGTTGGGGGGGCTGATTTGGACAAAACCCTGTTGTTCACTTTTTCCCTTTGTCTTTAGGTCCCGCCCCCTCCCCTGGCCCTCAGTTGCCCTCCAGCTCTGCCCCGCCTCCACCATTTTCCCTCCCCCTCCTCCTAATGGATGTCCTGCTCCCATGTCTTCCGGAGCCCCTCCCCCAATGGGAACGCTGACGACACCTCCACCAATGGGAGTGCCCGGTCAGGTTACAAGCCCACCCCCTATGGGAGGTGGTGGATTCCCACTGCCTTCTGGACCAATGGGGCCTCAGGGAGTCCCAATGCAGCCAGGTGATAACCAATCACTGTACATGTATCACACTATTGGTGCTTGGCACACCTGAGAGATCATCCTGAGAGACGTTACCAATGTTTTTGAATTTCTACATAGAGTCTTTTGGTGCAGATGATGTGCAAGATGGATACTCTAATCTAGCCTTGCATTTCAATCCAGCCCATGTTAACCCCCCAAGTGAACAAATGGCAAATCAGTGATTTGTATCTGAGTTCTGAGTGGATTCCGGTATGGATCTGTGCAATTTTGTTACAACGGCGTCCTGTGTGGGATTTGAACCTGCAGTCCTGCAGTGTAAACCCTGCTCCTTTAGCAAGGCTAGCACTGTGACCGTAACGCCAGTGTTTTGTGGGAGAGGACATTTCCCAGCTCAGTCTTAGGCAAAGTTTGCTCACCCACCCTACGTCAGTAGCTCCACCCACTCCAAATTTCATTGGATGTTTGCTGGACTTCAGCCCATCCTGATTGTCGATGCCCTTGTGCGATTGATGTCACCGAACTTTGACACTGTTCGCTTGTCCTGAGTGCGGCTCCCCTCTCCCACTCGCATGTTATGTGTAAAAATGCCTGTGTTCAGCCAGGGCGGTTGTGCTTAGCTTTAGCGTTAATGCAAAGTCAATCTAAACACATTATTGTATATTGATTGGAAAAAATCATGCTTGCTTTTAATTGATGATTATTACGTAATGAAACTTTAAGACAAACAAAGATTCCGGCCCAGCCGCGGTCTGACTGGTTCATATGTGGTCCTCATGTTCTCAAAGTAGATTATTTTTTTGTGTAATTTCAATTTTTATACAGTGTTTTCTAAATATTTTTTTCTTTGCTTTAATGATTGGCGTCTTACAGAGAAAATGAATGTTACCGTTCCTGCATGTTACTCTAGTGGCAATGGTAGAAGTAGTAGTAGTAACAGCAGCAGCACTAGCAGTTTGTGACATGTAAACATCACCTTTGCCTTTTTGCATGAAAAATACATGTTCAATAAGATTCAGATTTGGTTATCGACTTGGTCAACAGAACCAAAAAAAAAAATGTTTCACCTTCCGGTGCATCATGGTGGTCACGGTATGCAGTAATGCACATTGCAAAGCTCTCTTCCCACACTCTGTCAGAGGCCTGTGTAATTTGAGTGTGACGTATGTGTGTGGTTGGGTTCAGGTCCGTACGGGGGGCCGATGGCAGGACCTCAGCCTGGCTGCTCTGGAGCTCTGTCCGCTGGGCCCCCACAAAAGAAACTGGACCCCGACTCCATTCCCAGTGCTGTGAGTCTTCTGCAGTGCAGCGTGTGTGTTTTATGTGTTTGTGTTTGCGTGTGTGTGTGCGCACCAGCATGTGCATTCTGTTTTTGCCAGTGGAACTTTTCAACCTTCACATGACCTTTAAAAAAAAAAAAAAAAAATTAGGAATAAAATATAACTCAACTTGCCAAGGAAATAATTACAATTCCAGAAGCTCCCTCTTGTCAATGGGGCTTTTCAGTGCTGTTTCAGTACTTCATTTTAGGCAGAATATTTTGTTATGTTTGATATTTTACATGATTTCCTAATGCTTGCTAATGTGTTTACTAAACGGAGTCCTGGAAATGCTCCATTTGGGTTGTAATGTCTCACAGAAAAAGAGACTTTATCAGTGGGAGTCAAACCGCAAAATATCCCCAAAAGGGATTCAAGGATTTGTCTTGCGATTTTTATGTTATATACACCAAGTGCTTTAGCCACAATCACAGATGATGTTTTCTTTTCCTTATAAACCAGTTTGAGTGGAAAGCGAGGCCCACTAGCTGTCCACTGAGACCACAGCGGTCTGTTAAAAATAAGAGAGCATGTTATGATGGGTTACCAGCGGACACGTTCGTGTGTTTGGTTCTGCTTTGACATTAGGGAAATTTGAACGCCTTTTACGGGAAAAGCAGAGAGGCATATCATTGTTAGTTAAGTATAGCAAAGCTATTGTTGGAAATGTCCTCTTTGGGTCATGAACAGGGACTTTGTGTTAGTGAAACAAAAAACTCCCACTCATAAACTCACCAGTGAGCACATCCCGTGTCCAGTTTTGATGATGTCACGCATGTAATTGGTATAACTATTGCACTGTAATTTCACAAGCACAGTCGTCATGGTTGCAGTTCTCGCCTGTCGGTTTCCCAGACTCAGGTGATTGATGATGACCGCACCAAATGCGGAGGCCAGGTTTACACCACTAACCTGAGGGGTCAGGTGCCCCCATTGGTCACTACAGATTTTGTGGTTCAGGATCAAGGTAAGTTGTGTAAAAAAGAAAAGACAAAACAAAAAATCAGTACCTCACAATAACATTATTGACACTTTAATAGACAGATATAATAACACATAATAGATAGATTTGTTAATTTACCAAGATAAAAAGATTAGCTATTATGATTTCTAAATTGAAATATTTGTTAGGGTTGCCAGATTGTGTCATTGAAAAGAAATGGGAATAAAAATGTAAATTAATTTAATTAAATCCCACTTGTTTGTGACCTTTTTGCTTTGCTAATTGCTATTAAAATCACCGACTCCGCCTCAAACTACAGAAAAGTCAATAGCAACTATTTGTATCGGTTTTTCTTTTCTGAGGATCTAAGCTGCAAACATTCACAAACAAGTGAAATGAACATCTGAAACGCACAAGCAGTTCTTTATTTGTGGTTGGATTATGAACACTGAATGGTGTTTGATTTTTAATACTTTGGTCCACTTCTAACTCTGCCTGTGATATTGTTTCAGGCAACGCCAGTCCCCGCTACATAAGATGCACCACCTACTCTTTTCCCTGCTCTGCAGACCTGGCGAAGCAGAGCAAAGTGCCTCTGGCGGCCATTATCAAACCGTTTGCTGCGGTCCCCAAAAATGAAGTGAGCATGTTTTCTGTCGTTGCTTATTTTCCAGATCAACTCGCAGGTGATTAGACTTGAGCTGGGGTCTGTCTCCCCTGCAGCATTGTGGGGTTAAGTGCTTTGCTCAAGGGGCCAATTGGCTGAACTGATTTTACTGGGCCTTTGACCTCCAAGCCTGGAGTCATTGACCTTAGCCATTTGGCTACAGCCTCAAGACAGTTAGTACTTCTCAAGTACTTCATAAATTCAGAGTTTTCTTCCATTAATGCCTTCACTGAAATCCAATGCAGTGGCAGTGGTATCGTTTAACTGTTCACCAACATTTTTGAAAACATTTTTATTTAAAATGGTCTTTTTTAAACTGATATTTCCTGGTCAGTTAGCATAAATGTGTACGCACAATTTTAATTGCTCATTTCCCCACCTCAGAAAGTCACACAGTTCATCAGTACACCTTACTTAAAGCCTGGGTGGTCCTTGAAGGGATATCCCATGCTATATACTAACCTGTGATGACAAACGAATTAAGTCAATGGACCAAGGTTCAAAAACAGCTAATTAGCATAATATCCATTGACTCTTTTAATTGTCATCTCAATGCAAGCATGTAGCATGGAGTCTCTCATAAAATGGCCGTGCAGAGTTCCCAGGTTTTTGTCTGGAAGGTGAGTGCTGTGAGCCAGAGGCCTTCTAAGGAAATTTCAGCCGGCTTTTCCGCGCAGGGCGTTAATTAGCGAAAGTGTCACATCAGAACAGAACAGGGTGGATGACAGAGGTTAAAACATTGTGACTGCCAGGACTGCATCTGAAAAACTGATTTCTTTCTTTTCTCCACTGCTAATCCTTTTGTTGAAGCTGGTTTCTTAACAGATAGCTGTTCTATCAGTAAAGTAAAACACAATTTATTGCCTGCAATTTCTCTTTGTGAGTACAAATATCTAATGGTGCATTTCAACCACAGTGCAGAAATCACATTGACTAATAATCAGCATTTGCTCATGGAAATTTAATTTATTTTTAATTTCCAGTGTTATCATGTTCTCCACGTAAGTCTGAACTGAAGGGCTGTGTTTGGACATCTATTTTAAACAGTTTCAGTGTATATCAGTTGGAGATTCCCCCTGAGTAAACGAATTTAATTATAAACTGTTTGACTATGTGAACCCTTTTCATTTAACTGCAGAGGGGCAATGAACATTGAATACACATGGAGAGCTGTACAGTTGTGAAGCTGTTTATATTGTATATAAATAATTTTAAACAGAGACATGAAGATGAGTGATTAAAATTTCAGCTTTTAGCTGTATCTCTTAATACATAAGCTGTTTGTTCCTCACGGTGCTGGTTGTGGTTGTAACAGTTACAGATGAATGCCTGAAGTCTGTTTTACCCTTAAGTAGTGTGAAGTGACTGTTCCGATGGGGGATGGTGTATTAACACTGAGGTTCATCTGTGTGCAAAATTGAGGATGGGGGTCTTTTCAGAAGGGGGCTTTGCTTTTGAATTGAGCGGGTGCTTTTTGGAAGGGTTGTTGCTGAAGAATTGGGGGGGTTATGTTTTTGGAAGGAGAGTTACTGCAGAAGCTGTGGAATTGAGGGTGGCCTATGCATTTGTGAGAGGCCTGGTTTCCATTAACAGTGACAGGGTCTGTGTGGTGATGATGGTGACAGGGCTCCTACACGTGCTGGGAATCTTTAAAAACGCTTGAATTTTAATGTGGTGTTTTCAAGGTTTGAAAAATGCTTGGATTTTGAATGAAGTGCTTGAAACTGTTTGAAAGTGTCACACGAGTTGCACAACTTTCAGAATGAATTGCTGTTTGACGGCGTAGTACGATAAATATGTAATTTGCCTCTGGTGTGAGGTGCTGGAAAAACTTAATTGCCCTGTAAAATGCTTGAAAAGTGCGTGATTTGAACTTTGGCAAAGGTGTGGGAACCCTCAGGTGATTTCTGTGGGGACCTTGTATAAGTATATGTGTACATACCTGGTTATGAATCATGTATGGTGTACTAAGATGATGTACCTCCTGCAAGCTGTTTCGGGAAACACAATTTGCAAACAAGTATAAAAATTAAAAATATTAAAAAAAAAAAAAAAAAATGAATATTTGTCTCTAATTTGTGGTGTGTGTTTTTGCCGTGTTTTAAAAAGATAACTGGCAGCAGTCTGAAGCTGAGCCATCTTCTATGATAAAGGAATGAGAATCAAGTCAGACCTGTTTTTACTGTATTTGACAGTACATACATTATTGTTGTCACATCCTTTTATGTAGACTGGTTTGGCAGTATTTGAGATGTAAACAGATTAGCGGATATTTCATCGCTACTTGTCGAAGCCTTTTGTGTAGACATTTGAGGCATGACCACAATAGAATCAGGTTTATCATCCTCTGTGAAATTTATAAATGCATGAGGCGTTACAAATCATGCGATGACTTGTTAAATTTCTAAGTGTGGTGAAGAGTTCTTTCTGCCATGAATATAACTGGTCTAAGCTGATCATCGGTGTGCCATTAAATTCAATGAAATTATTTAACTCCTTTGCAGACTCCTCTATACCTGGTGGACTATGGTGAGTCTGGACCAATCAGATGCAATCGCTGCAAGGCCTACATGTGCCCATTCATGCAGTTCAGGGATGGGGGGCGGAGCTACCAGTGTGGCTTCTGCGGCTGTGTCAACGAAGGTGCGAGAAAATACCGACCAGACGGGGCGCGTTCTTACAACGCAGGACTCCGTCACTTCTGTCCTCCACAAAACGCCTCACTGACTGTCATTGACTGTCACTGACCGGAGAACATGTGTCTCCTGCCCTTTTAAAGGGGTCTCTCCAAGTTCACCCCAAAAACCTGTGCTTACAGCTGCAGGTCTAGTCCTAATGCTCAACCGCAGCTTGTGTTGTTTAGAGTTACTGTACAATAACATGTCCTCCGTTAACCCTTAGAGTGCTAAATACAAATAGTGTTGCTGAATGATGTTAGGATATCAAATTCAAAGCTGTTGAAAACCTATCATGTGGCAACAGGAGCTCTTTTAAACAAGTTGCCAAATGATAGGTTTTTAATAGCACAAGATCATTTATCATTTTTTGTATATTTCGGCACTCTAAGGGTTAATTTGACTCAGCCTGTATGCATACAGCAGAGGTTTGTATTTGTACCATGTTAGTTTCTATTTGTACCATGTTAGAGTTGATTTAATGCAGAACGTATAACAGCGCTATACATTTATGTGAAACCAAGATTTAATACAGAACGTATAACAGCGTTATACATTTATGTGAAACCAAGGGCAAGGTTTGGGAAGTATAACTTTACACTGGGTCTCATGTTTGCCGTAATGCACATTTTTATGTACGCAAATTGAAATGATACATATATTTAAAGAATTTAAATCACTTTAACTTTATTGCCATTTATTCATGAATATATAAAAATATTACTGTTCTATATTTTAGATCAGGTGTTTAAAGGAGGAGACGGCACCTCGGCAAAGTATATTTCAGCGGAAAGTAGAATACTTGAAGTGTCTAAAACGCGTAGTTTTGTAAATTTTAATTCGGTAATGATCCAGTGCGACGCATTTTTAAACCAGCGAGTCTTCAAATTGGCTTCAATACCAGGGGGCAGATTACTTGGAATCTTCTGATTTTAAATTTGATCTTCGGAAACCTCACCTTTAAAAATGCTTAATAACCTTAACCTCTCGCAGTTTTCATCTCCCGATTAGCCACAGTTGCTGAGACTAATTGGTAAAAACTGACAACAGTCTAATTTACTTTTGATAGCATTGTTATGCATTGCACCACAAAATTATGAGGCGTCTTCTGCGCATAAATGACTACATTAAATATCAATACGTCTTCATAATTTCAGCGCTCGTTAAGCACCACAGATTTGTGGAAATTAGTTTGGGAGGCTGCAGGAATCCGTTCTTTATTTTGAATGTTGTCACGGCTAAAGGGCGTTGTAAGGTTGCACAGCTGTGTGACAATCCCAAGGACGGCGAAAATAAATGTTGCAAAGTCAGCGACAGTTTTGGATTTACAATGCCATATCAATTATATAAATGTAGGCAACGGGAATTCACTGTTCATTACCATTTCTAATTATAGGTCATGTATTGATCTTGATCACTCAGTGGATGAATTGTTTGATTGTTAATCAGGCCAGCTTAAATAAAAACAGCTTGCGGGCAGTCAAGCCGAAAAGGGAAAGCTTACTGAAGGCCATTTGAACTACTCCATGGCCCGGATGAAAGGAAGGAGAACAACTGACATCACGTAAGAGAATAACTGACGCACAAGCACCGCGGCACTGGCGTTTGATTGGATAATGCGTTGGAAATGCACACTCACCCACTATATAGGGCACTATGTAGTGAATGTTCTACATTGAAAACAATATAGAGAGTGAGTGAGCAAGTGGACAAGTGTGCATTCCGAACGCAGCCTTAGATTCCCCAAGTAAAAATGTCTGCCCCCTGGTATCGACGCCGATTTGAAGACTTTCCGGTTTAAAATTGTGTCACACTGGATCATTACCAAATAAAAATTTATAAAACTATGCGTTTCAGACACTTCAAGAATTCTACTTTCCACTGAAATATACTTTGCTGAGGTGCTGTCTCCTCCTTTAACTAAAGCAGATTGAGTGTGCAGTGATGTGTCTTCTCACCTAATTGGCTCTATTTTTTATTCAGAAAGAAGTTTCAAATAAAATTAAGACTAAAAGACTTGCTTACATTTCATATATTTTTGCTTTCCGCCGTGCAAGTTTTCCGATTTGTCAGATTCTTTTTCTTGTGTAAGTCTTGTACTTGTGTCAGACAGATCTTTGTCCTTTTTTTAAACACAGTGCCAGCTTTTTATTTCCAACATCTGGACCACATCGGCCGACGGCTTGACTTCTATGAGAGACCGGAGCTGTCTCTTGGATCCTATGAGTACGCCGCCACATTGGAGTATTGTAAGGTGGGTGTGGGATTACGATAAGCGTTTATCTGGTTATCAGGGAGTTGGGTTGCACATTAACAATGAGTTAGCCCATGTTTTGATAACTTGTCATGTTTAATGCTACATTTGACTGTTTCCTCGCTGCTAATCCCCCCTGTGACATTTTAAAAGGAAGGTTTAGCTTTCGGTGGATTCAGGCCAGTTTCTTTTGTGGGTAACGGACTGGTGATTACACTTAGGATTAGAGTGAATTGCAATACACTTTCTCCTAAACCCTTAAGGGAAAGAAACTGAAAAAAAAAATCTGAGGTTTATGTGTTGCTGTGAAACACAGAACATTTGGCTGTTATGTGAATTGAAAAAAGAAAACTTTCCTGTGTAAAGGAGGGGAGGAAAAGAGGTCGCTGAAGACATGCCTGCAAAACTCAAACACAAGATTAAATATTAGACTAAATATGAGCCTGAACAAAGCGCAAGTCACCGTTCTTACATGTTGGAGTTGCTTTGCATTTTGTCATACAGACGGTAGCTGCTTGTCTTGTGTCTGCTCTCCTAATGTTAGGGAGGGTTTCTCCTCAATATGGAACTGATTTCAGAGCAGTTTGTTGGAGAAAGGATCAGGTCGCTCCTGGAGAGGTCAGATTGCACCACATTGTAGATGTAGGAGGGGATAGTTCTTGGCAGCTGAATCACATTCGTTGCCTGAGAGCTGGAAAAGGCTGAGCCCATGAATCAAATTGCCTTGCTTTCACCAGGTGACCTACTCGTTCGCTTACTAAATGGCCACCTTTGGTGCGAAGTGCGAACTGGACGGCTTTTACTTCCCAGGGGAGGGTGCATTCATTGTGTAACCGGCTTATTCCTGGGCTGCGTTCAGATAGTCTTTTTTTTTTTTTTTTTTTTTTTAGAAAAGTTCCTAACTCTTTGAAAATGACCCGGAAGTATTTACATGGGAGCCATGATAAGTGGGTTCGAATTCTGTAGATGTTCAGAAAAGGTGTTTCAGTGCTTCCTAACTTATCTCCTTTAGGATAGAGTATTCTGAACCATCCTTTACAAAAGAAAGGAGATAACGCCATCCCACAATACTGTGCCGCAGCAATATTTAAAGCGACAACCATCCATCCGGCCTATCATGAAAACAAACAAACTTGACGCGCTGGAGATGCATGATACCTGTGTACTTATCTTCCCAGAGCTTTATGAATTCTTTTTCACACCTTTCCTTTACCTCATGATTTTTTCCATTGATGTTAAAGAAAAGTGGTCTGGAATTGGACAATAGGACATTTTTTTTTTTTGCTGTTTGAACACAGCCCAAGTCAGCAGGAGATGCTGGAGCATATCCCAGCATGCATTGCACGAGAGGCAAGAGCACACACTGTTTAGGTCCCTGAGCGATTTCTGGGCATGTTCACCATTTACTCATACCAGTGGTCAAATTAGAGGCTCCAGTAAGCCCAGCCTGTGTGTATCAGAGCCAGACTAGAACACAGGAGTGCTCGTGTTACTGTCTCAGTCCCTGATTGGCCTTTTCAGAATAAGAAGCTACCCAATCCGCCGGCTTTTATCTTCATGATTGACGTATCCTACAGCAACGTCCAGAGTGGGCTGGTCAGCCTGCTGTGTGAAGAGCTGAAGACCCTGCTGCAGAACCTGCCCAGGTGAGATACCCTCATACGCTGCTACACCTGTGTGTCTGTGGATCCTGCAGTGCCCTTTACTCTACTGAACACCACATAACATCATTTAACACCGTATTACACTACTTATTGTCACTCTGCATTTACTTAACACCAAATACAGTGGGGCTGAGTGCCACAGAATAACAGAGGTATGTAGGAGTTTGGGCTGGGCAATATATCAACATTACGTTAATGTTATGGTATAAGATAATGTTTGGGATTTGGATATCATCATATCATGATATAAGAAAAGTGTTCCCTAGCTGCAAAAACCAGCACGGACCAGCACCAAAACACAACATATGCCGGTATGCTGGTCATGCTGAGCCCCTTGAATAACATCCAACAGGAGAGACAATAACTTGTTTCCTCTTGTCTTATGACTGAAGGCTGAGTCGAATATATGGAATAAAGTCGGATTAATTACAGACGGTGACGACAATGTCACCCATTGCTTTTTCTGAGTGGGACCAGCATACCAGCATATTTTGTGTTTTGGGACTGGCCCATGCTGGTTTTTTCAGCAGGGCTGTCTTTTCTGGTTTTAAAGGCTGCATTACAGTAAAGGGATGCAGTTTCTGCACTTATTGGGCTGTTCTAGCAGTTGCCTGTACCTAATTGGTCATCATATATGCATTACTAATGACTGTTTATCAAAAAATGTCATTGCATGAATACTCTGTGAAAGCACCAATATTTATTCCCACCATTTTGCAACAATATCAATATTGTGGTTTTCGGTAAAAATAATGTGATCTTTGACTTTTCTCATATTGCCCAGCCCCAGTAAGGGGTCCTAATTGTTCCTTATTTAAACAAAAATGTAATGCGTGTATTGTTAAGTTATCTGAGGAGGCTGTATGGTGTATTGTTTGGTACATATTGTCAAAGTGACATAGTTTCAATGACCTGTGATCCCTGCACTGTCAATGAAGTAAAGATTTGTGTATGTTTAAATAAAGGTGCAGAGTGACAGACTTAATTTGAACATATTCATGCATATCGAGTCAGCCATTTGGAACACTATCCAAATACTTGTGGACTACCTTGCTGACTGTCTTTACCGTAGTAGTTGTGTGGCTGGACTGGTGTTTCCAGGGCCATGGAGGTCAAAGTTGAGGTGCCTTCTGCTTCCCAGGTGATATGACCATTTTAGGGAGGAGCGGTACAGGAGGAGCCCCATGGATATTCACTGTGCCGGGGTCTGACCCAGGTTTCTGTTGAAAAACTCAATCACACCTATTTAATTGAGTGCTCAGCTGGGATGGATTAACGTGTCTTACGGGACCTGGCCGTTAAAGCTGAGCTCTGTGGTAGCATGTGACTGGGAATGGGAGTGTGTGCGCCCTCATTGACCTCAGTATCTTGGTTAGGGGCCTGAAACAGGGGGAGGGTGGTTAGTTCAGGTCTCAGGCTCCTGGGGGGACCCCCCAGTTGAAATAAGGCCTCTAAGCACGGAGCACAGTGCACTGTAACCAGCTCCTAGCATCTTGATGAGATTGTCCTGGAACACAGCCCAGTTCCTTATAAGGGCATCACACGCATAGGACTGGTGCCCAAATAAAGGCATTCCATATGTACAGAGCACTTCATCTGGCTTTTCTCATCTGAAAGCACTCAGCCCTGCAGAAGCAATAAGTCAAAACTAACTTTTTCATTGGACGTTGACTTTCAAATGAAGTGCCAGTAGACTCCTGTTGTGTTATTGTGCTGAGCTGGGGTGGTTGTCACACGTTCAGTTGAGCTAATTTTGTCGGTTTTCTGTACAACCCCTGTAGTCTGTGTGCGCCTGAAACACATAAGCTTGTAATCGGGGAAATTCAATGGAAAGTTTCGCGATGCCAGGAAGTCGCTGTCAAGTTAGTTTTTCCTTTAGGCGTTGTGCTGGGAAGGCCTTTGTTATTAAGTAGCTGAACTAATACAAAGCACATTTGGTCTCGCATTGTTTCTCCAAAGATCAGCAGAGTTTGGCCCCTTACATCAATCTGTAGTCCATTATCAAATTCCTTACCACTGTAGTCATTATAAGAGGCCAATATTTCCTGATCTCTCGAGTTTCACAGTATCCCGTGAAAGAGAAACAAGACCTGTAGTTTTACTCTCTAATCTGAACCACTATTGTAAATCTGCCTCCTCTCTAACCTGTCATGCTGCTAACAGCACAAGTTCAATATTTCAGTTTCCTGTGGGATTTCTGGGTGTAAAAGAAATTGGGAGAGAAGATAATGGTATAGCCCATTATACAAAAAGGCCCTGCAGACCTGCAGCACTGATCTCAGACCAATCTCACCTGCCAACCTCCACTATGAGCAGAAGCACAAAAAATGATTCCGGATTAGCAATATTACGCCCAGAAGTTTTGAGAATTGGGGCATATTTATCAATGGCGGAGCCAGAACTGAACATTTGGTGGGCACAGAACATCCCTTTTAACAATTCTTATTCCTGCCTTGTTCTCAATTTTTTCTTAATTAAGAGTACATTTACCCCGAAAACACTCCACGTTGTCAGACATTGTTAGTACTCCATGTTAAAGCAAGACGACAAGCATTCATTTGGACAGGCACTTGGGTTCATTTAAATCAGCATTATTCAAAATTGCATAAAGGCATTTCAGATAGTCTTTTATTTCATTTCAACAATTTAAACAATGATGAAGCGTAGGTTAGATCACCTGATGTGCCAAAAAGGTAGCGCAGAAGTTCCAGAGCAGTTTGTCTTTCGTAAAGCATAGGCCTTTTTATCAGTAAATTATTTTTCTGTACTGAATTTAGCCCATTATTTCATCGGTGTTTGATTGCATGGGGAGAGAAGCCGTGTCTTCAATTACCAATGGAGTATTACAATAATTGGATAATGTGTTAAAAAAGGAATATAATTGAGAACTAGCCAGGACTAATTGTTGTTATAAAGGGATGTTCTGTGCCCACTTGATTTCCAGTTCTGGCTAAGCCATGACTGTATATACCGTGCAAAATTCAGTTTGGTGGAAATCTTCTTTTATTTTTTGATCTAAATACTTTGATATGTTAAAACTGATAGTACTTTTTTAAGCTGTGACTTAAGTCGCTGTTTGTCTCATTATAACTGAATATTGTGGCATTAACAGCGCACAGACCTCTGTGAACATCCTGTTTTCTGCACCACAAGGCTTAAATGGTCCCAGGGGTTGTAATACACAAATATAGACTCTCAAGCAAAGTATTCACATGCACACAACATTTTAAAAGTAGTGCAAAGGAGGCTGCTCTTGCTAATACAAAATGTTTTCTCAATTGTTTTTGAAATGTTCAGTCATGTTCGTCATGTTCCCGTTATATTGTTGCATCATTGTGAGAATGTTTTGTGTTAGTTGGTGCTGTTACTAAGCTGCCCTTAAGTAAGATTCCAGTTTGAGTTGATAGGAATTTAATCCTTATTTTGAACTTTCGGATGAGAGTTCATGACGCCCTGGTGTTCTGTAATGACTGGGCTATTGGTCTGGTATAAGTTCCATTGCAGAGTCATTGCCCTTGAAAAAAGAAGATTGTGAAATGATAACAAACTTTCCTAATGAGCTCCTGGCACAGGCTAACGCCAGTGTTTTGAGTAACTTACATTATTTTGTTTGAAAATACTGGGCTGAAGTTCACTGCTAGTCTGGGGAGACGTGAGCGAGCCAACATCAATTTACTTTAGCCAAAACAAAACTGAAGGAGAAACCACCAGAAAGTACTTGAGTTTTAATTCAAACAGTTTCTCCAGCCAAGCTCCAATTGTATGTATGACATTGATGTAGTATTATGACTCCAGAGTTGCAAGTTGTTTTAGCTAGAGATTGGAGGCCAATCTCAATAACATTTGGGAGAATGGACGTTGTTTGGGTTGGTTGCATGGATACCCTTTAGTTCCCAAACTCTCTTGACGTAATAATGCAGATGGCTCATTGATTGCTTGCATTTCTCTGCAGTTTCAATTACAGTTTTTACATGTTCTGGTGCTTGTCTTGATTCCCATGCTCTATTCCCCACAGCCAGCTCTGGAGAAACGTCATAGTCCGCTTGTAGAACCCATGTCTGTGTCTCATTATCTCATGTGACTTCACAATACCATTAACCCTTTGATCATATAGAATGCTTACATTTTCCCTCAAATTCTAAGTGAGTTTGCTCCTCTGTTTTCCCCAGTGGTGACAGTTGCATCTTTTTTTGAAGGTGCATGCAAAATATAAATCAATAAAAAAGCTACCTTTCATCCTTAACAACACGATGGTGAAATGACACTCTCCATCGGTCAAAAGTTTGCAAAAACGTTGCCTTTTTGCTACTTTTTAAAGACATTCGTCGTGATGATGAAACCGCAATCTATAATGGCACAGAGGGATTCCCCAGAGCTGTGCCCATAGACCAAGCAGACCCCACTTCCGTTCATATAATGAATGCACCTTTACTAGAGCTTCAGCTCAATCTAACTCGAAAGTTATAATTTAGCTGGAACGATCAACTGTGGTAAATTAATTATTTTCCATGCTTTGCGTACAATAGAATAATGGTCATATTTCATATACTCAACCTGTCAAAAAGCAGACCAAGTAACCTAGGAGTCCCAGATTCTTGCCCACTGGTCAATGTGTTTGCCTATATTGATCCTGGTTTTTGAGCTTTTGTTGTCTACTTCTTTCTCACTTCTCTTGCTGCTGCTGCCTTGTAAACTATCACTTTTTTAGAGGGTCCTGGTCCATGTTTACTACAGCTTGACTCTGAAATCAACAATTTTTGTATTAACCCCGCCAGTATTCTAGAAGCTTTGTATCGCGTGACCCCGGTCATTTCAGTAAAGCCATGACCGTTTGGCACCATAAATTATCGTTTGGGTCAAAAGGTACTTTTTTTTTTTTTTTTTTCAATTATTAATACTTTCACTTATAGATGGAACATATTATGTAACTGTCCTTTTGTTGGGGATGAACGACAGCTTTTTTTAGCTCCCGCCGCTCGCGGTGCGGGAGCTATGGTATCGGGCTCCGTCCGTGCGTGCATGCGTGCGTCCGTCCGTCAACACATTTTGCTTTATCTCATCAACGATTTCAGTTTCAGGCTCCTAATTTTTACTGGACATGCATCTCATGAAGGATGACGTGCCTAAAGGTGACCTTGGCCTATTTTTTCAAGGTCACTGGCCTAAAAATATCACCAAAAACTTTGACATTTTCTGTTATCTCATCAACTATTTCAGTTGCAGGCTCCTGATTTTTAGTGGACATGCATCTCATAAAGGCCTGCAAATGACGTGCCTGAAGGTGACCTTGGCCTATTTTTTTCGAAGTCACTGGCCTAAAAATATCACCAAAATCTTAGACATTTTGCTTCATCTCATCAACAATTTCAGTGACAGCCTCCTAATTTTCACTGGACATGCATCTCATAAAGGTCTACAAATGATGTGCCTAAAGGTGACCTTGCCCTATTTTTCAAGGTCACTGGCCTATAAATATCACCATAAACTTCGACATTTTGCTTTATCTCATCAACTATTTCAGTTACAGGCTCCTAATTTTTACTGGACATGTATTTCATAAAGGCCTACAAATGACGTGCCTAAAGGTGACCTTGGCCTATTTTTTCAAGGTCACTGGCCTAAAAATATCACCAAAACATTTTCCATTATTTCATCATTTTCCGCCTTATCTCATCAACTATTTCAGTTGCAGGCTCCTGATTTTTAGTGGACATGCATCTCATAAAGGCCTGCAAATGACGTGCCTAAAGGTGACCTTGGCCTATTTTTTTCAAAGTCACTGGCCTAAAAATATCACCAAAATCTTAGACATTTTTGGCCTATTTTTTTCAAAAAATATCACTTCGAATTAGCTCCTAATTAGCTCCTGCCGCCCGAGTGGCATGGGAGCTATGGTATCGGGCTCCATCCGTGCGTGCGTTCGTCAACAAAAAACTTTGACATTTTGTTTATCTTAACAGCGGGAGCTTCTGGGGTCGCCAGTGCCCTATATTTATTTTTTGAGATACTCTGCATGCAACTTCAAGAACCTCCTAACCACAAATGACTTAAAAATGTTTACTGATTTTGCGGTGTTCAGTTCCTCGGTGATTTGATGTTCCCGATTGTGAGGTTGTCTGGGAGTGTGTCAATTCCTGCTACAAAGCACCTTCATAAATCTTCCATCCCTGGGCATATGGGAAATGGGGCTTCCTCCAGAATAAAACTCATTTCCTGGGAAAAACTTACCACAGCATTTGTTGACACCAGCCTTCCAGTTCAGAGCGATGCAGTTCACGGTAATTGGCTGAAGTCCCCAGCCTGAAGACAAACATCAGACCTTCAGTTCTTTTTCCTACAAGATCTGGCTTCACAGTGTGAAGCAACAGAGATTGAAACGTTGTTAGTGTATTAATGTGAACTCAAGAATGAAAACACTCCTTCCTACTGCTGTCATTCTTCTTCCGGTATGGTCATCAGGCCCCTACACAAAATATAGTGTACAGCGGTAATGTGTTTTCCTCTGTGAACATGCCTGGTAGATTGAAGTTCTTTGGCAAAATGTTAATTTATGTTTGGGTTCCAGCTTTGAGTTGGGCGCTGTTCCTCACAGCAGGATTTCTGACTTTGCTGTAAAAATGCTTCTTGTAAAAAGTGGGACCCTCATGAAACTGGAATTGAACTTTTAAATGAAAATGGCTCTACTTGATTCTTCACAGCACAGTTATCCTGGAGATTTGGACTCTTAGACTGAAGTTGCTTGTTTTGGTAACTGAATTGCTGCATGTGACGAAGTGTGCTTGAAATTTAGGCCTATACAAGTGGTTACTAAGCCTGGTCCTGGAGATCTACCATTCTGTAGGTTTTTGCTCCAACCCCAATATGGCACACCCATTCAACTGCTAGAGATCTGGGCCTGTATTCACAAAGCATCTTAGTGCTATAGGTCCTAATTGCCGGATTTAGGAGAAACTCCTTAAAAAAAAAAAAAAAAAAAAAAAAAAAAAGGTGTGTCAGTCATAAATTTAGGACTCCTAATTATTTTTACTAAGTGTTATTCACAAAGCATTTTAGGCCTAAAAGTAGCTCCTAAGTCTGGGAGAGCTTAAAAGTAGTCAAGAGGACTCCTAACCTGCTAAAACCTATTCATAAAGAATCGGAAAATGGCTGCTGCTGTTGAAAGATGGAATGACTTGGAATTCTGAATGATGTGCACATTGCGCAGTTGTTGAAAAGATATTGGATCGACCGTGAAGGGATTTTATTTGTTGTTGACTTGGGGAGGGAGAGAATTACGTCTCCAACCATGAGAAACAACCCAATAAGCCCCGTAATAAAATGTTTGACAACTCTTCGTTACTTGGCCACCGGAAAAATGCAACTTTGCAACGTGGACAATTTAGGAATTTCACAGTTATCTGTCAGTAGGTATGTTACTAAAATTTTCAAAATGGTTCAATGCTGAAATGAATTATTTATCCTGAAGAGCTTAAAATAAACTTTCCAATGACACCAAGATCAATGTGATAGGTTAAGAACTGACAAAGTTATTAATCTTTTGAAATTCGGAAATGAGGGGTAAAAAATGTCCTAAGTTTTCTATAGAAAAAAAGAGAAATCTGTGACCAAAAACATGGTTTGCATAAAATGCCATAGCTTTCTTAATTCTTTAGATATTCCTATGAAACTTACAGGTAATGTTCATTGTAATATCATCTGCCTATTCTAAAATGATGAATGAAAACAGAATTGAATTTCGCTGTACAACCCCCAATGGGGGCCCCATCTCTGGAATTTTTACCACAGACGGTGTTTTTTTTTTTTTTGCTGACAGTAGAAACAGACTGCTGGCGCTCCAAATCTCATAATTTTTGTCTGTTGGATCTTGAATACTTAATCTGATAGTCCGTGCAGTTTTTATTAGAATTCCTACTTATGTTCTGTAAAATTGAAGGGTGTTTTTGTCACCTCAAACTTAAAAGCGCTCAGGCGGCCATCTAGGAAATCGGAAATTGAAAACAAGGTAACAAGGGGAATTAGGGGTCATTTTTATCTACGTCTTCAATGGGATTTCCGAGAATTCCCTTCCTTTTGCCCATAAAAGGCGGTTTTGATGGGTATACCTCTGCCACTTTGGGAAATTCCGCAATATGCTATCGGAACCAATATCACGGCGGCTGATTCGCTGATAGTAACGTACCTACTGTCAGTCGCTCAATTCACGAACAATCATTGCGCTCCGCAAACCCCATATCATCCGACAGTTTATCCGGTTTCCAATGGACATTCGCCAACAACGCAGAATCAAACTTGAATTCATGCACATCTCAGGTATGCCCGGTATCATCGGTGCTATTGAAGAGACCCATATTTGAATTATTTCTCCGACCCAAAATGAAGAGGTATTTGTAAATAGAAAAAAAAAAAAAAATTCATTCCATCAACACCCAGATAGTATTTGATGCCGAATACAATATTTTGGACATAGTTGCGAAATGGCCAGGATCCACGCACGACTTGCATTTTAATGGAAAGCAGCTTATGCCAATTATTTGACAGGCATTGTGTGCCTGTGGGATGTCACTTGCTCGGGGACAGTGGCTTTGGTGCCGTACTTCCTCCTGCTATGCATGAATTTATTACGCTGTTGAGCGAGGGTTACATTTAATAGATCATCATAATAATACCAGCCTATGTCATATTTTGTATACATATTTAAATTGTAGGCTATAAATTACAAACCAAGCTTAGTATGCTTTCCTGTTTAAACGATAGCCCGTTTATAGGCTGCAATCTCGGACCTCCCCTGCGATTGCAGCCCATACCACCGCTTCTCGCAGTCGTCTGTTGTCCAAGGATTTGCTGTTCACCAAGAGCCAAATTTCCCTTTGAATACATGCTTTCGCTCCAGCACCAACTGGGCCAGCAGCAGTAACTGGTCTTAGCTCCAGTTGGCCGGGCTTTCGCGTCCTTTTTGAACTTTCATCCATGACAGTTTAGGGCAAACAAACTTGAACGGCTCGACATTAAATGATCGCAACATATTCTCATTGGGTAATAAGTTGCCAATTATTGGGGAAAATGACGCGTTTTATTATTGACTCGTTTTATGCTATTGGCGTTTTTACAACTATCTCTTTCCTATGTATGTTTATTTGCCTAGAGCGTGATATGTGGGGACTGCGCATAGTGCATTTTCAGGAGTGCTCAACATGTTATTATTTTATGGGACAAACCAGCTGCTTGGACTATTTCCTCATTTTTTCCACCATGGGTTGTATGTGGGATATTTTTTCAATGGGCCGCCCTGTCACCAAACAACCAATCACAGTGCGCATTGTCCCAAGACTCGTGCATGAGAATTGACGTCATCCATAGCAACGGAGATTTACTCCCACCTATCTCAGAGCTACTCCTAGTCTAGGAGTTACCAGTTTTCTTAACTAAAAGTTGCGCTCAGTGGCTTTGTGTAACTTTTAAGATTTTACTCCTACATAAAATGTTTTAGCGTGACTTAGGACTACTCCTAGCGGTAAGATAAGATGCTTTGTGAATATGGGCCCAGGTTGAGCAGATGACTTGCATAATAATCAATTGGGCCAAATTGAGGCTGAACTGAAAACTTTCAGGTTGGTAGATCTCCAGGGACAGGGTTGGTTACCACTTGCTTACTCTGTCTTATGGGTGAAAAATCCAGGTTTTGTTTATCAGCGCACCACTTGGGTCAGGAGGTAGAATTAATTATGCAAAACCAAGTGGCTCATTGCGTGAGTGAAGCCAGCATGTGGACGAACTTTTGCTTTTGGGTCAATGGACTCCACCTCTGATGGTCGTTTGTCACTCTGTTTGCAGGGAGGAGGGGGTGGAGAGCTCAGGAGTCAGGGTGGGCTTCGTCACCTACGATAAGATGCTGCACTTCTATAACGTGAATAGCAGCCTGACCCAGCCACAGATGATGGTGATGTCCGACGTGACCGAGACCTTCCTGCCTCTGCTCGACGGCTTCCTGGTCAGCTTCCAGGAGTCACAATCCGTCATCAATAAGTAAGCACACGACTCCCATGATGCAATGGTGTTTCTTACAGGATATTGTCCTACATCAGTGCTTTGCAACCCTCTTCCTGGAGATATGTGGTCCTGCAGGTTTTCACTCCAGCCCTAGGGATTCACTACTATAGCCAGAGGTCTTGCTGAGCTGTTTATTATTGGAGTCAGTTGTGCCAAATTAGGGCTGTAATGAGACCTGCAGGGTGGTAGATCTCCAGGAACAGGACTGGGAACCCAAGCACACAATCAGGATGGAAGGTGGGTGGGTGAATTTTTGCGCTTGCCTCCTTGGAGCAGGGATCCTCAAATCTGGACCTGGAATCCAAAACCAGCCCTGGTTTTCTTTCCTCCCAAGTTATTAACAAACAGTTGGTGCTGCTGATTGGCTAGACTGACTTCACACCTGACTCCCTGGTAAAGAGAGGGTGGAAAACCAGGGCTGCGTTTGAATAGTGAAGAAATTGCATCCTGTTGTCTAATTCCTATCCACTTTTCTTTAAACTCGATGGAAAATGTCATGAGGTAAAGGAAAGCTGTTAGGCGGAATTCGTAAGGGCTTAGGAAGACAAATGCACTAATACGAGAATACAAATGCACTTACACTGGGCAAAGTGATCATTCGTCTTTCGTCTGTCATGTTCATTTGTTTTCGTGATTGGTTGGATGGACAGTTGTCACTTTACCTATTGCTGCCATACAGAATTGTGGAACAGTGTTATCTTCTTTCTTTTTGAGAAGGATGGTTTGGTGTACCCTACACTTATGGTGTTAAGTTAGGAAGCATTAAGCACCTTTCCTTTACATTTAGAAAATTCAAACACCCTTATCCTCCCTGCCATGTTAATAATTCTGGGTCGTTCTCTAGGAGTTAGGAACTTTTCTACACACACACACACACACACACACACACACACTCACACACACACACACACACACACACACACACACACACACACACACACAAAAAAAAAACAGCCCGGTAGTTCTGACCTCGAGGATTGTGATTTGAGGAACTCATTTTACAACCCCAATTCCGAAATAGTTGGGACGAAGTGTAAATTGTGAATAAAATCAAAATGCAATGACTTTCAGATCACGTGCAAATATGTTATTTACAATAGAACATAGATAACATTTCAAATGTTGAAACTGAGACATTTTACATTTTTATCCACAAAATGAACTTATTTCTAATTTTCTGGCTGCAACAGGTCTCAAAAAAGTTGGGACACAGGCAAAAAAAGGGCTGAAAAAGCAATTAATGTATAAGAGAATCAGCTGAGAGAATGTTTAGCAAGTAATTAAGTTAACTGGCATCAGGTGTGTAACATGATTGGCTATAAAAGGGATGTCTTAGAGAGGCTGAGCCTCTCAGAAGTAAAGATGGCCAGGGACTCTCCAACCTGTGAAGGCTTGCATAAAAAAAAATTGTGGGATACTTTAAAAACAATGTTCCTCAATGTCAAATTGCAAAGGCTTTGAAGGTCTCATCATCAACAGAGCATAACATCATCAAAAGCTTCAGAGAAACTGGAAAAATCTCTGTGCATAAGGGACAAGGCCGAAGACCTTTACTGGATGTCCGTGATCTTCGGGCCCTCAGGCGCCACTGCATCACTCACCGGCATGATTCTGTCATTGACATTACTAAATGGGCCCAGGAATACTTCAAGAAACCACTGTCTGTAAACACAGTAGGCCATGCCATCCACAGATGCCACCTAAAACTCTATCATGCAAAAAAGAAACAATTGTTGAGCATGATCTAGAAGCGCCGCAGTGTTCTGTGGGCCAGGCTCATTTAAAATGGACTGTAGCAAAGTTCAAAAGCCAGCATCTCTGATGGTTATGGGGGTGCATTAGTGCATATGGTGTGGGACACTTGCATGTTTTAAAAAGCACCATGAATGCTGAAAGGTATATAAAGGTTTTAGAGCAACATATGCTTCCCTCCAGGTGGCATCTATTCCAGGGAAGGCCTTGTGTATTTCAGCAGGACAATGCAAAACCACATACTGCAGCTATTGCAACAGCATGGCTTTGTAATAGAAGAGTCCGTGTGCTGAACTGGCCTGCCTGCAGTCCTGATCTTTCACCAATTGAGAACATTTGGAGCATAATTAACTGAAAAGTTTGTCAAAGGAGACCCAAAACTCTCCAGCAGCTGGAAGCCTGTATTAAACAAGAGTGGGATCAAATTCCAATGGCTGAACTCAAGAAACCTGTCTCCTCAATGCTCAGACGCCTCCACTCTGTGTTAAAAAGAAGAGGGGATGCTACACCATGGTAAACAGACCCCTGTCCCAACTTTTTTGAGACCTGTAGCAGCCATCAAATTTGAAATGAGCTCACATTTGGGGATAAAATTTTAAATTTCTCAGTTTCAACATTTGCTATGTTATCTCCATTCTATTGTGAATAAAATACTGGCTGGTGTGATTTGAAAGTCATTGCGTTTTGATTTTATTCATAATTTACACTTTGTCCCAACTATTTCAGAATTGGGGTTGTAGTTCTTCAAGGAGCACTTTGTAAATGTCTAGCAAATCCTGTTGGACAAAAACATTTTGTTACTGTAGATGGGGTTTTTTTCATTGAAGACCGGGTCCCTTTTGGAATGTTGTTTTGTGAGGGTGTACATCCTAATGAGAAATGTAACATCTGCACATCAGTTAGAAATGACTGTGGTCAGGATGGAGTCATCTGTGTCCTGTTCTTTAATGCCTGTATGCAGCATTTTTCAGCACACCATTAATTCCTGGATGTGCAATACAAACAGCCGGCTTCACAGGCACAGATTAAAGGAGGAGATCGCACTTCGGCAAAGTATATTTCAGCGGAAAGTAGAATTCTTGAAGTGTTACTTTTCTAAAACGCATATTTTAATTTGATAATAATCCAGTGCAACACATTTTTAGACCAGTGAGTCTTCAAAATGGCTTCAATATCAGGGGGCAGACATTTTTACTTGGGAAAATTTGAATTTGATCTTCAGAAACCTCACCTCTCGCAGTTTACATCTCCCGATTAGCCACAGCTGCTGTGACTAATTGGTAAAAACCGACGACAGTCTAATTTACTTTTGATAGCATTGTTTTCCATTGCACCACAAAATTATGAGGCGTCTTCTTCTGCGTGTAAATGACGACGTAAAATATCAATATGGCTTTATAATTTCAGTGATTGTGTTGCTTGTGAAGCAGCACAATTAGTTTGCGAGGCTGCGAGAATCCGTTCTATATTCTGAATGTTGTCACGGCTAAAGGGCCCTGTAAGACAAGTTACACAGCTGTGTGACAATCCTAAGGACGGCAAAAATAAATGCTGTTAAGTCAGCAAAAGTTTTGGATATACAATGCCATATCAATTATATAAATATAGGCAATAGGAATTCACCTTTTCATTATCATTTCTTATTATAGGTCATGTATTGGTCTTGGTTGCTCAGTCGATAAATTGTTTGATTGTTAATTAGGCCAGCTGGCAGTCAAGCCATAAAGGGTGAGCTTACTGAAGGCCCTCTGAACAACTCCATGGCCTGGATGCAAGGAAAGAGAACAACTGACGTCACGAAACAGAATAACTGACGCACAAGCACCGCGGCACTGGCGTGTGATGTACACTCTCCCACTATATAGGGCACTATGTAGTGAATGTTCTACATTGAAAGCAATATAAAGAGAGTGAGTGAGCAAGTGGACAAGTGTGCATTCCGAAAGCAGCCTTAGATTCCCCAAGTAAAAATGTCTGCCCCTGATATTGATGCTGATTTGAAGACTCGCCGGTTTTAAAATGCATCGCACTAGATCATTACCAAATTAAAATTTAGAAAACAATGCATTTCAGACACTTCAAGAATTCTACTTTCCGCTGAAATATACACTGAACAAAAATATAAATGCACAAACCAAAAATGCTGAGTTAAATTGACCTATAATGAAATGCCCACAAATAGTGTTTATTGGCGTACTGAATGATTTGTTTTGCTCAATTCTGGTGACCCACTTCTCATTGACCACTCCCTTTGAGATTACTCACTCATTGAGTTTTTCCACCCCTGAGGTGCATAGAGCATAACATTGAGTTGGTCAGTCAGCGTGACCAATACACAGGCACTCCTTGCACCAGGGTCAATTAAAAGTCCACAACAAAATGTGCACTTTTGTCACAATTCTCAATGCCACAGATGTCACAAGCCATGAGGGAGCCTGCCATTGGCATGCTGAATGCTGGGATATCTGTGACAGCGGTGTCAACACACTTGAATGTGTGTCATTCCACCATCAGCCGGTTGAGAAGTTGATTCAGAGAGACTGGCAGCACTGTGAATCGTCCACATGCCCCACGACCTCGTGTGACCACACCCACACAGGATCGGCACATGCGGCTCCAGCTCCTCCGTGATTGGCTCCGACCAGCCAACAGGACAGCTGACGAGACCGTCGGACTGCACAACAGGCGGATATCAGCTCAGACTGTCCGAAACTGCCTGAGGGAGGCAGACCTCCGAGCCCGCTGACCGCACTGAGGTCTCGACCTGACCGTCCTCCGTCATCGGTAAAGATTCGACTGGGCCAACCGTAACCTTTGCTGGACGCTTGCGTGGTGGAGGACGGTGTTATTCAGCGATGAATCGCGATTCCAACTGTACCGCGCTGATGGCAGACAACACGTATGGCGACGTGTGGGCGAGCGTTACGCTGATGCCAGCTCTGAGTTGCACTGCAGGGACAACATTTCACAGACCACTACTGACAACCTCGTGAACTCCATGCGCTGGAGGTGTACTGCTTTACGTGATGCCGATGGTGGACACACTTGTTACTGAGTGCTGTGAACTCTGCCCGCTGACCCCTGGTGGGTTCAGACTGTGATAACTCATGAACTGTGTAAAGTAAATTCTTAGTCATGTTTCTGTTGCTTGAATATTAAGGCAAGAATAAAATAATAATTGTTTTGTTGAAATATTTCCCGATTGATAAAAAATAATTTGAAAAAAAATCACTTCGTGTGTTTATATTTTTGTTCAGTGTACTTTGCCGAGGTGCGGTCTCCTCCTTTGATCTTAATCCTGGACTAAATTGACTTTTGCATTACTCTAGAAGAGGGCTTTACCTGTGTCTGTGAAACTAGCCCTTTGTCTTGTTTTGCAAACCAGGAACAGAAATGTGATTTTTAGAAAAAAATGGCACCAAAATGACTTCATTTGTATTTACTTGTACATGTCATTGAAATTTCTATTCCAACTTCAAACAGACCAGCTTAATCCTCATCATAAACTCTAGGTTGTATGCTGCAGTGACCCACAGTACTCCTGAATGCATTAGAGTCAAACTGTTCTTCTGCCAAATATCCTGACTGTACTGTGCTTTTCTTGCCTCAGTCTGCTAGACCAGATTCCTGACATGTTTGCCGACACCAGCGTGAGCGAGACCGTTTTCGCCCCTGTCATTCAGGCAGGCGTCGAGGCTCTGAAGGTGAGGGTTTTTTTTTTTTTTTTTTTTTTTTTTACAAAAACCTAAATGTTCTGCTGCTTAGAAATAGAGGTTTGGTCATTTTATACCCATTAGTGATATGCTGACATGACTGTGCAGTGGTGTTTGTTGTTAGTCAACTGTTGGGAGGGTGATAGATTTTTCCCGGTGCTCTGGAGCGTTCTGTTTGAATTTAGAGCTGGACTTGCGAGAGCCCATACCTCCACCAGCATAGCTGGATTTGAACTTTGGCCTATATCTCAGCTGTACTTTGGCCTAGATATGCCAATATTTAATCACTTGTTCCTCTTGTGCTACTCTAACATCCTGCAAAGTTTGGTTAAAATCTATGCAGCCGGTTTTGAGATATCCTGCTAACAGACAGACGAACAAATAAATAAATGACTCCCGCCTAGCGGGACCGCTGTCGAAATCGTCTGATGTCTGACTAGAGACTTCAAATCTCTGCCAGCATAGCTGGATTTGTACTTTGGCCTGTATCTCAGCTGTACTTAATCTCCGCCAGCATAGCTGGATTTGTACTTTGGCCTATATCTCAGCTGTACTTTGGCCTAGATATGCCAATATTTAATCACTTGTTCCTCTTGTGCTACTGTAACATCCGGCAAAGTTTGGTTGAAATCTATGCAGCCGTTTTTGAGAGATCCTGCTGACAAACAGACAGACAGACAGACGACTAACAGAGCGAAGTGACATGGTTGTTGATTTCGACAACCAATAAACAAACAGAAGCAAAAACATAACCTCCTGGCAGCTGTAAAAATGAGCATGAGATTTAATTACAGAATGAAGAGAAGGAAAGACCAGCACTCAAGTGTCCTTTTTATATTTATTGTGCCAAGCCAGCAGGCCCAAAAATACAACGACGTTTCAGCACAAAGCTTTCATCAGGTTGCGAATGTAGGCGGATATTCTGTCATATTTTATAGGCGTGATCCGGATATCCCGTGCCGGAAATCACTATGACTTTATAATTAAACTTTTTTTTTTAATTAATCTCTTCACTGGTATGGCTGCGCATCTTGTTATTGGTAGGTGGATTATAGATCAATACGCCGTATTTAGTTTCTAAAGAAAATGTACTATGCAGAGGGCAGTTCTAAGAATTGTTATAAAAAGAGATCTGTATGTATCTCACTTTCATCTAATTATATATTGACACTATGTCTGTGACATTACAATTGTGAAAGCATTTACAATTACATTGGATTTATTTTTTATTTGTTTATTTATTTATTTTTTCTTCTTTCTTTTTGTTTAATGAGTTTAATTATAAAGTCATAGTGATTTCCGGCACGGGATATCCGGATCACGCCTATAAAATATGACGGAATATCCGCCTACATTCGCAACCTGATGAAAGCTTTGTGCTGAAACATCGTATTTTTGGGCCTGCTGGCTTGGCACAATAAATATAAAAAGGACACTTGAGTGCTGGTCTTTCCTTCTCTTCATTGAATGTATCTGGGACCTTGCACCAGGAGAGGTTTGGTTTTTGCGGAGTGTGCACGCTGTTTGGATTTTATTACAGAATGTCTGCTTTGATTGTTGGGTATTTGCCTCTGAATCGTTTGAATCATGTTGAAAGTCAAGCACTTTTTACACTGTCTCTCTGTCGGAATAGTTATGGAACTGCACTGTATTGCGCCAGTAAACTGCACTTTGTAATTTAATTGTCACGGCAGATTTTCACCTCACTATTGCCCCCCGCTGTCTCCTCTCCACAGGCAGCGGAGTGCAGCGGGAAGCTGCTCATCTTCCACTCCTCGATGCCGACAGCCGAGGCCCCGGGTAAACTGAAGAACAGAGATGACAGGAAGCTGATCAACACTGACAAAGAGAAGGTGGGTCACCCAACAGGAAGGGGTGAGAGATTGCCAAGCATTTTCATTTTGATGCATTATGAGTAAGTGGTTTGCTCACAGATGGACCGAGAAAATGTTCTCAACGTTTGTCACTGCCGTGGTTCTCAGAGACCCCAGATATGTGGTGATAAGAGAATGAGATCATCTGTCATTTGTTATGTACCCATCAGGCAGGGCACAGTAAGGTATTCAACCAACAAATAAAAAGCTTATGGTGTGATTAAGGGAATGTTTGCACCGAAACAAGTGATTAGGCAGTTCTTCTAATTTAAATGCTCTTAACGCACGCACGCACGCACACACGCGCTGACGTGTTGGTAAACTTAGACATTGTATTGACTATCATTATGTACAGCCTTTCCCGAACCTTAACCACACTGAGTTGTGCCTAACCTAAACCCTAACTTTACCTAACCTGGGCTGTAACCTTTATTCTGACTTTAACCAATTAGCTGTAATCCTATTATTTGTCCTCATAAACCCAAATGTCCTCTCAACATTTGTGCTTTCTCAAGAATTGGTTCTCACAAGTGTAGCTATACTAGCCCACGCTCACTCACTCCTCACGCACTCACATGCACAGACACGCGCACAGACACACACGCACACTCTGTCAGTAAAGCTCTGTTTCTCATTTGTTTGCAGACACTGTTTCAGCCTCAGAAGGGGGTCTATGATCAGCTGGTGCAGGACTGCGTTTCCATTGGCTGCTGTGTAGACCTCTTCCTGTTCCCCAGCCAATACACCGACGTGGCCACAATGGGCTCGGTCTCCATGCACACCGGAGGGTCTGTGTACAAGTACAGCAACTTTCAGGTGCAAACAAGAGCCACACTTTGGAAGAGAGAGATACTCTCTTGGTTCAGAAAGTGAAATCCACTCCAGAATTTTGTTCTGATCACTGCTTAGCTGCACAGAGGTGGCGCTGATTAGTGAATTAATCAGACTGTATAAAAAGATGGACGAAGCAACCGTGACGTCACCCATTGGTTTCAGCATTCACTTTTGGAAGAATCGATTTTGGCAATTTGAACAGTGCCATTTTGTCATTTTGAAACCAGATGTGATTCCAGTTGGATGAGAGAGTGAATTGAAGATCCAGGGAGGAGCGAGGGATGGATCTTCGGGTGGATCTGACAGTATCTGACAAGGACCAGAGGATAGCAGCGCCCCTAAAGCATATTCTGGCTTTATCCTTTATTCTAGTTTACTTGGGACCATAATTTACAAAAATGAACATCGTGATATATCAAAGGAGACTTGTGGAAAATCATTATTGAAATAATGAATCAGCTGGGAAAGTAGGGTCATTTTCTCAGACTTCTATAGCATTGAACTTCTTCCTGCAGTCACCGACGTCGCCATCTGCTGGCCATTAAATGGAATGCAAATTTTAGAGATTTCCGTATTGGCCCCAGTTTTCAGACTTGGGTGCTCTGTCCATCTTTTTATACAGTCTATGGAGGTAATTAGCCTGAGTTCATTGTTGGAACTGAACTCATGGCTGGACATTGGCTTTCTGACCCCTGTATTTCCCACCTTCTGAGTTTCTGAACTGCAGAAACTGCAGAAATCTCCTCAATCACAGAGTGAACTTGTAACTTAATTAAGCGCTAGTGTATAAGTGCTCAAGATCAGTTTTTTAGATGACATGAAGTATGACCATAGGACTGGAAATTACTGTATGCATAAGACATGCAGCACTGATTTATCAAAGAGTGAATTAAGGAGTGATCTGGATGAACATGGTACAAAAGTCACTGGCACTTCCTCTCTAAAGTTGCTTGACAAATGAAGCTCTGCTTTGGTGCCGTAAAAAATGGCCTCAGGATTAAGCATTTGCATTTTGTGGCAGTTTACGACCTTGTTCTAACACAAATTATATTTCATTTTAACTTTTTTCTTACCACGTGCGGGGAAAAATTTTTTTTAAAAATTCCACCTCCTGACTTGGACGCTTAGTTACTCAAGAAACTCAAACTCATGTAATGTTTGAGATTCATTGACCCAAAGGTGATGTAATGTTATTGTTAAATGGTATGACCAGTGTTTTTTATGATGTATGTCATCTTATATTCGTATATTATGTGTTTATACTTTAAGGTGTTTTGTTTTAGAATTGGCAGAGAAGTTGTATGTTATGATGGGTATGTTTTTAGCAACATATAGCACACATCATTGTGCCCTGTGTGACTGAGCAGATGTTGCATGTGATTTTGGCGCTGCTGCCATCTACTGGGAAGATTTTAACCTGCATTTTTTTTTTTTTTAAGGTTCCAGCTGATGGGGACCATTTTCTCAATGACTTGAGGAGAGATGTGGAGAGGCCAATAGGATTTGATACCATCATGAGAGTTCGGACTAGCACAGGTTATAAGCCCTATTCACCACACACACACACACACACACACACACACACTCCTACACCTACACACAAACACATACATTAATAACTCTATTCACGTCCAAGTGCGAAAGTAACATCAGAGGACCTTGCAAAAGAGTGAAATTCAGCCACAACAATAATATCTGACGTATTTACTCTTTGTAAATTACATTTGTTTCATTTTTGCAGGTGTGGAACATGGATAGAGTGATGCAGGAATAATTGTACTCCATCACTGTAGATGAATACATTAAATTGTGAAAGGTCCCTCAGTAAATTCCACTATTGTACACAAAATGAACATCCCCCTTGCATGGTGGCCATTTTATATGTGAGAAGGATTCTGTTATATGTTATTGACCAGGATGCAAATACTGAGGAGACTGAAAGTTATGAAATCATATGGAAAGGTTAAATCTCGATGGCTGGATCAGTGATCTTGCTTTAATTGTTCAAATTACAATGCCCTCTTCAGTTGAAGTGTTTATTGTGAGTTGCACATGCACACACACGCACATACACACACACACACACACATGCACACACACACACACACGCACACTTGCATGCCTGCACATGCGCACACGTGCACACACTGGCACGCATGTACATGCGCCACACATTTCACATTTACATGCGTGCTGCACTCGCATCTGTTGACTTGTGCGCTCACACACTTTTACAAGTGCACATGTGCGTGCACATACAAACACATGTATACACACGTCACAGATGTGGTTTTTTGTGTCCTCCCTGCATTAATACACTGACGCTTAGACTGGGGTATTTGGGGATTAAGCTGCCTCTGTATTAAATTGTTTGAATTATGGTGTTTCTGTATTGAATATTGTATGGGAATTGATGTATTCCTAGACTGAGGTATTTGGGGATTAAGGTGCCTCTGTATTAAATTGTTTGTTAATTATGGTGTAACTGTATTGAATTGTGTTTGCGAATGGATGTGTTCCTGGATTGAGGTGTTTCTGTGTTAAGATTATTCAGTTTACTGCCATTAAAACTGCGCGCTGATGAAGCCCCTCTGCCCCTCAGGTTTCAGGGCCACGGACTTCTTAGGGGCCCTACATATGAGCAACAGCACTGATGTGGAAATGGCTGCTGTGGACTGTGACAAAGCCATCACCGTGGAGTTTAAACATGATGACACTCTGGCCCAGGACATGGGAGCACTTATACAGGTGAAGAGCAGTGTGTGCATCCGCTCTGAGAGTGAAGGATGACTGAGTGACTGAATGAGTGAACAAGAACAGGTGGATGAATGAATGATGAATGATTGAAGGAATTGGCGATGGAGAGATCAACAAATGAATGGATAGATGGATGGATTAATGATTACATTAATAAATTATTGTCTGTGGTGATTTGTTTTTCACAAGACATTGCATAAAATTGATAGACAAGTAAAGATCAAAACAAGCACCTGTGTGAACCTTAAAATGCGTGTCTCCTTGTGTGCAAATATTTGTGTGCATGTCTGTGTGTGTTATGCATGTTTTTGTGCATTTGTGTGCATGTGCTTGTATTTTTTCTTTGTGTTTTTTGGTGTGTGTGTGTGTTTGCGGGTGCGCTTGCTTGTGTGTGTGTGTGTGTGTCTGTCTGTGTGTGCATATGCGTGTGTGCGCGCTTGTGTGTGTGTGTGTGTGTGTGTGTGTGTGTATGTGTATGTCTGTGTGTGCGTGTTTGTGCGTGTGTGTGTGTGTACGTGTATGTCTGTGTGTGCGTGTTTGTGTGCGTGCATGTGTGTGTGTGTGTGTGTGTGTCTGCAGTGTGCCTTGCTCTACACCACAGTCAGCGGACAGAGGCGACTGCGCATCCATAACTTGAGTCTGACCTGCAGCACCCAGCTGGCTGACCTATACAAGGGCTGTGAGACTGACGCCCTCATCAACTTCTTCTCCAAGTCAGGTAACCTGAATCTACGCTGGACCACCTCTGACTAACTCCTGCTTCCCTTTAACTTTTATTACATTAGCGTCTTTGTTTGCCTCAGTACAATTTTTTTTTTTTTTTTTTTTTGTCCGGTCTGTCAGCATGACATTCTTAGCTTCTGTAAGAAGAGTTATCAGAAGATGGCATATCCCCCCCGCCCCCGCAATCTAATCTCAGAAATCCCAAAATATCAAAAGGCATCAGTCTAGGACCTGATTCAAATGCACAGCAAGTTCCGTCAAGAAATATTGAATGATATTCGAGTTCTGCCCCGGAAATGAAATGACCGGATGGATGGATGGATGGACGGACGGACGGACGGAAAGACTGATGACTGCACGGACGACCACATCCCCCGACATGATTACGCTGGGGGATAATGATATTATGTTAGCTAAATAAATGTTAAGCATTGCATTGAGGGGATGGGGGGAGTTTAAATGTGCAATTACTGGTGCCCGTATTGTGACTGAATAAGCAGTGGGCGTTGAGGGAATTTATGACTATTGATAGCCCTTCAGTGCACCCTGTGGTACAACACAAATGGTAGTGTCATGTTAAGAAATTTCAGATTGAGCTGCAAGTTCAGACTTTTCATTCAAGCTTTGCTTGGGGGATAAAAATTCATTAGATGTAACAACAACAAAAAATTTTTGGCTCTGTCACTTCTCGCTGTTATGGAGCCCTGCTGTGGCGACAACCCAATGGGGATGATGCCCTCTTATAGTGAAGCGTGTGCAGTGTCAGTCAGGTGGTGGTCTGGGGAATGTGATGTGTTTTTGGAGTCCACACACCTTTCTCTCTGCCCCCCAGCGTACCGAGCCATGGTGAACCAGCCCCTGAGGACGGTGAGGGAGAGTCTGGTGAACCAGACGGCTCACATGTTAGCCTGCTACAGGAAGAACTGTGCTAACCCTTCTGCTGTAAGCCAGGTCAGGACTACACACACACACACACACACACACACACACACACACACACACACACACACACACACACACACACACACACACACACACACACACACACACACACACACCAACCTTACCTCGGTCAAGGCTTCCAGAACCCTCTGTTTGCCTTTGATTACAGCCACAGTGCTGAGTCTGTACTGCAGATGTTTAAGAGCCATTCTGTGAGAAAATGGCACTTTTTGAAGAAGTTGAGGGGTTGACCCCCCTGGAATTGAATGAAACTTGGCAGATAGGTAGAAATGGTAGTCTCACAGAAAAAGCCAAATTTTTAGGTTTGTATCTCAAAAAATCTGCCAGTGGTGCCACCGGAAAGCTACTAAAGTGGCTCAGTTTTGCTTTTGACCCCACATTTTAGATTAATTATTATGACTTAAGGGTACACAGTACCGGATGTGTTATACTTTCATCATGACCTGTCACACTTCAAGTCTGAATTGACATTAGAATCACATCAGTGCCGAGCTGGGTAACTATGTTATTGAGCCAGAATTATTTGAGAAATCACGGTAAAAATTGAAAATGGGAATAGGAATAAAATAATATCCCAGACATATACCAAACTAGAATGCTTTATTATGTGTTTACTCACTACAAAACTATCATTTTCAGTTAATATTCCCTTGATATCTTGCTGGGTTCGTGTAATGGATGGCTGGAAAGATGGTCGAAATTGATTTTGGTGCATGTTTACGGTATATTTTCTCAGTAACCCAGATATCTTCCTTGGTGATAAATGCTGTTTGTTGTGCTTTTGGAACTCTGTTTTCAGGAATATTAAGAATTTCTTTGGTAGAATCTACACTTTCAAGCGAGACAGAGCCAAATTTGGAGGAAAACTCAAAATGAAACATTTCATAACAGATTGTGCCTGTGTTTGGGTGGCATTATTTTGTTTACCCAGCAAGACAGAGATCTGAAATTCTCTGGATACATAGTCCTTTAGGGTACATTACAGCATTAGTAAAATCTCAATGGTGGTATTTTCAGTGTAGATGATTTTAAACATCAAAAGTCGGAAAAATTCGCCTCCAGGGGGCACTGTATGGTGGATGCAAATGCTGGCCATCCCCAACAATGTACCAAAGAAATTTTTTTGAATTGTGATACACACAGATAGTTTTCTCAGAAAGTGAAGAGCTTGGTTTGGTACTATGCTGGGTACATAGCTTTCTGACTAAAGGTGGCGCTCTAAAGAGCTAATGTTCTACCAACCTAACATTCCATATTCCCAGACATATACCAAAGTTCTGTCTTTTGAAATATATCAAGCACATACACAGTTATACATTAAATTTGTTATCCCTTTGGTATAAAGCTTGTTTGGTTGTAAACTGGTGGTGACTTTGAGTATTACAAAAGCACAATACATGGGTTATTACCAAGTACGAGTACAGCGCAGTCAGAAACGTACAGCACGTTATAAAACATGAGCAGTCCAAAATTTTTAAATGCCAAAAAAGAACTAATGTAAAAGGCATACCACCGTAAGTACGTATGCAGACATGCATCAACAGTATGCATATACTTACATAAAATAACAGTCCATAATTTGAACTTTGAAAAAAAATCTTTGTCACATAACTGTGCACATGAAGACAGAATGTATAGTACAAAAGTTAAAACTTTTTTACGTTTCATGTTATCCAAAGCAAAATTATGTCAACACAGTATGTGACTAGCTCTATCCGTCAGTCTGTTTTTGGAATTAGATTGTGGGTTGGCAGCACCTGGTGGTGCGCACCAGGGGTGCTCCTTGGCCTTGGCCTTGAGCAGCCATCCATGGCCTTCTTCGTTGGATCTGGGTCGATGTTACCCACGGAGCCAGTCGAGCCTGAGGCAAACTCTACTACACTGCATCCTGGGTCTCTACAGGGCTGCTTACAGGCCGTTGATAGTGAGCATGTCTGTCTCTGAATTAAATAGAGGGCTGCAGCCTGTATGGCACAATAGTTGCCATAGTTGCGTCAACACCCATGGCTTGGTACGCACGGAAATGGGAAGTCTGTAAAAGAAACCTTACCCTCCCACCCAGCGGGCATCCCGTAGGCCAGGCATCATGGGCAGGTGTTAGGAATGAAGGCATGCAAGATACCGCTACAAATGAACTTCCCTTTTCTTGGCAGGCTGCTACTTGCTTGCTAGGACCTCTGTGCCCTTTATCCATCATACTTTATGACTGCCATTTCCTGCTCAAATGTGCATCACTTTTATTCGATGACTTTAATGAAATACTTTAACGTTAGTAATGACTCATTTATCATCAATACTTCACCCCAGCTGTGCAGCTAAAGCACCACTGTGAAGGGTAGAAAAGCACCACTCTAATCATGTCTCATTAGATGCTGACAAGCTTGAGACACCAAACTGTGGTTTCATAGTCACTGACAGTCCAAACAAATTCACTGCCACAATCCCCCCCTTTGACATTCTATGAGGCTTTTTCAGCATTGTTAACTGTCGCTGCTCGCCAGTGTCTCCTAGCCCTGCTCCTGCAGCATCCCTGCTCTGCACGTTTTAAATGTCTCTCTGATCTGACACACCCAGTCCTGCGCATCAAGTACTCCACTAATTGGCTGATGCGCTGAATCAGGAGCATTACATCAGTGAAACATGTAAAGAATACAGGGAAGGTTACTCCTGGAGTCGGGCTGGGATCACTGTTGTGGGCTCCCAGGATTGTTCTGGACATGTTTACTTGTCCGATACGTGCTGAAATGCCATTGGCTTAATTAATGGATGTGACAGGCCTGTTAAATAGCCTCTGTAAAGTGCATGCTAAAGTGTGCTGTTTCTACGGTGCATTTTTCTACCTAAAATGAAATTCTTAGTTTTAGCTTTGCAGTCATGCAGTCGTGGGCACAGGAGAGCCGAGTTTTTGTTTGCATGTGTGAAGTAACTGAAGTGTGAATCTCTCCCTAGCTGATCTTGCCAGATGCCATGAAGGTGTTCCCAGTATACATGAACAGCCTAATAAAGAGCGCCGCCCTTGTGGGCAGTCCAGATCTCGCCACAGATGATCGCGCCATGCAGAGGCTGGCCGTTACCACCATGGGTGTGGAGGATACCCAAGCCTTCTTCTACCCCCGGCTCATTCCCCTGGTGAGAGGGGAACAGACACTGTCATTGTCATTAACTCCTCGTCATAAACTGTAATTCTGTAATAAAGTCAAGCACACACATACTGTACCAGTCAGGTGTTTGGACACATCATGTTATCTTACTCGGTTTTTGCTGAAATTAAAAGATTAGCATTTGTAAATAAATGTCTAATGGTGCAAGGTAAGAAGTATAGCATCAGCTGTCTGACTGGAGAGTTAGAAGTTTGCTCTACTGGATAATTTCTAAAAATGTGGAAAACAACAGACAAACACATTTTTCCCAAATGGTTGAACTAGTGATAGAAAATCAAGCTAGTTTTGGGCAAAAAGTAAGTCAAGGAGAAGTAAACCACAAGTGCAGGTCATCATGCTGGTGTGAACTCTCAGAACCATGCAAATGCCGTTATGGAGAGAAATTCGACACTACACACACAACAAATTGTTCACACCATACATATATACACAACACATACATACACATACTTGACTGGTGGGGTATGTTATTGAGGTATTAGGTAATGTGAGTATTGCACCCAATTATAAAGGGCTGAGAATCATACAGAGTTCTCCTTATATGGATTAAAGCATCCTGGATTAAAGTGCTGACTGTCTGCTTTAATTAGGGAGTATTTCCGTTTGTACAGAGGGAACAGTGTGGGAATTACTGCTGTTTGAAATAATTACTGTCCAAATACTTACAGTAAATTGTTTCCAAAATTCCAGAGACATCCCAAATGCAATTTTTTTAAGTAACGGTCAAAAAAATCAAGCAAGGATATTTTCAGCAAGTTTGTTTATTGATGTTCGCTTGTGAAAGGGGACAAAAAGAGACTGTAATCCTCCCCAGTTGCTATTTAGCACAGACTCCAGTGGTGTATGTTTCTAAGGGTGCAACACTTCCCAAACCCTAACCACCCCCCCACAGGGCGCTCTAGACGCCGATGTTGAGGGCGTACCTCCATCAGTGCGCTGTTCTGAGGAGCGACTCTCCGACACCCAGCTCTTCCTCCTGGAGAACGGGCATCTCCTCTTCCTCTGGCTGGGACAGGCCTGCCCCACGGAGGTTGTTCAGAACCTCTTCAACGTGCCCTCTCTGGTGCACATCAGCCCGGACGCGGTGAGATGGCGCCCTCTGGTGGCGTTACGTCTTTATCCTCCCAGAGATTTTAGAGCTCTACACTCATTTCTGTTATGATGATTTACATCAGATATACTTTTCTAAGGGACATACTGATGGATTTATTGTTGGGCTAATTGATTAATGGAACATAATTATTGATTAATTGAACATATTCTGTCCATGTGCCATACAGAAGTCTTTACCTGAACTGGAAACTTCTCAGTCGAAGAGACTTCGCTCCATTATCAAGCTTATTCAGCAGGAGAGAGCTCATTCATTGAAGGTAAACAGGATGAACTTACCTCATTTTTCAAATTTGGCTTCACCTGCAGTATAGCCTGGGGTTCTAGTGATCTGGATTTTCATTTTTTGTGCCATTTCACATCAGCCTCAATCATTATTGATGACGGCATCAGCCAAATGGAGAAACGGATTTGTGAAGATATAAAAATGAATTTATTGCATAAGGAAGTACACACTTGCACACAAGTGCCCACATCCATTTTCAGAGCAAATCGTGCTTATTACATGTTTTGGTGAAGTACATTGCAGAAGTACTTCAAATTTAGGGTTTCCATATAGATATTGATGGATAAAATTAAAAGTATGTAGTTAGCTGGATATTGAGAAGATTTGAATGTTCAGGTCCCTAAATCTGGCCCCATTTGTATTCGCATAGTAGGGAGACGTGTTTGAATGCATTGGACACTTAATCTGTTCCTGATGATCTACCGTCCTGTTGGCTTTCACTCCAACCCTAGCGCACACCTCTCATAAACACCAGAGATCCTGTTTAGCTGCTAATTAATGGAGTCAGATGTGCCAGTTTGCAATGAAATTGAGCCCCTAAGAACCATACTGGGCCAACCCATGTTGGGGTACTTTTGAGAAAATGGGACTCAAAGTTGCCAGAGTAAACACTGCACCTAGAGTCATCTAGTTTAAACACTGCATTTGGTACAAACTCAAGATATGTAAAATCATGCACATGCACTTCTTGTGCAGGTTTTGGATGCCCTTCTGCTGCATTAAATTGAAACCAACCTCCTTCTGAGGAGGAAGCATAATCTTCTGATTCATTTGGGACAAACTTTGGGTCTCTGTCATCTTCCACTTCACCATCATCATCAATCACAATAAGCAACTCCTCATCAGTGAGATACCGAGCTGCCATGTTTACAATGAATTATGGGAAGGTTGTGGGATGGCGTATTATGGCTAAGGCAGTGCAGTGCATATATACAGGGGCAGAGAAGACATTTGCTTGTATTAACAATCCATGTGGGCAGATTGGGTTGGGGCTGTTAGGAAATGTAGATCTCAGTTTTCTGCACATGCTGACTACCACAACTCAATTTCGGCAAAAGTGCGGGATGGCCCGGTATGGTTCTTAGGGGCTCAATTGTACAGTGGGGTGCAAAAATTTGGGCACCCCTGGTTTAAATGTCTGTTGCAATTAATCTCCAAGCGATTGAAAGCAAACCTGAACACTAACTGCTACAAGGTGAAACATGACGCATTTCATCACATTTTAAAGCAAGAATAATTTTTATTTTTAACTTTTTACAGTTTCAAAATAATAAAACAAGGAAAAAGGCCCTGTGCAAAAGTTTGGGAACCCTGTCAGCTAGTACTTTGTGACTCCTCCTCGGGCAGCTATAACGGCTTGCAAACACTTCCTGTAGCCAGCTAAGAGTCTTTCAATTCTTGTCTTTGGAATTTTTCCCCATTCTTCCTGACAGAACACCTCTAGCTCAGAAATATTCTTCAGCCTTCTTGCATGCACAGCATGTTTGAGGTCTCTCCATAGATTTTCAGTAATATTCAAGTCTGGGGACTGTGATGGCCATTCCAAAACCTTCATCCGTCTTTCCTGGAGGTGCTTCATGGTGGATTTTGAGGTATGCTTTGGGTCATTATCTTGCTGGAATACCCACCATCTCTTCAACTTCAATTTCTGGACTGAGCTTTGAACATTAGCCCATAGAATGTCTTGATATTTGGTGGAATCCATTCTTCCTTCCACCCGCACAATATTGCCTGTGCCCCCAGCTGCTACACAACGCGGAAGCATAATGGATCCACCTCCATGCTTAACAGTTGGCAACGTGTTCTTCTCTAAAAATGCTTCACCCTCTTTTCTCCAAACATACCTTCTTTGGTTGTGACCAAAAAGTTCAATTTTGGTTTCGTCAGACCAAAGCACATTGTTCCAATAGGCTTGAGGTTTCTCAAGGTTTTCTTTTGCATACTTCAGATGCTTAATTTTGTGTTGAGGTTGTAGAAAAGGCTTCTTTCTTGCAACTCTGCCATGTAGGTCTTTGTTGTTTCAGGTACGCTGTATTGTTGTCCTGTGAACAACTAGACCTGTGTCTGCTACTGTTTTTTGCAGCTCTTTTGCAGTGATGAGTGGGCTCTTCTGAACATTTCTCACCAGATCTCGGGCCATTCTATCTGAAATTTTTCTTGGTCTTCCAGATCTTGCCTTCACTTCAATTGTTCCATTTATTTTCCATTTTCTTACGACGTTTCTGACAGTAGACATGGGTAGTTTGAAATGCTGCGAGAGTTTTTTTGTGGCCCTCTCCTTGTTGGTGGAAGTGAATTATCTTGATTTTGACATCATTGGACAACTGTTTAGAGGAACCCATGGTTTTTAACACCAGACACAACAGCCACCACAGTCGGATACTTAAGAAGGCATGGAGTTACTTCAGAATATACAGTTCAACCCTGGAATTATATTCACTTGACTCACTGAAGCCCTAATGAGTAAATCACCTGGGTCTGGGCCTTAGTAATCATCTTCTTAAAAGGTAACAAAGAATAATCCAAAAGTGTTCCCAAACTTTTGCACAGGGCCCTTTTTCCTTTCTTAGCATTTAAAAACTCAGAAAAATTAAATAGAAGGAAACTTTGCTTTTAAATTTGCAGAAAAGTGTCATGTTTAACTTTGTGGCATTTAGTGTTCAGGTTTGCTTTCAATCACTTGGAGATTAATTGTAACAGACATTTAAACTAGGGGTGCCCAAATTTTTGCACCCCACTGTAGATCTGCAGGAACAGGGTTGGAGTCTGCAGCTATATTGAGTTTCTCTCTTGTTCTCCCAGCTCCTGATAGTGAAGCAGAAGAGCCAGCAGGAGGCACTGTTTCGCCAATATTTGGTGGAGGACAAGAGCCTTCTTGGAGGAGCTTCCTACATGGAGTTCCTGTGCTTCATCCACAGGGAGATCCGCCAACTCCTCACTTAACCGCCAGGGTGTGGCTCCACCTCTAAAACCACAAAAACCTGCCACCAGGCAATCACGGTTCTGAAGTTAATGCTCATCTCTGCTTTTTTTTTCTGATGGGAGTTCCTTTTGATTGTCTATAGTGCAATACATGAGCCACACAATATATGCGTTGGATTTGAAAATTGCAAATGGTAGAGGCTGGCCACGTTATTTTCAATATTTACATCTATTTCCTGAGGAACATTAAGAATTATGAGGCCTGTTCATACTGTGACAAGGCTCAAGTACTTGGGCTGTGCGGCAAGGCTTCTGTCATGCATTGTAAAAGTGGTCTATGCATCTATAAGCACATATCTTTTCCAATATGGATGTTGATATTTTGCGTGAAGTCACTGATATTTTTTCTCTAGCAGCACCTTCCCCCTATATACAGACTGTGCCTTTTGGCCAGCGGATGATCTTAGATCGTTTTGGCTCTTTGACGATACATAAGAATACGTTATACAGTCAGTGCAGTTGTGTTTGGCATGAGAGTTGTTATTCAGAGGCTTCTTAAGCTCTTTGGAATGTTGTCAGTTTTTGAGATTTATCTTTGGGAATTATATGAAATTATTTTTCAATTTAGTCTCAATAATGTTATGCTCCATTTGATAGTGGAGGCTGCATAACAAACCCATTGAGAGCCAATAGTAATTTAATACAGAATGCACTCAGAGCAGTGATTCCATCTATTGAGTGAACAATGGGACATACATATAGTTTGTCATGTTAGATGATATGGTTGAGTTAGCTGTCCTTTAAACAGGCCCAGTTGTACACAGGAACCTGTGAAGAGCATGCTGAACCAATGGGCAGGGCATTGCTGTGACATGCTGAGTTCAGGCTTAAAATCTATCAAATTGAATGAAGGAAAGCACAGCTGGCTCATATTTTTCATCTGTTGTTTATTTTCTGCAGGCAGGGGGTAAAGGAGCCGTGGGAGTTCAATAAGAATTATTTGCCATTACTTTATGACAAGGAAAAAGCATTTATTTGATAGAATATGACAGATTTTTATTTTCTTTCAATTAAGTTTTTGGAATCATGGAAATTTGTCACCGTGCAGTTGTATTCTGACAATTATTTTTCTACTTCACACAAGCACAAGAAACTATAGGGAGTGGATGAGCTTTGATTACAGAATGGGAGGATTTCTAATCCCTGGCTCCTCTAAAATCCTTGCACAGCAGTTGCACGCACTTGGATCCACAAATGTTTGGCTCCAAATTTGGCCACTTTCTTGCTAAAATATTTCCTCATGCTTGATTTTGAATGTAATTTTTTCTGAATGAGCAAAGACATTTCCTTTTGAGTTGGGGACTGTGTTGCATGGCTGAAGTTGATGTATTGCAAATATTAATTAACATGCCTATTATTCTTGTCTGTTATTTGTTAATTTATTGTACAAAATTACCACTTGTACATTTCTGTCTTTTGATTCATTCTCGACGAGTGACTATATGTTTTATGTTTTTTGCCTTAAATGAAGCTCAGAGGTTGTAACTTGAGAATATTTCATTGATTATTGTATTAATTAACCACTAAGAAGAATTGTGTTTGTATTCATCTCAGGTAATACATATTTTGATGGAGGTGTTGTGAATACTTATGAGAAAAGAGGGTTTGCATACTTTTGTCAGAAGGGGATTGAATACTTATAAAAAAGAGGGTGAAAACTTTTTAAAGAGGGGATGTTAATACTTATAAAAAAGAAGGTGTGAATACTTTTGCCACAGGCAATCTGAATATGTATGGTAAGAGGGCTCAGATACTTTTAACGGAGCAGGTGAGAATACTTATATAATTAGGAAGAGGTGTGAATAATTATGACAAGGGGTGTGGATACTTTTGAATGCTTATAAAATCAGTAGGGGGTGAATAATTTTGACAAAGGGGGTGAGAGTACTTTTAAAAATGGGGTGTAAATACTTTTGAGAGAAGGGATGTTAATACGTATGAAAAAAAGGTCTGAATACTTGTGACAGATGGGAGGTTAATACTTATAAGAAGAGGCTGTGAATACTTTTGACAAAGGGGGTGAGTATATTTCTTAGTGAGGGGGCGTAAATGCTTATAAAAAAAGGGGGATTTTAAAACTTTTGACGGAGGGGTGTGAATACTTAAAAAGAGGGTGTGAATACATTTGTCGGAAGCGGTGCTAATACATTTGACCCAAGTGTGAATTTCCAGAGGGGCGTGAGTGCTCATGAAAGAAGGGTGTGATTACTTTTTTTGGAAGGGGATTGAATACTGAAGAAAAAGGGAGATATGAATACTTTTGAAATCGGGGTTTTGAATATGAATGACAAAGGGGGTTTGAATACTTTTTTAAAAAAATTGGACTGTTAATACTTTTGACAGAAAGGTAGTGCATACTAACGAAATCAGTAAAGGGAGTGAATACTCTTGATATAGGGGGTAAAAATACTTTTTAGTGAGGGGGTGTGAATACCATGGAGGATGGGGTGTGAATGTTTATATAAAACAGGGATGTGAACACTTCTTAATGGAGTGGTGTAAATACTTAAAAAAGGGGGTGTGAATACTTTTGACCTAAGTTTTGTGAATTGACAGTGGTGTGTGAATGCTTATGATGGAGGGGATATGTATTATAAAAATGGGAGTGTTACGAGTTTTTACAAAGGCGGTTTGGATGCCTATATGAAAACAGGGTGGGAATTCTGTCGATGGAGGGGGCATTAATAAATTTACAAAGGTGGCATGAATACTTTGAATAGAAAGGTTGTGAATATTGGAGAGGATGAATATTTTTGACAAAGGGGTGAAAATACTTATGAGGGAGGGAGTGTGAACACCACTGAGGGAGGGGGTGTGAATGTTTATAAAAAAGAGATTGGAATAATTCTGACAGAGAGGGTGCAAATACTATTGAGGGATGGAGTGTAAATCCTTTTTAAAAAGGTAGCATGAATACTTTTGAAGGAGGGGGTATAAACACTTATAAAAAATGGCATATGAATTCTTATGGTGGAGGGGTGTGAATCCTGAAGAAAGAGGGTTTGAATATATTTGTCAGAAGGGGTTTAGAATACGTTTGACCAGGATTTAATTGATAGAGGGGTGTGAATATCTTTGAGGAAGCGGTATAAATATTTTGATAAAGGTAAATATTTTGATAAAGTTGATGAATACCATTGAGGGAGGGGTATGAATGTTTATAAAAATGGAGAGTGAATACTTTTGACAAGGGGGGTGAGAATGGTTTTGACGGAGGAGGTGTGAATACTGATAGAAAATAGAATGTGAACACTGTTGATGGAGGGATGTGTGAACTTAAAAAAGGGGTTGTGAATACATTTGTTGTAAGGGGTATGAATACTTGTAAAAAAAGAGGGTGTCAATAAGTTTGACAGAGGTGCTGTGAATATTTATGAGAAAAAGAGGTTTACTTATTTTTCTCAAAAGGGGATTGTATACTTGTAAAAAAAAGTTTTAAAACTTTTTATGGAGGGGGTTTTAATTATAAGGAGGAAGGTGTGAATATTTTTGCTACAGGGGATGTTTCCAAAACAGGGTTGAGCAACTCTGCAGTACTCTATGGTTGTTATGCTACGTAATTACATAATCGCCAGCTTAAGAATTTGTGATGAACATTGGCATTGATGCCAATTTGAAGGAACATTTTGGTGTGAATTGCAGCCAGAGTTGTGGCACCACCATCAGGTCAAACTTATCATTTTTTAAGAATTACATGAACTCAAACGGCTTTAATGGGAATTGTGTCAAATCTGCTTTCAATGTTCTATGTATACAGGAGGTAGTTGTTGATTGTAATGACCCTGTAATGTGTCCTGTGACAGCACCACTCAGCCAAATTTCACATTGTCAAATAACTCCGACAGTTTTGATAAGAATCGTGTCAAACTTTCAGTGATTGTTCCTGGTATAAAGAGGTGATGCTAGTGACCGTAGGACCTTCTTTGTGGCACCATCACCAGGCCAAACATTTAATTAAAAAATGCAAGAACTTGGGGAGTTTTAATGCGAATCCTATCAAACCTGCTGTCAACATTCCTGCTGCATTGAGTAGGAACCTTATTGACGTGGATGGTGCCATTACTTTGTCTGTAGTACCGTCATGAGGTCAAATTGCATTTCCAGATGAAACAAGTCAAACTGTTCTAATGAGTATCAGATCAACTTGGCTGCAAACGTCTTGAGCATAAAAGACCAATCCTATTGTTCTGGTGATACTGTGACTGTTCCTGTTGCACCACCTTCGGGTCAAATTTGACTTTCATTTAAGAAATGCAGTTAATGGATGCCTTCTAAATAGAATCTGGTAAAATTTACTGTGAAAATTTTTAGAGCCCGGAGTATTTCTCCCGTTAATTTTCTGGACTATAAACCCTTCCCTGTAGCATCACCACAAGGCCACACTCTGATTTTTTTTTTTTTTTTTTTTTTTTTCCTGCGGGGAGAATACCATCTTTCTGGGCATGTACCCTGCTTTTGTCCACCAACATTACTTGTTTAGTCATCTACACCAAGGAGGTAATGTTTTTAGTTTGATTTTTCGGTCAGGCAGTTTTTCTGTAATCCTACAGACAAAGTTTTCGTGAAACTTGGTGGAAGGATGAGGTCTGGGTCAAGACGGAGCCCATTACATTTTTGGAGGGGATCCAAATCAAAGGGTTGACACAAATTATTTTCACTGTCAATAACATTGCAAGAGGGCATTTGCTCTTGGGGAATTAATGTCATACATCTTAAAATCCAGTCGATAGTAAATTTCAGTTGTTATACAACATGGCCAATTATAAAAAAACGATGGTTATGCTTAAGAGATTTTTGTATCATGAAAGAGTGGACTATTGGCCTTGGCGGAGAACTGCGCTCTCCAATTGCCACTGTAATTATCCTGACCTCGAGGATACGGATGCCACAGACCTTAAGCCCACCCTCCCCGGCGTCCCCACCTTCTGCCCACCACGAACACCGCCAAACTTTTTAGTCCGTCGCAGTGCCTGGCTCCCATCAATTCAGGACGAAGATGCCGTGGCACTTGATTTCTCCAGCTCATATGACGGCCAGCCCTCGCTGTTTTTACACTATCCAATCACACACTGCCTGGGCCGCTGGAGGATCTTGTATTCAGCGAACAATTTTGCTCGTACAGCTACACCTGCCTGGCCAACTAGGAGTGGCATTAGAGAGCGAAGAGTAACAAATTTTGACTGCCTTAATCCCAGTTATCTCCAGCGAGGCAATGTCGATTAATTCCTCGCCCATGTGGACATCTCGCTACCCTCCTGGGATTCAAACATCTCTTAAAGGCCCGTTGCCTACTTATATGTTTAAAATAGATTTTTTTTTTTTTTTTTTAATGTACGATATAATACATCTAATTGCACAAGAAGACAGATATGAGTTCCAGTAATAAGGACTAATTAAGCGAGACTATTGAAAGGTGTTATCAAGATGTCAAATTTTATTGAAGATAAATGAATGGAATCCATCTGCAAAAACACGCATCTTCAATGACACGAGAGGGAGGTTTTAAAATTGTTTTAATGATTGCTCCACAAGACATAAAAAAAACTTGCAACGTGCCCTCCATTGAAATAATACTGTGCATTTACTTGTTTTACAGCCTGCAAATTTAAATTGTCATATTGACAATACTTTGAAAATTAGATTTTGATCATCATGCAATGAAGACAGCACTGATGACGATGGAAAATGCTTCATAAAGAAATACAAATTACATTTAGAAAATTAACAACCGGACAATTCCATTCCCTTAACTCACGAACTGCATATTTGAGGTAAACTCTACTAGATAGGTGTGCTCATATTCATACCTAAACTCTTCCATGACCTAAAATTTACCAGGAAGCGCATATGATCTATTCTGAGACATTGGATAAAACTTATATCATTGTACATCATCTTTAGAAAATTCTATAAAGCATTTATTGAGCAGCATAGAACATACCGTGTGCGATTCATATTCTACCAAAGTTGCAGTGCATAAGATATAATAAAGCACTGATGTTTTTGAAATATTAAGTATGCTGTCTTGTGATGAAAAAATGTGCTATCCTTTATGACTTAATGAAGTCCTGACGAGCAGCATGGCATACTGTGATTGGCAAATAAATGTAAACTATCATCCAGCTCTCTTATTTCAAACAATAGCATGAACATCTTTGTTTATACACTTGTCTCACACAGTTATTTATTGGTTTCAGTCACGATGGAAGATTGTAGAGACCTCTAAAAGAATGGCTAAATCAATCGACTCTCCTTAGAAAAGTTCATTTTTAAGGTGGTTAACGTTTGGCCAACATTCTTCCACTCAGTGCTGTCAGTGGAAGGTTGTCAATAACAGGAGGAATCCCTGGTGAGGCTGTCTTCTTAAACCAGCCTAAGCAGTTCAGGCAGGTTTCTGCTGAGCTTTTGACTTTGAGCTGGTCTACCAGCTGTTCTCCAGTCGGTCTGCCTATCTGACCAGCTGTGGATAACCAACTCAACTGGCTCAGAACAGCCACAGACTGCTGTAATCAGATAAAAACCAGTAAAGTCACCATAAAATCTTAAGTAGTTCTTGAGACCGTTCTGAATTAGATAGCAGTGCCAAAAACACAGGCTGTACCAACTAAAGCCACCACAGAATACCACCAGGAGTGTTCAGTGGGGATACTATTGGAGGAAAAGAGTACACTGACTGACAGTGAGAATGATCGTGTTATTAATCATAAACATTGATCCCCAACGTCGAATTTAAAACATGATTTGATATAGATTTATCCTGAACTTAGTCCGGCATTTGAAAGCAGTATCATCCATTATATTCTTCACACACACACACACACACACACACACACACACAAAGGTATGGCAAGCTGAGCAATCACTTACAATAGCCAAAGTGTGAGAAGAAGTTTGCAGTCACCAGAATTTACTTCTCCAACAATAGCATAATGGACCAATGTTGATTGAACAACTGATGAACTGCATTGCTGTATGAATCTAAGCCTTTTCCAGACAAAATTCAATGAAACAATAACAGTATGCTATCTAGTTTTGTATATATTTGAATATTTAAAATTAGAATTTTTAAAGTACAAATAAAATGGGAAGCTGGATCCAATGTGAAGAAGGAAGAAATGACAGTGTACAATCAATAGATCTTTGATTCTTGCTTCTAAATATTTAAAAAACCTAGAATATCAAATGTGACTTTCTCCAAAATTTCTTCAATGAACCATCCTGTTCAAAAAATATACGCATCTTGCAAAATGTGAGCGGTCAAACTAGCTCGGATTGCATGAAGCGCTAAGAAATTTGCTGCCACAGGTTGAGCTATCTATCAATACTGTGTCAAAAATCCTAGGAAGTATAGTAGTCTGTATGTTGAAGGATGAGAATTCAGCCATCGTTGGACTTCGTATGAGACTTGAGTTATAGGACGTTCTCAAAAATCTGCATTGACTTCATTATGTTTTCATCCTGCAGGGCAAATTGAGAATGATAAGTAATTATTCCTGGCAAAAGACAGTAAATTACTGAAAAACAACAACCAGCAAAATCAAACCAGCGGAAATGCCTTGAAGTTCTGCTTGCGTGTCGCAAGACGGATGTAACAAAGGACAAAACCAGTTTGAAATGGCCCTCAAGTGGACTTAGCATCCAAGAATGATGAGAAATTAATCTGGCAACACACAGTAAATAACTGACAAAAACAGTTGAGAATGACTGGGTATTATTCTGGCAAAACACAGCAAGTGACTGTGACAAGCCCAAATCAATCCAGAAAAAACACCCGGAAGCTCTGCATATGTTTCACAGGAAGGACTTGACAAAGGATGAAGCCAGTTTGAAATGGCCCTCAAGTGACATACTCGTTTTTCTGAGAAAACCTCATGCTGTTTCGAGTGCTTCACTGACCTACAGCAAAGTTGTCATCCATCATGTCCTTCCATGGTAATAAAACATATGGCAGACTGTTAGAACAGCAAACAAAAGAGGTGATTTGCATGTTCATAGGCAGGATAAATGGCAAAATGACTCACTGTTTGGCAGCAGTCAATAAACTCATCGATGGTCACCACTCCATCCTGATTTTTGTCCATTTTCTGGTGCGTATGTAATAGAAGAGAATTGGGAAACAATTCAGGTCAATATGCACTATCATACAGACCTAGTCAAAACTTTAGACTCCCCCATATTTTTCCAGCAATCAGATATTGAAAAAAGGGGAAAAACACCTTTAAGTTTACTAAAAATAATCCAATCCCTTAAATCTGATTTGTTCAAAATAACTACCATTTACACAAATTATTCTTGAGCATATTCTTGTAATTTTTTTTTTTTTTTTTTCCAGCAATGGCAGCTGTTGGTTGTGAGAGTTTACACTGGCATGGCTGTAGAATTTCTCACATATGTGCTGCACTTTTGGTCTTGCTTCATCTCGACCTTTCATGTCCAAGAAGTCTGAAGCCAGCTTGAACTTAATTCACTTTTTGGAGAATTAGTCTGTTTATCCCGTCAAATGTGGCTTCTGTAATGAATTCCTATATTTTGAGCACTATCTTAGGTGGAAAAATGTTCAACTTCTTACCATTCATATCCTCCCTTCAACCATTTGAGGCCATTTGAATTACCTAAAACAAAAATAACTACTACTGTATAACGCAAGTAAAGTGAGTCCAAACATTTGACTGGTATTGGACGCAAAAACAAAAATTAAAAAAAGATAATGTATGAATTTGAATCTAGCTATGAGCACTTTATGTCCACTGGCAACAACTGCAGAGGTCTTGAAATGAAGTTAAAAAACAAGTAGAGTAACAAAGAGTATATAAATGATTCAATCAGCTGGTTGTGGGAAAGATTGAAGTGCTTTGTGATTAAAATGGAAGCAACCTTCTGCAAGTCCCTCGACCACACTCACAACTCTAAGTTTGTAAGAGTATACTGGCCAGATTCACTAAGGGAGCATCCAGATTCTCCAAAAAGAGAGGAACCTTCCTGGCTAACGGACATGAACTGGTAGCCATGACAAGAAGCTCCAAATGGTCTATTTCATGAAGGAAAGGAAGCAATTAGCTCTTTATTTCATCCTTTTAGTGAGGAAACACAGGTCCAACCTTGGAAGAAAGGAAAGATCTAATGTGGACCACAATCCTTTGCAGCTGTAATGACTGGAAGTGTCATTCATGTCCCAGAGTTTTCAAATAAAGTGCAAGACTATCTTCGATGTCAAGCTCATGATGTATTGAAGGAAAGGACACCCATGTTTTCTCAAACATGTCCCAAGGTGCCTAAAAAATCTCCTGCAACGTTTCCTTGAATTATGTGAGGTTTTCTACTAAGGTCAAGGAAAAGTGGAGAGGAAAGGTAGAAGGCCGCTTGTTTAAGAGAATTTGGATACAGCCCAGGAGCTTTTGACCATTCAAATCTTTTTGCCCCAGCAAAATCAATAACATGGCCCATGATTGGCTAGGGTATTTGTCTTGTACCAAGCATCCACCATGTTACTGGTTTTGCAAGTGCTAAAAGGTTTGCAGTTGAAGAGCTGCGTGCAAGAAGTACTTAAGTCACAAAATGTCAGTTTTGAGATATTGATGGTCAAAGTTTTCAAAACATGCTGCAGATACTTTTTTTTTTTCAAGGTAGCTTATTATGGACTTGTACGCTAGATATAGGGACTAAACGTGGGTTCACCATTTTTTTATGGAATTATCATCCATTATTACCAAGAAATTGAGAAAAGTAGTTTTGGACTTAAGTACTTTTTCCTGACAAAATGGCTACTTTTTGTAGAAAAAAAAATCAGACTTGAGTACTTTTAACACCAAAAACTTTTATTGCTTAGTTTTCAATACAAACATGATATTTTAGCAAAGTTTCCTTGCTTAGAACTACTTAACACTAATATCCAAAGTCACTTAGACAATCAGAAAGGAATATTCAAAATGCAGAAAAACCTCATTTTGGAGAACCAGTCATCTTTCAAACAACACCTCCCTTCTACTTGAATGATAGCCTCAAAATCCTAACTTAGGTAATGTTTATAACAACAAAATCTACTTCTGGAAGTATGAACATTCCCTTGGTAACCATAGTAACCCCTCAATTCCAGCATTTTGATTGGCCAGTCATGGACTTGGGCACTTATTGCACAAATTTTATGAACTTGAGTACTTCTTGCAGAAAATTTTAGTGGATTCCAAAAACACCATATAACAATGAACAGGGGTGAAGTACTTCTTTTTTCCTAATTTTGCCATCAAATGATTCTTTTATCACTACAGATTCCAGAACTGGTGCCAGCTCGATTTTTTTCAAGAATGTGACTTAGGTACTTCTTGGACACAGGTCTTAAATTGCGAAAGGTTGTAATGAATCCAGTCCAGTGTGCTTCATCAGCTGTGTGAATTGAAAATGCAGTATTACCTGGAAGAACAGTTCCACATGCTGTTTTGGGGCTTCGTCTTTAAGCATTGGGTACGTACATCTCCCCATCATGTCATAAATGGCTCTCATGATGACCAGCATCTCCTGAAATCAGATGGAGGCACCTTATGGTACTGGCTTCTGACTCTTCCACTCGTGTTTAACAAAAATATGAAGGTGTTTTATAAGAGTGCAAGCGCCACTCTGCTGCAGTGACACTGTGTTCGCTTGTTCGTTATGATTATTTTATCAAAAGTCACATTTGCAAAAAAGCATTTGAAGGAAAAGAATAAATGATACCAGTATGTAATGTAAAGGTACTCACTCTAATCTGGAATGAGCCGGTGTAGGTGCAGGCTTTCATTCCATCCAATCAGTTACACACCTCATTCTATGAATCAAACCCCAGAGCTCTTGCTAACCTTGAGCAGTAGAATCAGGTGTGTAACTGATGAATGAAACCCCTGATGTAAGGGACTGGATCATTTATCTAAGGGTCATTTGGTGATATCTCCATACCTCTTTAGTGATGTATCCATCTTTGTTAATGTCGTACAAATTGAAAGCCCAGTTCAGTTTCTCGTGCACAGATCCCCTTAGCAAGATGGAGAGGCCCATGACGAAGTCCTGCAACCACAGCAAAAACCGGCCGCAGCTTGCATCACTGTATTTAGCATTGACATGAACACCAGGACAGTCAACATTACACATTCATATGGGGGCAGGAGGAGTATGAATAGCCATGACTCGTTTCTGCATCATCGGCTGTTTACCACAATGCACTGGGGTGATACCCCGGTTGGTATCCTCTACACGCTGGCCACATCCTAAAATCTGAAATATTGTTGTATTCTATCACAGAACATGCAAAAATTGCTCCTTAACATCAGTCTCTTGCTAAACCAATCTGACATCAGACATCTTGACAAAAGCAGACTCCAACTATTCCCCACAATGCACTGTAATAAACTACTGATGACATTGTTATGGCTTGGTGTTATTGACAGCAAGGACAAACAATAAGCTTGCAAGGGTAACGATAACCACTTTTAAGATGATTTCAAGGGCCCTGATTGACTGAGGCCTAAATAAATATAATTACATGGGATATTGTATGGTAATGGAGCTCAGCGAGTGATCATTTGATGGAGCTTAGAATCCCTTTCTCTTACTCACTCTGACAAACATGAAAATGTTAATTCTGTGAGATGATGTTATAGGATTCCACAGCAGCAATATAGTGGCATATTCCTTGTAAAAATACTGTATGTAAATGTTGATTTTAGTACTTGACCGTTAAGGCAGACCTTTTGGAAATTTTTAATTGAAGAAAAATATTGCTAAGAATGATGGGAAATGCATCCAAAAACTGCTTACCTCGAAACTCACAGATCCATTATGACCTGTATCAAATGCATTGAACAAAAAATGTGCATATCTCGTCGCATCTGAAAAGATATATATAAAAAAAAAAATTAAAAACATTAATTTGAGGTCAGGATGTGAATTTATCAAGGATCATTTAAGAAGTGACACAAATCATGTAGGCAATATCCCTCTAACCATACAAATGTATTGCCTGACATAATCTACTGATCTTTTTTTCCGCTTTGCTGTTGACTAAATTGGTTCTTGAAATCTTATTACCCTCTCCAGCAAGTTTGCCCCCTAAGGTCTGACTTCTCCTGCTGACAGGAACAAACTACAACAACTTCAATGCTAGTGTGTGTGTGTGTGTGTGTGTGTGCCTGTATATGTGAGTGTGTGTGTGTAGGTGTGATTGTGCGTGTATGTTTATATATGTGCTTGTGTGTATATGTGTTGTGTATATGTGTGTATATGTTTGTGAGTGTGTGCATGCTTGTGTGTATATGTGTGTATGCATGTATTTGTGCGTGTATGTGTGGGGTTGTATAGCTATACTTGTGAGAGACAACTCTTGAGAAACCACTGATGTTGTGAGGATGTTCAGGGTTGTGAGGACATTTTGGGTGGTCCTCACAGTGGATTACGGAGGATTACGGCTAATTGGTTAAAGTTAGGATTAAGGTTGCAGTTAACATAAGGCTAAGGTTTGGGTAAGGCATGTTAGCCCTGTGAGCATATGTACATGTGCGCACATGTGTGTCATTTGTAAATAAGAGCACAGAAGTACACTGAGGTCCATCTCAGTGCAGTGGAACAGACGATGACCAGTTCATGGAGGCGATCATAATGATGAATGACAAGCAATGGAAAGTCCTGCAACAGGCGACTGTCACCCAAACCAAGCCGAGCATAAAGACATGCATCAGAGTGCCTCCATCACCACTGACACATAATCATTTTTCTCTTTCACAATCGATTACTTTCTCTCTTTTTTTTGTGGACGCGCAAAGTGAAGGACTCAAAGGCAAAGAACAGTTCTTGGCAAAAGAAGGATAATTGTATCTCCCCGGATGATAGTCGGGAGATACTATGGTTTAGTTCTGGGGCTGCCGCCGCGCCCGCAGAGATTTTCTGTTCCAGGCTCTGGAGGCTTCAGTGTTTATAGGATTTTTTTTCTAAATTTGCTTAGTCAAAGATGTTTATTTGACAACGCTCAAGATCAATTTTCGGCAATTTCCAACATCCAACATGGCCGCCGATGGCCATTTTGTCGAAATTTTTTTTTTTTTGCAGATTTTGTGTTTTCTAGTCATTTCGAGCCATTTTGAGCAAAATAAAATTTATTTTTTTTGGTTATAAGTCACCTCTGGACTTAAAAAATTTTAGGGTTAGGGTTAGTTAGGGTTAGCTGCTGCGCCTGCAGAGATTTTATGTTCCAGGCTCTGGAGGCTTCAATGTTTATAGGATTTTTTTTCTAAACTTGCATAGTCAAAGATGGTTATTTGACAAAGCTCAAGATCAATTTTCAGCAATTTCCAACATCCAATATGGCTGCCGGCGACAAAGAATAAAAACGGTAACATAGCGACTCTAAAAACTTGCAAGTGATCTCTGATGGGGATCGGAAAGATACACGACTCGGTCCCTGTGGCAACCGAGTTATCTAGTTTACCATACTGCATTTAATATGTGGATGAATGGACCTATGGCCGTGAGTTCAGCCTCGGGCCTCCCAATTTTCCTTTGTGAATACCAAAACTCAAAATAGTACCAGTGAAAACAAACTTTAAGGATGCACTTGATCAGAGAGTGAAGTTTATGTGATGTAGGTAGGATTTTACAAGTAGGCCTATTCTTTACTATGAGCCAGTGCATGGCCTTCACTAGCTTTCATAGATACGTCATAATATTTTTAAACAAAAAGCATTTAATTCTTATGGTTGAGTTGTTAACACAAATTATTTGTTCTAAACATTTTATTGACCAATTGACCTGGCTTTTTAACTTGTGGATATGCTACGCGTCAGAACAAGTTATTTTGGGGACTCAGATATGTAAATGAGTCACTCTCTCACTCACTCGGCTGTTTGCAGATTGATATCTAAACGTAATTTGGCATGCTACTGCAACTGAGTTCAAAGTCATAATAATGAGGATGTACGGGTTTTCACGATACCCATGAGCTGTTTGTGGAGAACCTTTGGTTTGCCTGTATTGGGTTGTGAACTTATGATGGCACTGACCTTATTGGAAAAAAACAGCTATGCCTTCTCAAGGTCGGTGCAACCCAAAATAACAACCCTGGTGCCCTGACGCAATTAAACTTACAGTAAAGTTCCTCTGCCTGAGGTGGAATTTACTGAGAAAGAAAGCTGAAATGTAGCATTATCTTCGACAGGAGAGTCACATTCATAAAAATAAGCCAAACTTACCTCCCTGGGGGAAGAACTGAGCATAGATACTTTTAAACGTGTCTTCATTGACAACCCCACTCGGACATTCCTGTAAACACAATCACAAAAGAGGATCCTACTTCTGTACCAGGCCGATCCCTTCTGGCTTTCAAACATACTCACTTACAAACTTAGGCAAATGCTAAACTTGCGTAATTGTACTCCACAAGTAATTATTAGACTGGAGGTAATTTCACAGTGCAACTGTTCAAGGTTGCTCTTCGTATATATGCACAGAATGTATTCAGCTTAATGATGTGCATAGTTTTTACTTATTGTAATAATGACGTTGGACTAAACAAAGATGTGCATGGAGAGAAGGAAGAAATTTATGGGGAAATGCAGCAGCTTTACTTAATGCCATGAAGGCAAGAACAATATTCTGAGGCTATGAAGCACATCGAGAGGAGCTCCTCTTAAAATGTGCGGCTTACATTTCAGTATACTGTGCCTTCAAGTGAATACTCATTAACTACAGTAACTGCATAACAACACCTTGTCTGTTGCATAGAATAGGACTCATACTTGAAGTCATCAGCATTTTATCTGAATGAATGAATGAATGAATAATATTGTTTCAGGTTGTCTCGCAATGACTTAGTTCTTCCCATGTTGTATTTTAAAAAGCTCAGTCCAACTTCATCATCCTACTGTAAACTGCACTGTTTTACCTATGATCATAGCTAGAACACAACCGGAGGCAATGAGAGTTCTGCTGAAGTACAATTGCTTGAAAAGGTGAAATCCTCCATTAACTGTAAGGACGCCAGCCTCGGCAAGACCAGGGGCTCAAAGACTGGAGTCTACCCTCCTCTGCAGGCAGTCTCTCTTCGCTCTGATTGGCTGAGGAACAATATTACAGTGAGGGGTTTCTTGCCCCAGTCAGCGAAGAAAAAGAGCCAATGTGACATCATAATATAAATGGATGTACTGTATAGCAATGTAGTATATGTCCTGTTGTAAAACAGTGGAAAAGAACAGATATTAAGAGCTTCAAGGGATGGCCCAATTTTTGGATTTTTAAAATACTGTACATTATTTCATTTATAGCAGGTCGTTTAATAATCTGCTCATTTGACACAATTTCATTGGCCCATAAATTTGTTGTAGGCATTTAAGGATCAATTTTTGGATGACCTTCAATGGGTTTCATTTCTAAAGCAGCTTTATCAGTATAATACCAGTCATCTCAAAACTAGTACAGTACAAGCTTCTGTAATAATAATCTCTCACAGCAAATGGAACCTCACTTAACCTGAAACTGAAACAATATAAAAACACACAAAGTAATTTATAAGGGAAGCAGCAGTAGCTCTGTTGGTCCCTGTGGGAGGTACTCACATTTTTGAAACCTCTGTAGAGGATCTGAAGTTCCTTCTTTGTGAACTTAGTCTCTGCCTCCAAGTGCTCCAAAGCCTCTGGGCGGTGACGCACCATTGACTGCTCCAGCTCATCGTCCACATTGTCTGCAACAACAAACCACGCAGGTGAAATATGTGGGCGCCATAGAACTGCTGGCTGTCCGTCCAGATGTCCGTCTGCCTGTCTGTTCAGAGCCTCCACTGTGCCTGTGATCCACACAGTCTGAAATAAGCAGGAGTATTCTGAGGACGCGGGGATGTCGGTCTATTTATTTTAGCTCTTAAAAATGTGTCCCTTCAGCAGGTGTTGGTAAGGATGCTGGCAGATCCTGTAGCAGATGCTATTCAAACAGTGAAATCCATCCCTGATACACTGCAAAATACTCAAGCAATCATAATCCTAAGCACAATGTCATTAGATTATGTTACCTTATCATACGTTACAGTTATTTTGCCCGACCCGTTCATCCCCAGTGACTTAGAGCTGATTAGACAAAACAGGGTTCAAAGTGAAGTGGGGTTCAAGGCCTTGTCCAACAGCTGCACTTATGTCTTTGAATGACCCATCTTCCATGCCCAGCTGAATACTGTTAGGTTACAGCATAGACCACCCCTTACCAAAGCAGACACTCCCATGGCTGTTTTATTCTGGTAAGACATGCGTCTGGAGACGGTGCCTGATGACCAAAGTGGGGTCAAAGAGACAAAAAAAAAAGTGTTTTCTGACAGCGCCTTGTACTTGTCGAATATTTGTAACGTTGCAGACCCTGACTTTGGTTGTATAATGTTTTCATTGGTTGGATGAACCGAGAGTTTGCTGTTTTTCATAGATATAAAAAGTTGATACAGTAGCTTTGGCCAAGGTTGATCATAAAAAATAAATATATATCATTACAATGGGATGACATCTTGTGCCACAGACATCATTCGACACTTGGTTTAACTCCGTAAAACCTACAGACCCAAAAGTGGGTCTGTCACATGCAGCTTTTGTATTCAAGCCTGTAGAACATCAGAACCATTTAAAATTCTAGAGGAGATTCCAAGGTTTCCAACAATCCCAATTATGTCTTGTAGAATTACAGGGAAATGTGTATAAAATGATTTACAAGATCCAGATATTTTCCTTTTCATGTAATTCTGTGGCTGTGAAAACATGGCATCCTGGGTTTGAATATTTCTTTCAGTATAAGCATGATATGGCTCTAGTGAAGCACCGCAACCAGCAGATACAAAATATGTATGTGACATTGTCCCACAATATGAACAGAATGTGTTGCCTGACTTTGAACTATTTAAGGGAAACCTTAAGGGAAAAGTTAAAAGCATCTGCATCGTCCAACACTTTTCTTAAGGTGTTTGTTGGCAAGTCTTACGAGTACAAAACAACCTTAAACCTGAAGTGGAAAACATCAATGTTAGTCACAGGAACACAAATGTACAATACCTCAAGTACGGAACAGAAATCTTACCCACAGCTGCTAGATTTCAAATGTACTGTATGTTACAAAATTCTTTGTTTCTTTCCATCTCTTTGCCTTTTAAATCAGGCCCTTTAACAGAAACTATTTATTTGTATGCTATCCTTACACAATATGGTCTTATACCTTCATAATGGGACTTATTGATCCATACTTTAGGGCGATGTAAAGAAGTTCACTCCATATCTGCCATTAATTTACCATTGGTGTGAGATACTTGGGTGTATGGTTTCATAAAGTGAGAGAACTCAGATAGAAGATATACTTCTACCGAACCCCCTGGGGGAATTTGTCCTCTGCATTTGACCCATCCTGGTTGCTTAGGAGCAGTGGGCAGCCACAGCGGAGCAGCCAGGGACTAACTCCATTTCTAAAGCCAGTGTCTCAGTCAGGAGCACTGGTGGGAGTGTTCCTGTAGACTAGAGCATATATTTCAGGGTGTGGAACACCAGAGTATCCAGAGAAAACCCACGTGCACACAGAGAGGATGTGCAAACTCCACACAGAGAGGTCCTGGCTGACCACGACCTGAACCCATTGCCTCCATAAGCTCAGGCAACAGTGCAAACCACTGCAGCAACCATTACCCAACCAGGCATTTATGCTGCAATTCTGCTTTGTAAGCACTTTGTCTAAGATTTATAACGAACAATTTCTTTCTCGTCCACAGTTCATTTTCTACCATGAAATAGTGGTACAGAATTGCAGAGTCATGGCCATTTAAAATACAGATGGTCTAATCATCAAACTCCCAGGTACATATGGATGGCTGACCCTGAAACAGGAGTCAGGCAGCGAAGACTTGCACAGGTCGGCCAAAAGAATGACTCCATGATCCATAGAAAACTTTTCACCAAGTGGATGAAACTATCTGTCTGACTATCTGTGAACATTTTTGCTAAGAAAGCTTTTCCTTTCAGTGTAAGAGGATTTTATAAATTGTGTCTGCATAAATGATGATGAGTGTGGTAAATATCACTTTCCTGCACATATTCTTGTAATCTCCACATGTTCTGACTTCACTTTGTAATGTCTGCTTGTGCTGACGTCATTTTGTGATCTTGGTTTGTGCTGACTTTATTTTGTAATCTCTGTTTGTGCTGACTTCAATATGCAATCACTGCTTGTGTTGACTTTATTTTGTAATCTCGGTTTGTGCTGACTTCAATATGTAATCACTGCTTGTGCTTTATTTTGTAATCTCGGTTTGTGCTGACTTCAATATGTAATCACTGCTTGTGCTGACTTCAATATGTAATCACTGCTTGTGCTGACTTCAATATGCAATCACAGCTTGTGCTGACTTCAATATGCAATCACTGCTTGTGTTGACTTTATTTTGTAATCTCGGTTTGTGCTGACTTCAATATGTAATCACTGCTTGTGCTGACTTTATTTTGTAATCTCGGTTTGTGCTGACTTCAATATGTAATCTCTGGTTGTTTTCACACTTGGTGCTTTTCAGCCCTCAAAACGAACTCAGATCGATGACTCAGCATTTTTTGTGCATATGTGAACACAACAACCGCACTCAGCCCCCTTTAAAATGAACCATACTGAGACCACCACGGGAGGTGGTCTCAGTACAGTTCGCTAAAAAGCCACAGTACAGTTCACTTAAGCTACGTATTGTGAACACAAAGCGCGCCGGGTTTACTTCGCCTTTTTGCACTGTATTGTATTGAACAGAAAGAGGAATGAGGCCCCACCAGAGCTGAAGTGGACCAGAAAGAGAACCCCATCCTCTTTGAAATAAACTCACAATGTGAACACAAAAAGAACTGAGTTCATTTTCTATTGGTCCTCTTTTTGGTCCACTTTTAGAGGACTGAGTTTGGTTCTTTTAAAAGAGACTATGCGTGAAAACGCCTTCAGTTTGTGCTGACCTCATTTTGTAATCTCTGCTCATGCTGACTTCCGTTCCCCAGGTTTGTCCAACCTAACAGCATTGATTTCTGTCAACACATCTTCATGAAGACCATGAAACCAAATTTTGTGGAATGGATTGTAACATTTTTATTCATAAATCTATATGGGCTAAGGGCAAATGTGGACAGACTTATTACAGCTACATCATGAAAAGGGCTAAAATGCTACATGTGAAGAAGTTGAAATAAAGACAGCAAAAGAAATACAACTAGCAATATTTTTCTCAAAGTAAAATGTTTATATTGTAAAGAGCAGGGCTCTCCATCCCAGTGTTTGTCCATTAGGCAGTGTGTGCTGTTGCTCTCAGTTGTCTTGCCCATCAATTCCACAGAGAGCACTCTCTGCTCAGTGACATGCCGTTATTCGTGTAGTCAGTGCACTTCACTAAAAGTTTCCATTACAGTGAAAAACTGGAAATATGTTAGAGGCGCTATCTTCAGAGTTGTAGGCTTAATCAATAATCTCAACAACTACAGTGTCTACACTCTTTCATGCACTTCAAGAGCTTTTCATCACAATTTCAATAAATACATTTTGAGACATTTTCAGCTAAATATTTTTTGAGAGCTCATAACTGAGCGAGTGGCATCAAGTGGTCCATCTTTAAAGCCAAACTATTTCAAAATCAAACGATAAAATACAGAGCACAGTCAATTTTTGGCTTATTTTCCCGCAAAGACAATCCCCAAACACAAGAATGCCAAGAGCGCAGTAAATTCATGCATTGTCTAGAATTACATGCCACCAATCAAGGAAATCTCAGCGATCAACATCCTACTATCTGAACCAACAAAGTATGGTCCTTTGCATGTTGAATAAATGATTGCCAATGGGAGGTTTGTTCATTTTGCTGACAAGGAGGGGCTCAGGACTGAGGTGCACACAAGAAAGTAAGTTTCACACTGTTTATTGAAACCAAAATTGAGGTCAGACAGTCCAAATCGATGATCAGAGGTAGGATAGCTATACAGAATCTCTGAGCACAAAATTTTGTTGTAAACAGGCAGGAATCCAAAAAGCAGCCTGGCAGAATAAAGTACAGGAAAGGAGGCAGAATCCGAAACCTAGTGATACAATCAGAGTCATGACCCGAGGGCAAACAGACGCAAAGGAAAATCTAATATCCGTAAAAAAGAAAGTCAGAACACTGTGAATCAAAACTCAGAAAAAATGCTTGTATCTGAGGAAGTACTGAGATAAACTCAACACAAGTGAAAAACAGAGAGCATAAATAGAGAAGGAGGTGACTAGGAAAACAAGAGACAGGTAGACTGGAAGCAGGAAAGAGCAGAGAGGGGTATGGTCACTAATATCCTGTTCACACAGAAACTACACTAGTGCCCCATCACTCACGCTCTTGTTACTTCCGGCGAAGCATGACATGAAAGTAATGATTAGAACATAATCAAGTCATGAGCAGAACATGATCAGAGTTTGAAATCCAAGACCGCCTGAAACTGCGCAAGTGGCTTGCTTATTTTGGACATGCACAAAATTTGCATTATAATTTTGTGGGCAAAAGTGGGAGGAGCTTATACGTGGCAATAGAAGAGTATGATCGGGTTATAATCAGAGTTTGAAAGTACAAGGCCAGGTACTCGCCGAGAATGAGCGTGACATGAAATCCAAGTTCAGCGTAAGAGTCAGGAACAAACGCAACAAAATTTAGTGGTGCAACTGCTCTGATCATGCCACATAAGTGCCCGTCTCATGCCACGGTCATGTTGCACTACCTCTGTTCTTATTAACTTCTTTCTTAGCTTTTGTAGCGCAAGTGCTCAGACCAAACTTGGCTTATGCTCTGATCATTTTCTGACCAATCCGCTAGCGTGCTGAATCTGCCGCGCTCATGCTCTGACTGAGCAGATTTGAGTGCAACCCTATGAAAACTGCCAATTTTTTTCATTTCTTATCAGCCTCTTGCGTGTTATGTAGATTTTGCCCCCAAAACATGGCATAAGCTGAGCAGCATCACTGTAACATCAGTGTACGATCAGATAGAGCAAAGCGCTAGTGCAGTTTAAGCTGAATACCAACGTTGATGGCGTTGGACTTACGCAGCAGGAACCGAGGTGACACAGCAATGATTTGGCACAAATGCTGTAATAGCTGGGTATGAGCCATGTTTAATCCATGCACTGACACAGCACTATAATTGTAGTAACGCAAATGACTTGATACTATCCAATTACGTGCGTAACATGTGCCAAGTTTATTAAAAATCGGGAGGTTTTCCGGAATTTGATGCTGAACATATCACGCTTTATAAAAAAAAAATATGAGAGCATGTGGCCCAGTGATAATATAGCATGTGGAAAGGGCTTAGATTCCAGTTATCTTAAATCTGCATGTCACTGGCCTGGTAGGAACCACTGTATGCATTAATTTTTGTTTTTGACTGTATTCTCTCTTAGAACAAGGAGCACAGACAAATGTACAATCATCTGTCGAAACAAATAGCCTTCTTTACTGAACACTTCACCTCACAAAGACTAGAGTAGGTTTGATGACTAAAAATGAATTACAACATATAACCAGTACTTTTTCTTTTCTTTGCAGTGAGTTTGTGTGACATAATAACATACAATCTGTAAAAATATTCTTCTACAGAACATTGGGCTAAAACCAGCAGACAGTTAAAAAAAAAAATCAATCTTTGATCAAAGTTGTGTATTGTTACTTGAAAAAGATTGACAATGCTTTTCTTCACTGAGACAAGGGGTGATGCAATGCAGTGTAACGCATTAAAGGCTGTAGCCTATTGGGTCTTACAAGCCGGTTCTGAAAAAAATATATATATGAGTAATTTATGGTTATTGATTTGTGACTCTGGGTATTATCCGCTCTCTTTTTATAAGTCTGTTCAACTACTCCATTCACTGACACTTTGACTTTCAGGCGCGAACACAAGCATTTTTTTATTTTGTTCATTGATTTCTTCTGCAATATTTTTGTTCATCCTTATCTCTGATTTCAGAGTTACAGTATGAGCACACTGATCTCAATATCCATCATCTCAAGTGATAAAAATAACCAAGGAATTAAGATGATATTTACGGTAGTCCTTCTGACTGAAGCCCTGAATCGAGCTTTGTCTAGAAGGATTTGTACCTCGGTTACATACGTAGACTGATGACATGTGATTTCCTGATGTTATGAATGTTATGAAAAAATATACAGAGGTAGGACCAGAGCAAGGAATACTGAGAGCCCCTCCAGCAATATTACTGCCCAGGCTTTGGCCCCTGAGAGTCATCATGACCTGTAACTTCATTAGTGACAGCTGTGGGCTAGTCTAAGCAGCTGCCCTAGATTCAGGAGAAAATCTGGCTCACATTATGAGAAAGAGCAAAATTCCTTTGTGTGGTATCTCTTATACCCGTGCCTGAGCCCCACGCCTCACCACGTCTTAGAGCTACAGACACTGCTGCTAGAATTTAATATATTTCTTAGATTTCTTTTATCAGACTTTAATAATCCCACCAGCATTACAATTAACTTGCAAGCACAGAATGGGCTCCCCCACTATAGCTGGGTTCCTCTCCACTGGGGTGTTCTTTCTCACCACTGTTTGAAGATTTTTCTCCCAGTTGGGAGTTTCCCACATTTCCCTATTTTGGGGATTTACACCAGGTTAGGGCACATATGGGTCCCGCAACAATTTTTCAGATTATTTATATTGCCAAAGGTCGAAATATCAGTGTCATGGATAGTAACCTCCCGAAGGATCTCGCAGGTAATATGTTACCAGCGGTTGCTGGGTCTCACTCATTCTATTTGATCAACCCTTGCTCACCCCCTCAGTTTGGATGAGTCTAGGTGGTGCCCTTGGCTGTGAGAAGAAAGCTGGAGGGCCGTAAAGCCCTTATTTTGACCGCTTGTAGCATATGCGACGCAAACATCCAAATTGCGCATAAAACAACCACTTGCCATTGGGGTCAGTGGGGTTTGCCAATATCCATATAAAAGGATCGTTTGTAACGTATTTCAATTGAGAATTGTTAAATTTCTCAATAGCTTCTTCCTTGGCAGTTTCTCGAGAGGAAACAAATGCAACCGTCTAAAAAGCTATTTGCAGCTTTCTTAAAAGAAAAGATAAAATACGTAAAATACATTGCATATATTTGAAGCGGGGATGAATGATATCCTCCTTTCCAGACATTTCTTATTCAGCATTTGGACTCTGCATAACATGGATGGTCCAATTTTGATGGAAATAAGCAGATTTTGTTCAACTGGTGACCCTGAACATAAATACACCAGCCAGAACCCAAAAATTCTCAAGTTCAAAAACCATATAAGACAGATCCATTACAATATATTGAATGTGGATTTTTTTAAATCACCCATCTTATAATAACCTTTAATCGTAATTTGATATATGGCATTCGGAAAAAACGCATTACTCAGCTCAAGATGGTCCAATTTTAGTTACATATCTGCACATCAATTATATTGAAAGTGGGATCTTAAAATGTCCATCTTACGTACAATTTCTTATACTGCAGTTGGACTCAGCATAACTTGGTGTAGGATGATCCTGTTTTGATGAAAATGAGCAAGTTTTATTCTGGAGATGACCCTGAAGTCCGTAGCATCAGCCAGAACCCAAACCTTCAATGCCCAAAAAGTCATATAGAAAAAAATGCATGGAAGTATATTTCCTGTGGGATGTGGGGTTTGGGATGAAGGAAATATTGCAGGGACACAGAAATGTGCATACTTGGGGTCCTGAACAAGTGTCTGAAATTTCAAAGCTCTAGCTTAAAGATTATTAATGAAAATGATTGACTCAATCAGCTCTCTGCTCTCAGAATGGCAGAAAGTATGACTGACTTCAATGTTTTTGGAACATTGCTCAGATTTATTTTTAAAGTATGTTGGTGCAATGAACCTCTAGTGCCAGCACGAAAATTTGCAGGTTGCTTTCTAAAAAGAAAAATTAGAATACATGGCATATATTGAAATAGGGACTATATGCCATCCTCCGTCCCACGTATTTTCTTACACTGCATTTGGGCTCTGCAAAACCTGGCTTATGATGGTCCGATTTTGATGGAAATGAGCAAATTTTACTTGACTGGTGACCTTAATCTGCGTACACTAACCTGAACCCAAAATTCCAATGTCAATAAATTATATATGACAGACTCCTTCAATTATATTGAATGTTGGATGTTTTATTTATCATCCTCCTTACAATAATGTGATTCATATATGCTCTTTAGACACTGCATAACTTGGCTTGAAACTGCCCAATTTTGATGAAAATAAGAAAGTTTTGCACTACAGCTGACCCTGAATTCTGTTAATCTGTTAGAGATCAGTGATTTGTATGTTTGTTTTTAGTTAGTTTCTGGTTTTAATTCCTAGTATGTTTCTTGTTAGTTTTTAGTATTGCTAATTATTTATATATTATATTTATTCGTTTAGAGCATATATGTTGCTGGATGATTGCTCTGTCTCTGGTCTTCAGTGTCTTCTTCTCGTTCTGTCTCGTGGCGTCTTGTCTTTTTCATCAGTCTCTTCCCTGTAATTTCGGTTGGGTGTTTCCACTTCCTTCTCTCTCGCTGTTCTCATTGGCTGTCCGCACCTGAGAGTAGTTTATTGAGGCACGGGTGTTTAGTTAGATTAGAGTTAGGACTCCACCCGTTTCCCCTCTCTCTCCTATCACCGTCCTTGCTTTTCTAGTTCCACCTCTCTCTACAGCTGTCCTGTGTTTAGCTGGGATTCCACTTAATTTGTTTGCGTATAAAATACCCACTTTTCCCTCAGCTTCTTGTCGACTCGTTTCTACCACAGCTCGTCTTGGTCAGTCTCGTTTCTGCGCTTTTTTCTCGTTGCGATTGTTGAAAGCTCGTTTCTCGTGATTCTCCCGTAAGTCTTGTAATTGATTGTTTGTATTACGTTGTGAGATTGCGGTTTGTTTGATTAGTACTTCGTTCTCCCTGATTCCCATTTTGTACCAATCTGTTTAGTATCTCCTGTGTTCTCCCTTATCCCATCCAACTCCCTTTTTCCTTCCCCTTCCATTCCCTTAGTTTCAGCCCTCTTTGTTACTGTCTTTGTGCGGACTGATTCTCTGGTTACTGGATATTTTGCTTGTCCCCTGACTTCGATTCTGCATTTCTGTTTGCCTGGCTATTGATCCATTTCTGTCTTGACCATGAGCTTTGTTAACCCCAATAAACGCCCTGCCGATGCTGAACTGCATTTGGAGTCTATGCCCGTTCCTTTCATAATCTGCCAGAACCAAAAATTTCAATGGCCAAATATTGTCTATCAAGAGTAATTCAAACATCACGACAGTTTATTTTTGGGTTTTCATGTAAACAAGGTTGTAGGGTCACCAGAAATCACAAGGCATATTGAATCGTGGGGCTAAACAAGTGTGCAGGGTTTCAAAACTTTTCCACCTTTCCAAGTTGTGTCCCAAAACTATACCTGAAAGAGGCTGTCAAACTTGTTGAAGGTGTGATGCTTTATTCTATTGTGCAACTCCCGTGGGACTTTGAAAATTTGTAGAGCACAATTGGTCACCCGTGGGACTGAGGACAACCGGTTGTCATCGGAATGTCATATATGAAATGGCCAAATATGTCAAAAATAGGATGTTACATTGTCCGCCTTACCATATACACTGAACAAAAATATAAACGCAACACTTCTTATTGTGAGAAATATGACCATGTTCAGAAGCTGTACTTTCACTGAGTGTTGATAGATTGTATGACCATATTGCAATACATTTCGATCAATGATTTAAAAAGACAAACAAGAATCTCGCGATGGCGTGATGATAAAGGGAAAGAGGTCTATTGTCCAAATTTCACAAATCAATATTGGGTATGTCCGCCTTTGGCCTGCTGCACTGCTACACATCTCTGCTGTGTGGACTGTAACAAGTGGTCAATGGTGACTTGGGGGACATGTTCCCACTTCTCTTCAAGAGCTGTGCGGAGTTGGCGGCTATTGGCCGAAAATGGGAACCAATGATGAACTTGTTGCTTGTGGACATCCCAAAGATGCTGGAAGGGGGACAAATCCAAGGAATAAGCCAGCCATTCAAGCACACAAATGTTTTCAGGCTCAAGGAATTCTGTGCATACACGGTGACTTGGGTCTGGCATGGTCATGCTGGATGGTTATTGTTTTGATGGATGAATGGTAGGACGATAGGCAGCAGCATCTCATCGTGAAATCACACTGCATTCAAGTTGCTGTTCATGAACTGCAGTTGGGTGCAATGTCCTTGGAATATTCCCACCCAAACCAGCACTCCACCACCATGTGCCACCGTGCGCACCACCACGATATCAGCATAACGATCCCCCGTCCATCCGCTCCGTGAAGTTGGAAACGTGGCTTGTCTGTAAAGAAAACAGTCCTCCATTGTGCTATTGGCCATCAAACGTGTCTATCCACTCAGTCAAACCAACTTTTTCATCGAACTGAGGAGAGGTCCAATCCACAAAGGGCAAAAGACGTAAAGATATGGACTTCCTGGAGATTATTTTCGAGGTTTTGGCAAAAATGGGGTGATGGTGGGGACCAGCTGTCTTATCTGCAGTGAGAGTTACTGGTCTCAAACGATCACAGACATGGAGAATCCAGATATGGCGGGCTTGGGCGGGGGTTGTCACACATGGTCGTGATGCATGTGGGCAGTGTGCTGTCTTGCCTCATTCCTCAAAAAGTGTTTTATACGACTTATCGTTGAAACATGGACATTAAGAGCCCTTTCAACATCCCTGAGAAACATTCCTGCATTGAGCATGCCAATGGCACGCTCCCTGATGGCTCGAGTCATTGATGGCATTTTGAACAATGGCAGAACTGGGACTTTTGAGGTGGCCTTTTATTGACCAGAGTACAGGATGTGCCTGGGCTGACTGTACCTGATTTCAGTAGCTCTGGATCAGGCTCCACCTGTCTGACAGGCTAATTTTGACAAAGGGCATGAACTTGACAATGATATGGAAAAGGTGACTGAAATGCACACAGATCAGTGGCACACAACCTTGGTCACATAAATAAACCCAACTAAGCCAACCTCAGAAATAATTATGTGGAATATTGGAAGGACTAAACTATTGCATTTATATTTTTGTTCAGTATAATTTCCAACATGGCATTGAGACACTTCATAATTTGGCTTAGGATGGTCCAATTTTGATGCAGATAAGGAAGTTATGCTCCACAGCTGACCTTGCACTCAATAATATTTGCCAAAACCCAAAATTCCAATGTCAAAAAAATCACATACGAGTTAGTCCAGCAAATATACTGAAGGTAGTTTATCACCCTCCTTGCAGTAGGTTGGGATGGTGGCTTCATATGAGGCGCTTGATTGCTTTATAACTTGGTTTGGGTGGTCCAATTTTGATGGAAATAAGCAAATTTTACTGTACTCATGACCTTGAACTCAGTGATATTAGCTAGAACCCAAATGTCCAATGTCCGAAAACCAGATTTCAGGCGGTCAAATATATTGAAAGTGGGAGGTTAGATCACCCACCTTACTATATAATTTCTTCTATTGCATTTGGACGCTTCATATTTTCGCTAAGGATGCCCCAAGTTTGATAAAAAATAAGCACATTTTGCTCCAAGCATGACCTTGAACACAGGGATAATAGCAATAACCCTGAACTCTAATGTCAAAAGATCATATGAAAAAATGCATGGGGATACATTGATTGTGGAATGTCGGGTTTAGGGTGAAGCAAAGGTTGCAGGGACACAAAACTGTGCATCTCCTTAGGGATCTGAAGAAACATGCAAAATTTTGAAGCTCTAGCTTAACGATTATTTATGAAAATGATGAGATCAAACAGCTGTGATTCCTCTGCTCTCAGAAAGGCAAAAAGTGTGTCTAGCATAAGTAACTTTTTTTGGAACATCATTCAAGTCTGCGCTTTCTGCATTTTTGTGTTATAGACCACAAGTACCAGCACACCAAATCTCTGGTTCCCAGCCCTTTCTGTTGAGAACATGTGAAATCACTGGCCAAATTACAAAAGGAATTTTGGACCAAAATTTTCTGGAATGACATAGAGGTCTGTGATGCAGATATGTTGTTGGCACTCTCAAACTGTCCCACAGTGTCAAAACGCTCATCGCAAGTGTGTCCACAAAACATATAAAAGTAAGGAATGGGAATATGTTGGAAGTTGGATGCTAGGTTTGGGGGTATCAGAATGATCTAAGGCCTCCAAAAATCACACAATGCCCATGCTTCTCAAGAAAAACATGCTTTGGAAATCCCAAAGGTCTTCCTCTATTCTGACTTCAAAAAGCCACATATGAAAATTAATGGCATAAATTGCCAATGTCCACATATTCGCAGTCTTTTAGAAATTACTTTTGTCAAAAATAAAGGGCTCCATGGACAAAATCAGAGATGAGTTAACATCTCCACATAGACAGGCAAAGGAAAATGCCAAATATTCGCTGACAGGCCCACAGGAAATATAATAAAAAGTCTTGAAATTTCAGGCAGGCCTTGTGGCCAAAAAGATATTATGCATTTTTTTCAGTCCAGGAGCATGTTAGAATCACCGAAAATAGAACAGCATGTCCCACTGGGGTTAATTTGCTTAAACCTTAGCGCTTTCCAAAATGGATTCCAAATATCGTGAGCGAAATGCATTTAATTTATTAGAATATTAGATGTTTTGAGTTTTCAGGGACAGAAGTGGCCCAGGGCCTCCAGAGATGATGGGATACATCTATGGGTGGCTCTAGGGCTCTTTGTCCCCGGACTTTTCGTCCCAGGACTTTTTGTCCCCGGACTTTCATCTCCTAGGAATTTTTGTCCCCGGACTTTTCGTCCCCCATGAGCTTTTTGTCCCACGACTCTTTGTCCCTGGATGGTTCATCCCCAATGCTTTACCCTCTTCCTGCTTTATAACACTATCCATAGCCCTTGTATCATGGTGATCAGTCCGCTGTCCGTTCGTCTGTCCTTCTGTCAACTATGGTGTCACTTTTTTTTATCATTAGGGACGAAGAGACCAGGGACAAAAAGTCCATGGGGACTTAAAGTCCGGGGACAAAAAAAATCTGGGGATGAAGAGTCCTGTTACCCTATGGACACCCCCAAACAAGAGTGCAAAGTTTCGTAGCTCTGGGTGTTTGAGAGTCGGGTCCAAAAATCATATATGGAAAATGACTGGAATATATCGGAAGAGAGACATCAGTTTCGGGGGCTTCTAAAAGAGCTGGGGGCTCCCGAAGCAGGTGGGGAGGTGCCATTGGCGAGCTGAACGTGTGTGCAAAGTCCCGAGGCCGAAAATTTTTTTTAAAGCCCGTCCAAAAGCCCCATACAAAAAGCAATTTGATAGATTGCGATTGGTCGAAGCGCCACCTGGCGGTGGAATTCAGGATTGTGCTCTCCACCCATTGAATCCAATTTTAGCACACGCAATTTTTGAAAAATTCTTGCGCGCGGACCAAGCGACCAATTCGCTCGAGAATTGTCGAGCCAGCATTGGCGGAATGGCTCCTCCCTGTTCGTCCAGTTGGCTCGCCTCTCGGACCCCGAGAGCTCAGAGGTAAGGGGCGTCCGGAAACCCTATACCAAGGCTGCCCAACCCTGTTTCTGGAGAGCTACCATCCTGTAGGTTATCACTCCAACCAAAGCAAACCACACCTGCTTTCCCAGTTTGAGATCTTGACGAGCTGCTAATGAGCTGAATCAGGTGTGTTGAATTAGGGTTGGGGTAGAAACCTTCAGGATGGTAGCTCTCCAGGAACAGGGTTGGGTAGCCCTGCCCTATACCATTTGCCGCATAACCCTATGGCTGGTGGACAATTTCCAGAAGGAAGGTCCTTATATAGGCACTGCGCATTTCTTCACTGTGTAGTGCATTTTTGTGATAGCCCTTTAAAAAAAGTGCTATACCTATAAAATTGAAGTGAATTGAATACTTGTCCAAGGCATAGAAACATGGGTCATTTGTAAGGTTGGAGTGAGTTGTGTTGATGCGGTAGCACCTCACGTTTCCTCAGATTCTCTCAGAAGTACACAACCTCCCTCAAAAAGGCACAAAACGCCCCTCACTAGGATGTCATCACATACATACATTGTGTATATATATAGCGCCATTAAAAACGCAATGGTGAGGTATGTACTGTATTTGCGGCAAATTGAAGAATCGGTTGATTTTTATTGCTTTTCCGTGAGGCATGAGTGGAAATAAAGTAAAGCGCGTGGCATTGTAATCCTGACGCGCGCCACGTAAACGCACCAAGCACTTCAATAATAACAAACGTTGAGCTGTTTGTGATATGTACAGTGACACGCTTGTTCTTTTGGGTATGGTCAATAGCCTACATGAAGCCAACAAAAAAAAGAAAAATGCTATTGCATCAAGAAAATGGAACGGCTTGTGACACAGGAGAAAGAAAAAGAACCTTTGGCATGTTACGGGCAGGTCTCACCCGCCGAGAGGTGGTGCGTCATTTGCACTGTCACCGTTCAACAATCAGTCGTCTGTCTATCCGAAAATGGAACACAGGCACTGTCACTGACCGACCCCGCTTAGGGCAGCCACGAGTGACGATGGCAGCTCAAGAGCGCCACATGTGGTTACAGCCTGTACCTGACAGATTCCGGACGGCAACCCAGACTGATCATGAGACAAGGGGTCCAAGACGATTGAGGGTGAGCGTAAGTACCATTTGACGCCGTCTACGTGAGCAAAACATGCGTGCACACGGCCCCTACAGAAAACTCATTTTTTGCCCATCAAGAGGAGTAGGAACTCTTCACTTCTGACTGGGGGCACCTCTTGAGTATCATGGAAAAACCTAGCAAGTCTAATTTTGGTCGAAACTAAGTTAGGACCATTTTTGTACTTATTAGGCTTTGCCTCATCATATACAGTAAGATATAATCATTGATTTCCTATATTTCCTGTGGCAAAACCAAGGAAGTCATCGGTATTTAATCAGTTGTGAAGTAAAAATCAAGCAAGTTGATCTTCCTTGGTTCTTCCACATAAAATTTTCTATTTTTTAATGATAAAGCCTGGTCAGTGAATTAGCCAGTTATGAAGCAGCATACCTATATTATCTGATCTACGAGGTAAGTCCCCATGCAGAGCATTGGATGTGTAGGACATTCATGGTCAGAATTCGTAATTCATGCAATGCACGTGCTAATAACGACTGAAAAATGGCTTGAAGAGGGAAGCAGATGGTGGAGTTAACACTGAATAACTGTCAAATGCCACTGCAGCTGCATATTCGTTAGGTTTTTGTCCCACATTTTGAGATTTGACATTTTATATTTTCAGATGGAAAAATTTCTTAAGTCATATTGTCAGGGATACTGATAAAAAAGAAAAAAAAAATCCTCCATAGATATCTCTTGTTATGTAATGAACAAATAACTTCCATGTCAGTTTCATTGTCGGACAAGAGCTTAACCCCAGAGGGATACAGTTTTCTGTCTTTTTCTCGGAATCAGCTTTTTGTTACTTACTAGGTTTTTCCATAACACTCAAGACCTGCCTCTGTGTCATTTTTTGGCACTTTATTTCCCTGTTTCTGTCTGAGAATGGAAAACAGGGACTGTCGCAGACCGACCCCGCTAAGGGCAGCCATGTGTAAATGAGTGAATTCATGAGTGAAATGTATTCCTTACGTGAAAAAAATACAGTTTCAACAAGACTTTTTTTCTGCCGATGAGTAAACTGGACCAGTGAGTACTTTGTGCAATACACAAATCAGTATTGCGTACAGGTTGGAAACAGGGGCAGGATCGATCAGTCAAGCACTATCGTTAGTGCCAATCTGAAGATAGACTGGGCGCAAACTCACAGATGATGTAGAAAGCATGCAAGCGTCTATGAATGCAAAGTAGTTGTGCCACAGCGGCACCAACTTTAATGTCCTCATCTGAGTTCTCAGGTTCATGAGAGATTGATTGCTTCCTGAGTCTGTTTCCGATGCCACATTTTCAGGATTCACTGAAAAACCAAAGCTTTACTGTGATCACATACACTCAGCTGATTACATACTGAAGAAAAAAGAAATGGAGTATGGAGCAAGGTGAAGACCGAGAGACAAACACTGCAAAACTGAATGTACCTGAGACCAGATATTAAAAAACTTAAGTTTTTTTTTTTTTTTAGATGAGACACATCACCATCCTCTAATGGTGTGTGTTTTCCATTGTTCCTAGCAGAAACATAACAGTGGGAATGAGCCATAAGATAATTCTGCAGTGCTTCTTTGCCTTGAAGTGCCCAGGGCATCTTTTCAATGACTGCACTGGGGTTGTCGTGGATACTGGTGGTCTGCTGACTTGCTGGAAAAAATCTAATTTAAAACCCAGCTTACATTTGATAATTCTGTGGTGTTTGTTTCAGTTTTTCTTCAATGATGCTGTACCAGTGCATCCCCACGGGCACAGTATAAAGGATTGGAAGTAATCACTTACGTCTGATGGTGCTGGTCATGCTGTTTGAATCTTATTCTACTTACACTATTATACCTGAATTACTTGAGTAAATAAGGTATTCAGCTGAACTGGTGGACTAAGTGCACTAGAAAGTTGGCACGCTATAGTCTTCACATGTGAAACGGCTGAGGCTATTAAGAGTGAGCTTGCTTTACACATATCTGCCGTAGCCATCTGGAAACTACTGTACTAGTGGGCCAGTGGGGGCGCTCTTTGCTCTCAGCTAAATGTAATCTATCAGAGTTTCAGAGACAACATGCTAAGACTCAGCCTTGCTGTCATTATAAACCCCAGGGTACCTTAAGAAGGACTAAGGGTGATAACTTGGGTTTCCTCATCAGATTACCACGAGACTGGAACTCTTAGCTGGCCATTTAATAATCTCCCCCTTTCGGCCAGCTAAATGTCCGATTCATTTAATTCCCTTATATTAAATTACTTTGTAATACTTTGCATGGCTGTCCTCCATGAATTATTCAGCCCTTCGCAATGACTGGGAATCAAATACCTGGTGAAATATGTCAAATGTATCTGGTTCATAGACTATATAAAAAGATGGACGAAGCAACCATGACGTCACCCATTGGTTTCAGCATACCATTTAGGAAGCCTCGATTTTAGCAATATGAACAGCGCCATTTTGTCATTTTGAAACCGAATGTGATTCCTATTGGACGAGAGCATGAATTGAAGATCCAGGGAGGAGCGAGTGGTGGATCTGACCGTATCTGACGAGGACCAGAGGATAGCTACGCCCCTAAAGCATATTCTGGCTTTACCCTTTATTCTAGTCTATTTGGGACCATAATTTACAAAAATGAACATCATGATATATCAAACTTGAAACCTGCGATAGATACCATAAAATAATGTGGAATATCATAATTTAAATAATAAATCAGGTGGGAAATTAGGGTCATTTTCTCATAGACTTCATTAGCATTGAACTTCTTTCTACAACCACTGACATCGCCATCTGCTAGCGTTGAAATAGAATGCAGTTTCAGACTCGGGTGCAGCATCCATCTTTTTATACAGTCTATGATTTGGTTAGGAAAGAAAGTTATGCTGCAATTTCAACTGTCTGATGCATATTAGACTGTCCGAGGGGCACCTTCACTGCCTGTCACATGCCAACTGCAAGATCGTTGACCGGGTTCATCACAGTAAAAATACTTGGTGCTTCTGTTCTTCTATAGCTCAAGGGTTGGGGGGGTCACATGAAATACACAGAATTTTGCTTGAGTCTTCCTTACTGCTACCACAGAAATGCATTAGAATAAATCTGGCAACCACTCTCCCTCTTCCTAATGGCTGTTCTGAGGGAGATTGCTATCAAGTAATGTCCTGTCCTGGTCTGCATTAGTACCCATCTCGCTACCAGGACACTTCACAATGGATAGCAACCCAATCGTTTACTTATTTCCAAGGTTAAGCGGTTGCTTGAGATGGTAATATCACTGATGATTGCCTCTCGTCCATGATTATTGTTCACAGGAGTACGGACGGTTCAGTTGCTCCTGCAGCTGCTATGGGAACTGCTCTTGATTCAGCTGTTTCAGAGGGCAAAAAAATACCAAGATTTGGGGAAGGGGACCAGAAAATGATGGCGTCCCCTCCTATAGCTTGGTCCCCAGACATTTACGTACCTGCAGAAACTGTTCTTCTGGCAGTTTATGCAAATTTTTCATAATTCAACTATAAATTGCTTTTGAGGCATTGTATCAAAAAAGCTGTACAGATGTAATAAAATTTAATTGAATTAAATTTCGATTGAATTGAATCGAAATATCTTAAAACAAACATCCAGATATAATATCTGATGATTTCATGACTATTTCATGCTTAATTAAATGCACATGCCAGCATTACCAGACACCCGTTGCATGTTTAAGTAGTGACATGAGTCCCTGAGGAAGATCTCACATTTTTTGTTTCTGAACTGAATAGGACACACTTCATTAAATTAAAGAAAATCATCTTCCTTGATGGAATAAAATTGTTTTTATTCCATTGTGAAATATCACCTCATTAAAACTGCAAATTAATGCAGTTTTATGGCTGTCTATTTGCCCTAAGGGTGAGAGAACTATGATAATGAGAAGTACACCTTGTCATTCAATTTTCAAAGTGAGTGAAAACAGTATAAAGTAGCTGAACAAAGATCTAGCTAAAAAAAAAGCAAATCAATCATTTTAGGATTGAGATTTGAATTTCCTCTGTGGTGTTCAATATGCTGTATATTCTGGTGATTAACTTCAATTCCACAGAGAGGCCACACTAAGTAACTGATCATGGTCAACATTCAACCAAGTATGTGCTTCTTAGAAGCGTGGCCTTTTCCGTCCCTGTTATCCAGAAAAAAAGCAGCAATATTATAAGATTATTATGGGGTAATATCATTGCTCTTGATGAGAGCATGAATGATGAACCAATATCCCAAACCACATCCCTCAGTCGACGACGTGCATTATCAGTTAAGTGACCGATCAATAGCTTGACCAGACTGAGCATTTTCTTTAATGAACAGAAAGTGCTCATCTCTCATTCATTATCAATGGTAGATAATAGCTCTTGATTTCAAAATGGAGGAGGAAATGGTATTACATTGCAATGAGGAAAAAGTGGGAAAGCAAAATAATATCTGCAGCAATGGCCATGAGAGTATTTTACACTATTGTGCCCTTTTATTCCTATGCCATTATGTCATTGTTGAGAGAGAGAGAGAGAGAGAGAGAGAGAGAGAGAGAGAGAAAAGAGAGTAAAAAAGAGTAAAAATAATATTGAAACAGAGACCCACGTCTTGACAAAATATGCCAAATTTGATCCAATGTGCTATGCATTCTTCCCCAAAATAATCTGCCAAATAATGTCCCCTATTCAAAGACATGCACAGTGCAGATAAGTTACTCTGCTCATTGGGGGAAAATGACAGTTGCTCCATCTTAGCAGGACAATTTGTGCTCTCTTGCCTCTTTCTAAGGGACTAACCCTATTTGCTCACACACACACACACACACACTGCACAGAGCCACTCGCAAAGCATTGTTCTTACTGTAGTCTTGTACCACTACACGCACAAGCACACACACAAACAAGCACATGCACCCGCCATTTCTCCGCACCAACTTATCCCTCTTTCACACACACATTACACCAGTTGCTGTTATCTATATGTACATTCATCAGCTTATTTAACTATTGTAATCATTGTATTGTTATTATTCTTGCCACTTCTTTCTCATGTTGTCCTGGTTCCTTTTCATCATAAAAGCCTTAGCAATACAAATGTAATAAAAACTAGTGTGCCAAAAAAATACATTTTTTTTTTATTTGAATTTGAGACAGCAAGGAGATGGATATAGATATTGATTTTATTTTAAAGCCTGGATTTGCCATCAGAACAACTGATTATCGTGGCTGCTCAAAGAATCCACAGCAAGGTCAAGGAGAAGTTATTGGCTTGTAATGATGCAGAGCAATAGAAGTAAGCACAGATGAGATTTCTCATAATAGACAGTGACAAACCTCTCAGTTCAGCCTCAAACAGAGGTATGAGCCATAGGGCATGAGGGACAAATCCAACCAACTTTAGCGGATTTCAACAGAGCAGGAAAGATTCCGAAAGTAAAAATGATCCTTAGCGCTTAAGTTTCAATCACTTAATTAGCTCACTAACACAATTCGTCAGCGAGGTGACAGAACTGATGTGTGGAATCAGCTAGCGGAGCTAATGGGTGGAGAAAAAGGATGGCAGGATGTACCCGCTGAGTCCTGGGCTTCCTGCATTTCAGGTACGGGGGTTCTGGCGCTTACCTTCGGAGAAGGTGATGACACCCAGCAGGTGCAGGAGTTTAACAGAGGCACACACGATGAGCACGATGGCCACGGTCTGCAGCCCCTCCATTTCCCACTCTGTGTTCAACGCCTCCCCTCCGTTGCCCCTGCTCCTGCCGGCCCCACTCCCCGAGCTCCAATTCCCACTGTCCCGCTCCACGACCACGCCGCGGCACTCCCGTCTCCCCGCGCAGAAGAACGGAGATCGCTCCGGAGCTGAGGGGCAAGGTGCCCTCTTCTTTTCTTCTCTGGTTCTGTATCCCAGCTAGAGTGGGGGTGGGTGTGTCTCCCTAAAAGTGACGAGTGTCTGCTAAATCTTGCAAAAAAAAAAATTAAACTGCAGAAAGGTCACAGGGGTCATGCTCAAGACTTCTGCCCCTGCCAATCGGACCCACAGACCACTGTTGCTATACCACTGGTCCACCTGAGGAGGCGCCAGAGAGAGGTTAGTGAGCTCGGCTGCAGCCCCACAGTGAATGAGGCGAGCTGCACCGCTGCTGGGAATTGAGACTTTGCTCTGAGTGTAAGGAGAGAGCTTGCTCAGTCACCGGGGGGGGGAGTCAGAACTGGAGAACTGTCTCATCAAGACTTCCGCACAACCACATGCACCAAGAAATGCACACTGCTGAACACACTTATGCAAGTTAACACACACAATCAGGATTATGGACTTAAACGCACAGGTAAGTACATTCACACAGGTGCACATTTCTTTGCGTATACAGTAATGCATAATAGTTCTCTCACTGTCTCTTGCGCAAATTTTTTTGAAATCCCTCCCCCTCACTTTCACACACGCACATGCACTCACACGCACACACACATATTCCCCCACCTCTCGCTTTCTAACTCGCTCATACACCCTTTCTCTCTCCCCTCACTCCCTGTCCCTCTCCTTCCCCCTCTTTCTTTCTCTCTCTCTCATACTCACACACACACACACACACACACACACACTCTCTCTCTCTCTCTCTCTCTCTCTCTCTCTCTCTCTCAAGACAATCTGTGTTACTTTAAAATGCTCTTTCCCCATCTGTGTTGCCCAGGTTTCTCTCTCATAAGCCCATGCTGTGCAGTCCACTACTCTCAAACAATCTTCTCTTCACCACAGTTCCTCTCTCTTTCTTCCACCCTGTTTTCATATGCAGTTTTCCTGAAGGCCTTTTTGAAAGTAAATGTGCACACTGGTCCTCAACCAACACATCCACTTCCATCCATTCACCCATCTTAACAATGAAATAATTTGGGGAAAATATTTTGCATAGGAACAGCCGAAAATTCAAAACATCCCAGACTAAAACATGTTTCTCCATTGGGGGTTCAGCCTGTCACAGAGAGCAAATTCAGTTGCTTTCATGGGTGGCCAGCGAAAAAAATTAAATCTTTGCAAGGTAACAGACTGATGGTAATCAAGTGCTGAGTACTGCAAACGTAGCTCTTACAATGGAAATCGGAAAATAGAGTCCTCTGCTGGACGTCAGCGGTAAGTACCACAAAGACAACTGCAGAGACTTCCCAAAAATTGGTGGCGCGAACTACAAAGATTTGGAAAATTTATTAAAGCCTCAGGCTTTTGTGAATTTCCCAAAGCACTCTTTACAGTCCTATATTAATATGCTGATGCATTACGTACTTCTCAAAACAACCTCTTTGGCCGCAAAGATGAGAACTGCACCTATTACAGAAATTAGATTTGCACATATTGGTAAAACAGCAGGCCGGGGTGAGCTGTTTCACAGATTTTTATTGAATTTTAGCCGTATAATGGCTACCTTAGCTTTGATTTATTATTATTTTTTTAAATACTGGTTCTCAAGGGCTGAGTAGACTTCAAAGGCAAACTAAACCAAAGTCTCACCCTGAAATCTCTTTTAAACCTTTACTAAGAAAACCACACGGAACCTACCTGATCAGTGCCACTTGCAAAGTATTCTGTCCCAAACCGTATGGTCCCCCGATACTGGGGGAACTGCCCATAAAAGTGTTATCATTTCTACCCTGCGAAATTAAAATAAGTAAAGGTGATGAAGGCTCAGAATCCCCATTGCAGGTGCATGTGCTTGATTTAACTACAGATGGAAAATTTTGCTACACAAAGCCAAATGATGAACAATGTCCTTTGGTCTCAAACATTATGTAGGTAACTATATGAATAGGCAGTCTGAAAAGTGCTGAGCCGTCCTGGTTATTTGAGGATTTTCAAGTTCATTCCGGTTATGGAAAATAACCACGAAGAAATGATAATTGAAATTGAATGCTTGTCGCTGATGTGTTAAAGACCAACTTTTTACAGAGCACAAAAAAATCAATTTTTAAAGTTACAAATTTTGTCCCATCACTTGCATAAATAATCAGGTATGTCTTTGAAAACATTTATATGAATTTAAGATTTTGTATGTTTTTTTTTTCTTGATTGATTTTATAATTTGACCTATTTCCCTTAAACACTGATGGTACTGGAATTTGGTCTTCGGAGATCATACAGACTACGGCCACTGCCATCAAAACTAGCCAGCATGGAGCAATTCTGTAACCTATAGTGCAGTCTTGTACAGATTTCACTGTTCCATATGGGGTATGAAAGTAAATTATTCAAGTAAAGTAAATTAAAGTAACTAGTAATACAAAATCATATGCACGTTTGAGACAAAATTTGGCTTAAAGGTAATTAGGCGCATTGTAATTGAATATATACAGTGTCTATTGTGAGATACAGTCACACCGTGGTGTACTTTTTATCTCTTTTGTCCAGATCCAGTATTGTTTGAGTGTTGTGAGTATGCATGATGAGCACGAAGAAGCTGCCAAGTGGCGGGGCGAAGGAGAATCTATAGTGCACTAAGCTGAATAAGTCACTGCTTCTTAGCTTTTGGTGTTGGAAGTAAAATGCAAATGAAAATTTATTTTTTAGAATTAATTTTATGAGCCAGCAAGCTCTGAGATTAACCAATGGGGTATACGGATGCAAGAGAGAACATCAATTTTGTAGTTTATTGTCAAAAAGGTAATGCTAATGCTTTTGTAGTCCATTTTGTCGTCCATTTTTGCAAAATACATGCTGTATGCACAACATAAACACTCGAGTAACCTATGATCTGTTCTCAGCCAATCAGGTACCTCAGTTTCCTCACATGTTTTCGACCTAAATTTCATAGATGCCGATCAGAGACATTAATTGAGGAAAACAAGACTGATGCATCATTCACTTGCCGCTGGCTCTATCCGGAAAACCGAATAACTTACTACCAAGCACACTTTACTGCTGACTACTATTAGCCAGCTCACATGTGGTGCATACAAATTAATAGAGAACAGTGAATAGAGATTATTTGCTAACGTTAGCTAACGTTACATCAGCAAGAATAGCGAGTTGTGCTTGTTTAGCATGGTAGCAGGCTATCTAGGTCAGTGGCATATTGACGAAGCTAATGAGTGGGCTAGCTACAGTAGTGCAGGGAAGATGATTATACAGTTACCAAAATGAAGATAAATCAGAAACCACGTACTATTAAAATATTTATTTCATGCAATATTGGATCATATCGATGAAAATAGATAAAAAAATATAGAAAAAACTATATATATATATATATATATATATATATATATATATATATATATATACTTATACTTTGTATATAAAATATACAAAAATGAAAAATTTGGCTCTGATCGTTTTTTTTTTTGTGATCTTCATATATATATATATATATATATATATATATATATACACTCACTCACTTAACCAGTCCATGTAGTTTGAAGTTCATTCCAAGATTCTTTCAGTGTTACAGCAGATCTGCTTATCATGGTCAATCAGATTAAGGTCAGGACTCCAAGCAGGCCAAGTCATACCTTTTATGCCACTTGATGATTATTTCTGACTCAGATATTTTTGCACAACTTAGAAGTGTGTTTGGGATCATAATCCTGTTGAAAATAAAATCCCCGACCAATCAGTTTCTTTCCAGATATGTGCCTCTCAAGGATGCTGTGATACTTCTTTTGATCCATGATTCTGTCGATTTTTATGAGATCACCAGCTCCTTTCGAGCAGACTGAACCCCAAAGCATAATATTACCACCTTCATGTTTTGCTGAAGGGGTTAAACAGTCTTTTTTAAAACGTTCTCCAACTCTACGGCACACATAAGTTCTGAGTTTGGATGAGAAAATTTCAAATTTGATTCATCAGTCCAAAGGACTTGTTCAGAGCCCACTGGTGTCCAATCCTTGAATTTCTTGGCAAACTCAAATATTTTTTTCATGTTGCCAGCTCTTGGCAGCAACATGACCAATCAGACCATTTTAAAACAGGCATCTGTAAATAGTAGATTTCGATACTTTTGCTATTAATATCATCACTGGATTGTCGTGCTCCCACCTGCCAATTTTTTTAAACTTGTCATACACGGATAACGAACATCAGAGGCACTTAACTTCGGTTTCGCATGTTTATTGCAACTAGTTTTCAGCGAAATGGTCTCTGAGATGCCTGACAGTGTTTCCTACAGTGCCATGGCAGCATTAAAATCATGTTTGTCTGTTTGTTTGCGCTCCCTCTTGTGTCTAAAATTTTTGAAGTACCGACTCCCACAAGAAACCTCATGTCCAAGGAAGAAAGAATTCTGTTTTGAAGGGTCAATGTCAAGGTTGTCAAGATCAAAAACACATTTTGGTCAAGATCTTGCTTCAGAAAAATGATAAAAGCATGCGTCCACAATATTCAGACTTGTCTCATGTTTTCGAGTTGTCGCAAGTGTAGCAAGTATGAATGGTTTAATTTGACCCTGGCTATTTCATTTTTGCGGGCAAAGTTATGTAACTGGAGCAACAGGACGTAAAATTAGACACTGTGCTGTATTATTACACCGGCAGTCTGTTTCTCCTTTGTATATGCCAGTGTGTCCATGTGTTGGTAACGCGCGTATTCAGGATTTCCCGTATAATGTATGTGATGTTGGCCAGTGCAGTTATAAAGACCTGATAGCAAGCAGTGGTCACATTTGGTGGCAGATCTTCAAATGAATGGTATAACAGAAATTAGACAATGCATGGGCCATATGTCCACTATTCATTGTTTGTGGTACTTTTTTTTTTCACACCAACTGTCATGTTAGGCTGTGGTCAGTGAGATTTAGGCTACACCAGCCTTCAGAAATAATTCATACTCACTAAACTATGTCTGGGAAACTCCAAAAAAATAAATAAAACTATCTGACTCTAAACTTTATGGTTAAGTTATTCTAGCGCTAACATACCATGGCCTAACTTAAATCATCTCTGATGCAGAGTAATTTTGTAATGTGATGACTCATAAGCATTTTATGTTTTAATCTCATGAGATGCGCATCAAAGAAATGTATTCATCCCGCCTCATTTTCACTATATTGTCAAATTTCTTACTGATTGTGGAGTGTAATTTGAGCCAGAGCAGACAGACACAGAGAGATAAATGCAGTGCTTGTGTGTGCACTACATCTGCCATTCATTTTCAAGAGTTGTGCAACACTTGGCCTCACAGGCATAAACAACAGGAAAACAGGCCGCTGATGTTACAGTGCAGCTCTGAGAGTCTCATTTTGGGCCCTATCACTCCAGTTACATAGCGTGCCAAGCAAAAATGAATATGCCCGTGTCAAATTGAACCAATCACATCCAATAAATAAATAGATAGATAAATAAATAAATAAATGCAGTGCAATTATATTTGAAATTGTTGCAATTTTTGCTGTATTATCACAGTACTGTGTTATATGTTCCATCCTGTGCTTCAGCTGCAGTATGGCTGCAGTTACAACACAGTTTAAAAGACTTCATCAGCTGCACCCATCAAGTCCCACTCTTTCTCATTTGATATTCAAGCATCGCCCATTCCAATCGGTAAGAGCAGAGGTGGGCAACGAGGGCCGTATCTGTCCCTGGTTTTCACATCAATTTCTGGTCTTTAATTAGTTAATTATCTAAATTAGCCAAACAATTTATGAAATCTGGCATTTCTGGCACATTTCTTTAAATTATCATGAATGACCACTTATAGACTGTTCTTGTCTCCATTCATAAATCATTTCTCTTTGATCTAATCTTTGCACAAATCTATATTTGTGCATGCAATCAATTAACTCAATCAGTCTGGGTAATTGATAGAAATAAAAACCTGCATATACAACGGCCCTCCAGGACCGGAATTGCCCACCCCTGGGTAAGAGGAATGTGCCCCGTCAGCCAGTCCATCATAGGTTTGTACTGCACTGTACGCCCATTAACTTACAGTATTACTTCACAGTATTACTTTGTTTGAGCGTTTCCCTGCTCAATATTCCTATCACAGCAGAGAGACGGTAGTTGCGTGTGCATCAATCATGATCGCCGAGATTAGCATCCCTGCATCCAATTACTGAAACCCAATAATAGTTTCAATGACCCCATGATTCTGCTTTGAATAACACATTGGAGATCCCATGTGTAGATTAAGAAAAACAATGCAAAACCTCAATGAAAACCAGCACCGCTGGATATTTCTTAAACTTTATACCCTATTGATCAATGCAAGGAAAACCACTGAATGACGTTTCATTTTTAACAGCACTCCAGGTCAATTCCAGTATGAAAGACAGAGCCCTTAGGAATAGTTAAAGCCTCAAGTTTAAACCCCTAGACCAGAACTGCATTACAACTGGAACACTAATCCTTATGCTACTGTTTTGGCTGGATAGCGTGTCCACTTGTAATGCAATACCTGCAAATTGGATATAAAACCTATGACAGAAGATCCAGCAGAACATTTGCCCCCCTGTGAATACAGGACAATCCAACAGGCAATAACATTTGCTAAGTGAACATTAACGATTTCCTACATCCAAACATTGTTTCATGTTGATAAGATAAAATGGGAAATCGTACAAAAGTTGAAAAACCTTCTTGTAATTAATTACCAAAGAAACAAGAAGGGATATTTGTCACAAGACATATTTAATCTGCTAACATAAAGACCACTTCATAAGTATTTGGACAAACAAGAGCTGGGCAATATGGAGCAAATCAAATATCACAATATTTTTGACCGAATACCTCAATTTCAATATTGTAGGGATAACTGTTGATGCTTCCACAAAATATTAATAAAGTGAGATTTTTGAAACACAGTCATTAAAAATGTGGATATGATGACCAAGCGGATACAAGCAACAGTTAGAGCAGTCTTATAAGTGCAAAAATCTGTGTCTCTTTACTGGAATTCAGCCTATAAAACTGGAAAAGACAACACTTATGTTATATCACAATATTACCATACCCACAATCTCAGACCATATATCAATATTGATACATTGCCCAGCCCAAAGACAGACTCAATTTTTTGTCTTCTTCTTTCCTCCAACACATTTGATTTTGAAAATAATGAATATACTGAAAGGTTAGAAATTTTCAGTTTTTATTTGCTTTAATCATGAAATGCATATATGGCAGCTGCAGGACATTTTATAGTGTAAACATTGAAATATGGCCTGATCTTTGTTTTCTGAATTTTATCACGTCCCAGCTTAAATGCCAACAGTATACGGTCTTGTGCAAATTAATTGCATAAAGGTGCTTGTCAGCTGAATGAGCTGAATGGAGTGCAAAAAGCCGTGCCAAATGATGGACGTTTTACATAACCACCTCGAAAATCACTGGATAGTACCTTTTAGCAACGTTTCATCAATTTTCTTGACTTGTATGATGCAACTAATGTGGTTGCATCATCAACACAGTGCTGGAACTGTGTTGAACTGGCCTGGTAATTCACCTGACCTCAATCCCATTGAGAATCTCTGGTCCATCATCAAGTCAAGGCTGCAGCAAAGGGACTGCCCCACAAAAGCCAAAGTCATCAATGCAGTTGTCCAGGTGCGGCATCTCAACGAAGAAATCAAGGCAACCTACAAAAAGCCACTGGTCAGGTCCATGCCAAAACAGGTGGAACAGCTTATCAAGAACTGCGGCGAACACGTCTCGTACTGAGGGCTGAAAGTAGATGGTATTAAAGTAATAAAAATCCTGAAAACCTTTGTTATTTGGTTTTTCCCACTCAAGCCTGCTTTATCCAATTAATTTGCACAAGACTGTACTATCCAACAGCTGCTGTTTTGATGTAAAGTATTAGCCTAATAGAAACTGTCAATGCAAGCCACATAACATTAGAATGTTTTCCTTGTGTTCATTTGTACCAAAGGGTGGAAAAAGATTTTTAAAGGCACAGCAAGGCCTACAAATGAGAGAGCAAGTCCACCAATCACTGTGGCTGTCTAACACTGCTTTTCAGACGAATGGGAGAGTTTTGTTTTTAATGGGCTGAGAAAACTTCCCTCATGAGGCGCTGACACCTTGGCCTTGACTGTACAATCAGATACTGGTGATACAGATTCGCTGACGGATGATCATAGAGAATTGCTTTTCTGTCAGGGCCTTTAAAGAACTGTTTGTTGTCCTCAAGGACCAATCAGCAAACCAACGCCTTGGCTGCGCATCCAATCACATGGAGCAAAGTTGAAGAGCACAACATTGGTTAATCAAGCTGCTCAGTTTCTTCCGTAACTTAGATTCTGAGTTTTCCTGGAGCTTCCCCATTAGCTCCGGAGTACCTATAATCCGTCTAAAGTCACCGTTTGAAGGGGTTAGTTTGGCTTTTTTTCATATCTACAAACTAACTCTCGTTAAAAGTTGTACATGCGCAGTAGCTCTTCTTCAATACAAGAGATAGGGCCATGTTGGGGCGCACCTCGCCTGCGCCCAGAGCTGAATGCAGCTGGATTAACACACCACCACCCTCCTGCCAGCGAATTTTTTTTCCCCCACTAGAGTTGCGGACACCAACAGAAACTCATTTGCATACAGCCAATCAGCAACCTTGTTCCTGACCACTGAAGGAGTGTCGTGAGACAGTGAAATTTCTCTGTCTTTACGAGCCTTGCACCGAGATGCGGTCTCGGAACCACTGACTACGCAGTTCGAGCCCAGAATACTGCGGTTACATCGTACATGACTGCCTTACCCTCAGCATAACTGTTGGCCAAATCATTCGTCTAGCCTGCCATTTAGATAAATTAATTGTTATGAATGTATTTGTTCAAATAGTGAAGCTGGTAAAATGAGCTGGTTACAATCAATGTAGTCTAGCAATACCCAGCTCGCCGCTTTTTATCCCCCGCCATGAAGTGTGAGGGGGATATAGGTTTGAGCTCCGTCCGTCCGTCTGTGCGTCCGTCCCTCCGTCCATCCGTGCGTCCGTCCGGCCAAGATAAAGGGGACAGCTTTTCTCGGAAACTGTTAGAGATACGACAACAAAATTGGGTGTGTAGCTTCAGACCATAAAGGCCTTGATGGAGTTCAAAAATGAGATGCGCGTGATTATTTTTCCCGCAGTTATTGCCCTTGATCCGTATTTTTGCACTCTGTCCAAGGTATCTCTAAAGGGGACCACTTTTCTCAGAAACTATTTGAGATAGGATAACCAAATTTGGTGTGTAGTTTAACACCACAAACACCCTGATGGAGTTCGAAAATAAGAAGCTCAGGATTATTTTTCCCACAGTTATTGCCCTTGTGGCATTTTTGGGAGCTTCTGTTCATAGTATCTTTAAAGAAGACATTTTGGCGGGGGATGTTGTTGACCATGTCTACTTGTTTATCCTACAGTGATCTGGCATATTAACAATAAACTAGTTCGTGACACCGAACAAAATCCAATGTAAATAAAGTAGAAATAACCGGGATTGCGTCAGTTTATTCTCGAAAATATGAATGCCCTGTAGGCCAACAGATTATTTTTATATAGCCGCGCTACTGAACTTTATAAACATATCGGCAGGTTTGGTAAGTGGTGTTAATGAATTGTATTTGCACTTTGCTGTCGGCTGTTAATATAGGTTGATTATGGTGCTTTCTTTCTGCATCATAGAAACATAATTTTAAGTAGACGGCCATAGCTATACTCAGGCAGAGGGGTGTGGTACAGCTTAATGATTTTATACTTTGAAAGAGGTTTTGAATCATTAAATCTTCGTGTCCTTCATTTGAAAATGCGGTGGCCGTTTCCAAACCTGCCAATCATGTTTAATGTTTCCAGCTAGGATTGATAAAATCATCTGTTCAGTGCATTCATATTTTCTAGAATAAGCTGGCACAATCTCATTTATTTTGACAATATTAGTGCAAGGCCAGTGAAGAGAGAAAAAATTTAACTGTCTCAAGACACTCCTTCAGAAGTCCGGTACAAGGTCGCTGATTGGCTGCAAAATTTATGTACAAAAAGTAGAACACTACGTGACATTATAATGTTGCTTTTGTTGTTTTAATTTATGTAAATACACTGGTGTGATACCTTAGTACATGTTTGCTTGCTTTTTGGTATATGTCTATTTTGGAGTTATAGCCCCCCCGGAGAAAACTCCACCAGCCGCCACTGCTTAGACTACTACCTGGAGTGAAGACCAAAAATAGCATTGAGATACATGTTCTCAAAGTGTGCAATTTAGAGGGACTGAATTGCACGGGGTTCAAACCTATTACTTACTTATGATAATGGGGGGGGGGACTCAGTGGGGTGGGGTGGGATTTCAGTGATCGAGCTTGACCCTGTTCGGGAATAAAGCCAAGTGCAGGGACCGCTGGTAGAGGCGTAGTACTCCATATTAACCAGAGAGGTCGCTCTTATACAATAAGAGAAGAACAACATCAGCCAAACCACTTTCTCCCACAGACATTATGTGGCATAATAATGATCATTATTGTAACTGACTTTTGTGGGCCTCATTTTGAAACTGTACTGAATTTGAAGCTCTTATGTTGCTTCCCCAGACAGCTCTTTGGGAAAAGGAGTTTTCTGAGAATCACGCAAAATGGAGAATTAGCTCTGAAGGGCAATCCAATTGTTTCATTACAATGAAACCTGATAACATTTTATACTTTCAAGCCATCACTTACATTTGCAGCAAGTTGTGGGAAGCCAACCTTTCACTGTAAAGGAGTTTAGGGACTTTTGAGAGGAACTCACTATAGCAAAAAAAAAAAAAAACAAACAAAAAAAAAAACAAGAGATGAAGACAAAGCCAACCTGACCAAGCAATATAAGAAATTAATCTAAATATAACAAAAAAACGCTTGCTATGATAATGAAGGAATGATTGACCTTAACAGGCAAATGGCCAGCATAGTTTAACCCCTTCCCTGCCAAGTTTTTCTGAGAAACATAACCTAAAAATTTTTCCAACTGCACATGAGTGAGCAGAGGCAAATGCTTGAATGAACATATGGGAATGCTTGATCTGTTTTCAATCATTTTCCTTTAGTAAAAAGCTTTCAGACTATAAGAAAATGAATTTGCAATTGACTCACTGTAAACTCATTGCTTCTTTCTGAAAGCAATATAAGGGTAATTTTCTGTCAATCAATCAATCAATCAAAAAAAAAAAAAATCATCCTTTGGACCTACTGAAGTGGGTCTCTGGAAAGAAAAGGTTGATAAATTGAGTTACCAGCCAAAGTGTCCATAGAGTGTATCTCATTGGATATTAGTTTCCTAACCAATTTCAGAGACGCTAAACCTGAGCATTTTAGAATATACAGCACTTTATACTTAGGAGGCCCATTGGGTGCAATGAGAGAAGGAAAAATTACATTCGAAGGCCAAGCAATGTAATTTTATTCCAAGTGGAGGTAAATGAATCTCTGGTCATAATCTGCTGATCAATATATTCCACCTCAGATCTCAGGTAGTCATCATTACAGTCTGGTCTCTACTGCACTCTAAAAGGTGAGATACGCTAATGAGTCAGAGGAAATGCTGGGTACATTCTTTAATGATTGGTCCTCATTCAGAGAAACATCTGAGATACCTTTGCCAAAAAGTTAGAATAAAGAAAGTTCCACATACAGAGGTTGTTGAAGGAGATATCAACAGCTTCCCCTCGACTGATTGATTCACTGACAGTGACGTGCAACTCTCCAAGGTGACAGCTGACAGTGTAATCCCTCTGAGGGCGGTGTATGTGTGACTGCCAAGAAGCCAGTACTGTACATAGTGTCTTCACCTTCTGCTAGATCACGCTAATCTTTCCAACCTTACAACTGTAACCTGTACAACCCTTTCCATAAGCGGTGACGGATCCCTTGCTCCATTTAGCTTACAGTATATCAATACATACTTTGAACCCAGCTGACTAGCAGACCAATGGTTCTTTCTCTAAAGCCATGTTTCTCCCAAGATTTCCCGTTATTGTTTTCAGGAATTTCAACCCAGTGAAGTTTACCTCAAATCCCTGTTGTTAATACCTGCGTTTTACCATTCTGCTTTTACTCTAATTCTGCTGCTGTGAACAGCATAAATTTGACACCATTCTGTAAAAAGCTCTTTGCTGATAAAATGTATTTGATTTAATATGAGTAGTATAACTTCATGCCTATTTGTATTGAAGGATTACTTCCCAACTGCTTTTAACCTATTGAGACCTGCTCCTGCATAAAATCAGATTGAAGATAATGAAAGACTGTCCCTCAAAAGCAACCTTGAACATGACTGAAGACTGTATTTAATCTGACATGATCGCAGTTAATAGATGCATCACTTCTCCCGTAAGCTGCATTCCCTTGACAACAAATCAATCACAATAAGTTCCTCACAGACAGTAACTGACTCGAGGTGAAATTTCCACAACAATATACTGCATGTAAAATGAGTATAGCGAGCTGAAAGAAGTTAATTGTCGATAGTTCCTGCCACCATGAGAAAAATCTGTGAATGCTTTCAGCATAATTTTCATACGTTTCGGATTATTTTATTCTTGTTGGCACTGCGATAAAATTTTCTCGAAGACACTCATCAATGAGGTCACGTGAACTGACATAAACTAACGCAGGTTTTTGTAGTTGTTGATATTGACGATGTACAAATACTCAAGCACGCAAATAACTTCTCATTAACTACTAGAAAAAAATGAATTAGTTTAATTTATAAGTGATTGATTATTCATATATTGGCAAAGCAAAGGACACATCTTATTATTAGCTAACAATTAAAAAATGTAAAGGCTGCTCTGTAATCCTATAGTATTTAGCATTACATGAAGCTGTAAGAGTGAATTAATGATATAATGAAAAGGCTAACTTTTTGTTGTTTAACAGCTAATGATGATCCATGAGTGTCATATTATAATGTTATACTAATTTGTTTTTCTACATTTGAAAAATAAACATATATGATGTATACCTTGGGGGTAGAATCTTGACAATCATTGTAAAGCACTGGTTTACTGAATAGCTATAAAGCAATAGAAAAAAATAACTTTTTCCATGAGAATATCTTACATAGAAATCAGAAATAAGCAGTTAAAATAAAATGACCAGGATTGTGCTCTGAGACTTCTAGTATTACCTTATTCAAAACAAAGAATTTGAGGACATTCAAGCAATTCGGTCCCGCAACACATAGAAATGTGATTAGTTTAAGCGACATTTTATTGTAATGCTATCAGATCTAATTTGTACTCATGGTGCAACACAACAGTAGATACTCCAGTCTTTGAAGTGACCAACAGTAAGTTCTGAAAGGGCAGTCAAACTCCTTCAGTTCAACCATCGCGTAAGGTTGGCATCTTGTTGTGCCACTGATTAGTTGTCATGTGTGGAAAAGTTGGTTTGACATTAAAGCATGCAGCGGCTCAGATTTTCAAGAACCGGTTTGTAAATTGCAGAGATACAATGTAGGGTCGGGACAGTGGTGCTAATTCTATTTTGCCAAATGTCACTTCTGCTTTTCTTAGAAACAGGCTATGCCAGTAGAAAAGTATTTAACAATGGAGTCAGACACCTGGAAATACCTAAACGTGTGAATGAAACATCTCATTCAACATCTGTTCTGTAGCTGGTCCACTCACATTAGAGACATGGAAAGCCTTATTATGTAACTGAAATAACAAACTTTACATTTAGCTTGCGCCCCACTCACGCAGTTCATTGGCTTATCAACAATTATATAAGAACCTGGAAGCCAAAGAAGAAAGAAGCTATTCATATTTCACTATCGTGTACAAGAAGGCAGTCAATAAAAATGACACAGGAAAAATGCAGTGCTCATTATGTCCTGCTTATATCAGTGCAAGGGCTTCCCAGCATGCAGTTTTGCTAGGAAAGTACTGATGGGAGGATTTTGCTTAAAGGTGATTATTTTAAAGAGCATAGATTCCTTTGAAAGTTCAGGTGACATGCCACTCTGGACCACCTAGTCTTGCATAATGAAATTTCAAGTCTTAGTAGCCTTCTGACTCATCAAATAATCAATTCACTTGTTGATATTTTGTGTTTCAATGTTTTATGCAATTTATTGAACTTTTGACAGTTTTGACCATCTCAGAAGCATTTGACAATCAAGATATTCTACATCATAATGCTCATGACTGTTTCTCTGAGACCCAAAACATGATTTTTGTGTAAGCTAGATCCATTGGCAAGCTTTTTTGCCAATATTCTCAAATTGATATTAGTCGAACACAAGTTTGGACAAAGAACGGCGAGTTCAATCTCTGAAAAAAAAAAAGAATAGATGGTAGAATTCAATGAAAGGACAGAGGATTGTACCCATTACCATTCAAATATAATTAATGAGTACATTTTTTGCTTGTAAAAAGCATTGTAGACATTGCATATTTCATTTTATAAAAGATTGTTCCATTCTGAAACCAGTAAAATTCGTCTGTGCCTTTGGGTTAGGTTCTGAGCGGAACCTCTGTAAGATCTGCGAGCGCTGATGCGTGGGGGAGCCCAGCGACTGTATGCGACAAATGGCTGATAAGCTCAGTCCAGAGCCATGCCAGATAGCAATAAAGCTTTTGTGGACTTCCTCCCCAAGATGCTTACTAAGGTGTTAATGGTCTTACTGTTACTTTGTACGGGGGTGTAGTTGCAAGGCTCTGGCTGACACAATGCCCCCGTGGGAGTCATATTACTATCCTTATTCTTAAGTTGAAGTCCAGTTATATTAATCTGTTTAAGATAATCTAAATCTCTAGGAATTTCATAATATGTTTATATGTTCAATATCCTGTTAAGAAATCACTTATATACTTATAACCCAATTAAACTATATATTAATTCATCTTAAGACTTTTTCATGACAACTGCATCATATTAGTACATACTCATATCATGTTTGGTCTTGTTATTCTCGGGGGAATCTAAGGAGTTGAATGGAGTATGTTTCATTCCCATTGAAATTATGGTTCATTCCCTTTGGAAACTCCTGAGAATTCGGTCAGAATCCTCTCTGGTAATCACCCTATTCTCCTCTCTCTGCTGAAGTGTTTTATGGCCATGCCGCCTGGATCAAAGGCGTGATTTGGCTTAAAGCAAAGAGAAACAATCCATTCTGGGAAGATCGTATCCGATCTGTCCCCGCGTACGTAAATACGTGAGTAGCCTTTTCAATGATGTAACATCGTATTTGAATTTCCCGCACGGTAACGCTGCGTATCCTTTTCCTCCAGGTATGACTTTATTCTCCTCTTCTAAATTATGCGTAACTTGTAATTGGCTTAACGTTGATTTGTTTGATTTAAGCTTTTGCCTACCTGGTGAATAAACTATTGTTATATTCCTTTGAACTTGCGTGGTATCCATGACTCTTAACACTTGTACATTCTTTTCTAGCCACGTTACGCCGGAGACTTAGGGGTTAAGCTCACCCAATGACTGACTGATCAGCGGCTTTGGGATGAGAATTGGTTTTATTAAGTTGGAGAGACAATCATGATCTACTTACATAAAGGGTTATGTATTGCGGTTCTGGGATTTTAGCCTTAAGGAAACCCATGGACGAAAAAAGTCGGTTATCTGTTAAAATTCCCGAAGGAACCCATGGGCGTGCATAGATCTGGGTTCGCAGTAATCAAGCCAAAAGATGCTGTTGCTGTGATGTTTGACTTCCAATCCTCTAGTATTACCAACGAACCTAAGCTGCGGAATAATGCCAAACCCGGGGCATATATTTTAGTGACACAGGCCTTTATTTACGAGTCCGGGAGGTAATCACCCCGAGATCCACGAGGTTCTCCCTAAATTATAAATTTCAATTCTAATTTGGAGTCAGATATTTAACGAGGGTATAACTAAATTCATTATTATAAATTTATTATGGAGTCAGATTAATGGTAACCGTTGTGCTTTTGTGCCCCGTCCTTCGAACGGAGAAATATATCCATTTTATTGTGATTCGCACCAGCCAGGACGTCGCGCGTGCTAATACTAGGAATTTACACGCATATACCTCCAGCCTGGGCTCTTCCTCCCTTGGTCGAGTCGCTTGGGTTTTACAGCATTCATTATAAAAGTACCCAAACAGAACATTATTGTGCACATTGGTGCTTTTCGCCAAAAAATCTAATTACACCGTACCTTAAAACCCTAAGATTCAAATTTTTTCGCTTATATTTTACCTTCAGAGGGTTCAAAATCAGAAAAAGCTTTTTTGTCACATTGTAGGACAAAGTCTTTTACATATTACGTATCTGATGGTTGCAGCACTTCACTGAAGCTTCACTGAAGGACTACTTAAGTCAATTTACAAAACCATTCAAAATTATTGCCATATCAGAAACTTGGATTAACACGGATAAGGGAATGGATTTTGAGCTGTACGGACATGAACTCAATTATATAAACACAAAGAACAAAAGCGGAGGAGGTGTGGCTTTATATGTGGACAAAGACTTGAATTACAAAGTAGTGCATAATATATCAACTGCAATTGACGATCTGTTTGAATGCATAACTATTGAAATCTGTGGAGGAAAACACAAAAATTTAATAATCAGCTGTATATATCGAAACCAGGTTCTAACATTGAAATATTCAAGGACTGGATTGAGGCATCTTTTTCAAGGATGAATCAAAAAGTTATTTTCATCTGTGGTGATCTCAACATAGATCTTTTGAATCCAAATAAGCACAAAATGACTGACGAATTCATTAATACAATGTATAGTATGAGCCTTTATCCAAAAATCACCAGACCCAGCAGACTCACACCCCACAGTTCTACATTAATCGACAACATATTCACGAATGACATTGAAAACAATACCGTGAGCGGATTAATAATCATTGACATCAGTGACCACCTAACAGTTTTTACAGTTTATGACGGCTACTTCAAAGGAAATCACCCAGATGAAAGACCAAAATACAGAAGATTGAGGACAGATGACAATATGAATGCATTCAAAAATGACTTGCTAGCACAAAATTGGGATCTGGTATACAATGAAAATGATATTGACAATGCATATGAAATATTTTTAAGGATATTCACATCACTATATGACAAAAATTGTCCAGTCAAACAATATAGTAGAAAACATAAATACACAGATAGACCATGGATCACAAAGGGGTTACAAAATGCCTGTAAAAAGAAAAAATACGCTTTATAGAGAATTCATAAAACTAAGAACTAAAGAGGCAGAAAATACATATAAAAAATATAAAAAATAAGTTAACTAATATTTTAAGGGTTAGCAGAAAGGAATACTATAGGGAAACATTAAATAATAACAAAAACAATATTAAAGGAATATGGGATATATTAAATAATATTATTAAAAATGGCTCTAGACAGTGCTACCCTCAGTATTGTATAGATAACAATGTTAAAAAGGACAATATGGATGATATAGTGAATAGTTTTAATCTTTTTTTTGTAAGTGTTAGACCAAATCTGGCAGAAAAAAAATCCATTGTGAACCATTGTCATCTCAGGATTGGAATGATAATCTTATAGATAGAAATCAAAGCTCAATGTTCCTCACAGCAGTGGAAGAAAGAGAAATAATTGATATTTTAAATAAATGTAAACAAAAAACATCTACTGACTGTAATAACATTGATATGAAAATTGTGAGAAGGGTCATTGAGGTGATTTCAAAACCATTAACTTTCATCTGCAACCTATCATTCCAAACCGGTAAATTTCCAAACAAAATGAAAGTAGCAAAAGTTGTGCCGCTATACAAAACTGGGAATAGACACCACTTCACAAATTACAGGCCTGTTTCTTTACTTCCACAATTCTCAAAAAATTCTAGAAAAAATATTCAACAACAGATTAGACTAATTCATAGATAAACATAAAATACTCTCTGACAGTCAGTACGAATTCAGATCAAACAGTTCAACATCACTTGCTTTAATGGAATCAATTGAGGAAATCACCAATGCTATAGATCATAAACAGTACGCAATTGGAATATTCATCAACCTCAAGAAAGCTTTCTTCACAATCAATCATGACATATTAATCAATAAACTGGAATGGTATGGGATCACAGGGATAGTTTTGCACTGGGTGAAGAGTTATTTAAGGGACAGGAGACAATTTGTGAAGTTGGGAGACTGCTTTTTCTCATGCTTGGGCATTGCTAGTGGCGTCCCCCAGGGGTCAGTACTGGGTCCAAAACTGTTCATTCTCTATATAAACGATATCTGTAAAGTCTCTAAGATTTTAAAGTTGGTTTTATTTGCTGACAACACAAATATTTTTTGTTAAGGGGGGAATTTACATGAGCTTTTGGGGATGATCACTGGAGAAATGTGTAAATTAAAGAAGTGGTTTGACAGAAACAAATTATCATTAAATCTAAGCAAAACAAAATTCATGTTATTTGGAAATTGTAAGAGAAACATTCAAGCACTAATATAGGTAGATGGGGTTGACATTATGAGGGTTCAGGAAAATAAATTTCTTGGTGTAAGTGTGGACGATAAAAATATCATGGAAATCTCACATTAAACTTGTATGAAACAAACTGTCACGGAGCATCTCAGTACTAAGTAAGGCAAAACACTTTCTGGACCACAAATCACTCCACATTCTTTACAATTCACTGATATTACCATATTTAAATTACTGTGCAGAGATTTGGGGCAATACTTAAAAATGTACATTACAACCACTGTCTATACTGCAAAAAAGAGCTATAAGGATAATTCATAACACTGGTTACAGAGGACACACAAATCTTCTATTCTTAAAATCAAAAACATTGAAACTCACTGATCTGGTTCATTTTCAAACAGCACAAATGATGTATAGAGCAACAAACAATCTACTTCCAGTAAACATACAAAAATGTTTTTTTTTCAAAGAGAGGGGGGATATAATCTGAGGGAGGAACTGAATTTAAAACATCTCTGTGCTCGCACAACGTTAAAAACTTTCTGTATCTCCATATATGGAGTGAAACTGTGGAACAGACTGACGGGGGAGCTGAAGCGGTGTCCAAGCATGAGCAAGTTCAAACAGCAGTACAAACACATGGTATTCACAAGGTATAGGGAAGAAGAAGGGTGTGACAAACACTAGGGTTCTCACATATTGTATACTTACTTGTTTATTTATTTTCTATTGTGTGCACATTCATGTTTGTGAGTATGTGATTAGAAGGGAAAAAGGGAGGAAAGAATGGAGGGAAAAAAACAAAACAGGATACACAGGAAACATACAGATTAATTTATAAGTGGAGAAGAGGTAGGCTTAAATAAGCTTATGCTTCTTCCTACTCCTTTTCAAACATTTTGTTTCAACTGTTATGTTTCAGTTGTTTTGTTTGAACTGTTTTTGTTAGCTCTTTTTGTTTTTTTTTTTTTGTTCTGCATTACCACATGTTCAAAATAAAGCCTTCATTCATTCATTCAAGCTACATCACACTTATATTGGGAGAATCATTCCAATCCAGGACACCATGTTTTTATAGCCACAGCATCATATCTAGAAAATGTCAAGATCTTGTACATCATTTTGAACACAGCTGGACATATTTGGGATAATTGGAAACCTTGGGATTTTAAAGATTTTAAAATAGACCTGAAGTTCCCCTGGTTTGAATACAGCGACGGCATTTTACAGACCCATATATGGTTCAGGAGGTTTTATGGGGTTAATTTCTCAGGGTGTAACTTGGCTTTGAATCAATGAGGAACACTAGGTCTGCCAACTCCACATTTGCAATGCGTAATTACGTCTGGTTATGATAATCTCACGCATCACAGTGAGTTATACTGTAACTCGACTTCCCTCCCATAACTCTTTGCCAAAGATTAAGGTGAAAGCTGCTCTTGGAATTTTTTTGTTTTTTGTGTCTTTCGCTCCAAGGGAAGGTGGGGGTGAGATCGACTTCACACTCAATATCAGCTACATTCTCTTCATTTTGCTTTTGAAAGCTAGTCTTTGGAGTGGGAATGGAAATCGATTTGGCAAACATTTTTTTTTTCGCCTCACTGCTTGATCAATCATGTCCAGCAAATCTATGCCAATGAGGTCTAAGCCACTTTTTTTTGATTACATAGGCTTTGGTGTTAATAAGGCTATGCCTAACGCTGAAAAACTTTGCTTTTATGACCTCTTAGTTGCTGCCCGAAATATGATTCAAGGGACAGAGATACCCAACATGCAGCTACACAAATATCAAGCCTAATTTCAGTGCCCATCAGTGTTAGCCAGCAGGACAGCGTTAGACAGTGAAGACATTTTCTGGCATTGAAAGCCAGTTACCAAAATGCAGAATGTTGAATTTCGGCGTGTTGCTGCTGAATGGACTGCAATACCCATCATGCTCTCTGCAATCAATTATTGTGTGAATCATAGTCAGATGAGTGAGTTTTAATGTCACATTTCAAAACTATTCAAGTGAATACATGATCCCTCTCAGCAATTTAGATTACCAAAAATAGTATCCTTATTTTTTATTTATTTATTTTTTTTGTACTTGAAGTTGAAGTAGTTTCAAAGCAACTTATTTGAAGGGCTCCTCATTCAGAACACCTGCATTGGTTAAAAAAAGTATGACGCTGTGATTATTTCCTGAGAGTTTGTCTTTCATTTTACATCATTAAAGAGAAACTCCCCTGCTAAGCTAATTGTTTTAAAATCATATCAGAGAGGAGGGTAATGTTCAAGCGCACATTGGGGGCAAACTAATCAGCACACTGCTAATTTCTAGTTCAGCAAAGGCCCACTGTGCCCCATGATGGCAAAAAATATTAACTTTTATCATACTGGCACAGTACTCAGCGCTGATGATTGAGAAAACAAAAAGAGAACTGTGCAATAAAGCAGATTTGGCAGACAGTATAATCTTAATTTTCTCTTTTTATTTCTCTCCACTGCAATTCGTATCATGTATACTGCCATGACCTACGTAGATGGGTACTGCCGAAGCATGAAAAAATACCACGATCGTACAGTAATAAACTTATAAACAAATGTCTGTGTCATTTAAGTACAATTACTTATTTGTGTATCTCCCTCTCGCTCTCTTTCAGTCATCCCCTCTCTTTAGTCTGGCAATATGAAAAAAAAAATAGTTATCACTAGATAGCTAATAACGTTACCGGTGACTGTTATGTTCAGCCAGAAAATGCCTCATTAATTGCTAATTGGATGCTGCATATTGGCTTCAGATTTTGCATTTTAGAGCAGAATATGAACTCTTTGGACACTTAATCAACAGCAAGCGTGGCCTAAATCTCGACGATAGGCGATAATCAGCCCATCAGTCGGTGGCACTATTCGTTTTAAAGATTTTAAATAGATTGAGGTCTGGTATCCAGCCATTGACACATGTGCATTATGGGCTGCTCTCACTTGACAAAGATTAAACTAAACTCCATCAGTGAATCTAAGCCTTTCAGGTTTTAGCCCTCATTATTTTGTGTAATTGTGCTCTTTTTTGAAGATCTACCATGGTCCATCATCTGTGGTTTCTTCGGCAGTTTACAGAGGGATGCAATTACATATGTCTATATTCACACTCTGCCCTTTGAATTTTGCATTCAGACATTAGTTCCCAGAGTTCTTACTCATACTTGTAGCGGGTCTCATAACTGCAGATTGTTTTATCTTCAGGCTGTTTTTGAAGGGAGAACTACTGTACAGCTATCGGTAATAAGAATTTTGAATATCTGGTCTGGACGACTCACTCTGTGAAAATAGTGAAGAGTGTATTGGGCACACACTGTTGCCCATTTGTATGTGTTCAGACTCAGAGTGTCACAGTTTTGTGTTTTTTTTCACTCTGTTATCCAAAGGCCTGCAGGCTGTCCTCCTCTCATGCACTCGTTCACTGCATTATAACTGAAGTCACTGTGTTCTTACGTGGGCAAATAAAACTTACTAAGACTAATGCAGGTTTTCACATGAAACTGAATGTGAAGCTACTGCGCAGACTTCAATCTATGCAGGTTACCTCAAGGATTCACAGTCCTTTTTATACATTCCCCTATTTTGCCACTTTTCCGGCTTTCTCAGTCGTCCTAGGTTGGAAAAGGTCAAGACAAAACAAAGAATGTCACTCTCTCTCTGCCTCCATTAAAGGTGTAGAGGGGGTATATCTAATGACAGCCCCCATCGCCCTGAAGCCCACTCCCTGTACAAGGATTCCAGCTATGCATTAAGGACATGAAAAAAACCTTACTAAATACATTGCTCCGATAGATTGAATCTGTGGTTCTTTTTTCAGCTAAATTGTCTTAAACAGCTTTTATAGATATCGATAAAGTAAAATTCAATATATGAAAATCTACAAACAGAAGATTTTTACCTGTTGATAGTGCATTCATTTTCGTGGCCCTGTAGTCTGTTACTGCCCATTTACTTGGTAAGGAGAATTGATTTTTGAGATAAATTTTATCAAAAATCATCTTTAGCTTCAGTTTTCTTCTCGCAGTCTCAGCAAACAACTTATCCACATATGTGAGTGACACAGTCATGCAGATAAATAGAAAAAAAAAACGCTCAATACCTCGCGATAAAATGATTTCAGAAAAACAACATAATTCTGGAAATACAGACATACATAAATATGTGATATATCATCACTTAAGAACATGGTTCAAACAATTGACAATCAAATAAGGAAACATCTAAAAAAGTTTCTGCTCCTGAAAATCCTGCGTCAAATCATGAAAACATTAATCCTCCCCCAGATCTTCAGTTAATGTAGCATTGAAATGTGTAAGTGTTTCTCTCAATATTTGGGTAGATCAAACAATAAGCATAAAGTCATAATAACACAATCATTTCCATTCTGAATAATTAGTTGCTGCACATTAGTCTTCTGAATTGTACAAATCAAACAGCGAGTGAAATAGGCACAATAATTCTGCTCTGGGTTCATGCCATTAATCTACCCTCTAGTTATCTGGGAGCACCTCTGCACCCCACCACACCACCTCTCTCCACCTGTTCTTTCTTACCGTCGCTGATGCGTCCCAGGAAGCCAAACTGTTCCAGAACTTTAACCACGACCGCGACCACCACCAGAACCGCGATCATCTCCAGACCCTCTAAGTTCATGGCGAGTTTAGGTCATGGTACCGCATTCACGCTCCAGAAAAGAGAAAGCTTTTTGGCCTGACTGACTCAAACATTGATGCAGGCAACCTCCCAATGAATGAGGAGATTGAGGCGAGAGGCAGAGAGATGGAGAGAGAGAGAGAGAGAGAGAAGGCAGATCAAGAAAGAGAGGGCGAGAGAGATCATGAGTGACAGAGAAATGGAGAGTAGAGATGAAGACTGGGAGAGGGGGGTGAGAGAGGGAGAGAGAGAGGTGGTGTGGGATGGAGAGAGTATAGGAGGAGGGAGGGAGGGACGGAGGGGGAAAGAGTGCTCTGTACTTGAATTTAAAAGCTAGAGGTGGCTGAGTGATAAACTTCTGACCTTTAGCATATCAGCTGTGTCTTATCTTTCCTGGGCCAGAAGGACACTTAAATGAACGTGCTTTGGTAGAAACCAGAATGTCCCTTAGAGGTGGGTTTCAGTCCTAAATCCCTCATCGCCCATTTCCAAACACTTTCCCAAAGCGAGGGGCACCATCTACTGAAGGTAAGTGGCTGCTGAGGCAACAGGACCTCCAAAAACTGAGATTCTCTGCTCTGGATGCGCAGGGGGTGCAAGAGCTGTGGTAAATGGGAGAGCATTCATTCTGCTCTAGGACTAACTAATGGAACCAGTGTGTGATTGAAGAAATGCACAGATATAGACGTACAATAACATACTCATGACCCCTCTTCCACACAGTCACTGAAAATGCCTACCACGCACTCCATTAGGAGTTGAATTTATCCCCCATGGAGCCATTTGAGGAAATGTATCATTTTTAATCTGGAAATCATGGTGGTCACAGGACTGCGGGCATAAGTGCTCTATTCGATTTATATTTATTCAAAAATCATCCATGGTAAATGTGAGAGATCGGAGAGATCGTGATAAAAGATTGACGTCTGTTACAACTTCCAGGAGAAGAATTTACATACCAGTTGCACAATAGGTCATATTTATCCATGCAAAATCTAACCTTGCATATTCTTTCATGATCTACTGACCACATCATCTTTAATTGTAAAGCGTAACAGAGGATCTGCTGAATATACAAACCCCGTGTGTAACTGGAGTAAAATTACAGGGCAGCATTATGGAAGATTTTCACCGCTGGGACATATTTTTTGTCTCTGAGACTAGTATAATGGTTAAATCTTCATGGACATAGTAACTCCAGGATTATGTATTATCTCCACATCTCAAGATTATTGGTTTTCCATGCCAGTTTGCTGAAGCCTTCAAAAGACGCCTTTAATGATCCGATAATAAGTACTGCAGTGTGGACCTCCGGTGGCTGGGCATTAAAGTGACCACACAACCCTGTACATAATGCATAAACTTGCCTTTAAAAACAAATGTACCACCTTGAACATAAAGTGCCTTTTTTGCACACAGGGCTACTACTGCACCAGTTCGCTTGAATGGTTTTAAAAGTGCCATCATGGATAGTGCTATCCTGACATCTTCAATGCTCTGTCAACATCTGCCAGAGTGCTGACAAAGATCGAGTTTTAGTATTCCTTTGTATTGTAGTGTAACATTTTTTTAAAATTGTTTAGGAATTATTGTCTCTAATAAAGCATAATAAACCGAATCTGGTTGCCATTGTAAAAACAGCTAATGACTTACATCTGAAGATACAGTAATGTTCTTTGCTCATAAAACAAACATGAGAACTTCTGATGATGATGTAATCCAGCAGCTAAAATTAAAATATGGTTAAAATGCTTATGAGTAACAGAGATGGTTGCTCATAGGGAAGGAAGAATGAGACATTTTGTCTTTTTTTGTGAGAGAAAGAGTTGATTAAGGCCTGTGGAGATTCTATCATGTCCTATTATTCGGGGAGATGTGAGTGTTTTGTGATCTGATTTGTACAAGTAACCTACCATTCATTGGGGATAGAAAACTTGTCAGTTCTCATTAATACAAAAACCAGCAAATAATGCAATATGTGCACTTACCTAAGGTTCTATTCTGAGGAAAAATGGTCTAATTCAATGAATAAAATTATACCCAAATGACTAATAATCATAACAAGTGGAGAATTGGAAATACAATACTTTGTAAATTACCATATGAAAATCATCAGATAAACCAGCCTTCATGCCATCAAGAAAAGAAACCATCTCATGGGAAACTACTGAATGTAGACAACAGCAAACAAATGTAAAGACCTACTAAAGTGATGGGATCACTCAACTCTTGAAGGTTCTGTCCTTCGGCTGAGACATTGAACTGAGGACATGACTCAGTCCCAGATAGCACGCATACGTCTCGCCGATTAGGAATATGTCGCTGAGACATCGGCATCTGGCAAAGGCAAATTTGGCAAATACCGATGTCTCGGCGACGTATTCCCAATTAGCAAATGCTCTCCATAATACGTCTCGCCGATGCAACTTTATTCATCGTGCCGACGTCGGCGAGACGTATGCGTGCTGTCTGGGGTGAGATTGCAAAAGATTGACTCAGGAAAGTAGGGGTACTAAATCTAGTGTCCTGTCCACACTGACACAAAATAGACTGTCTACATACCTCTGGCCTCCCCATTATCCCCTAAATCTGACAGGGTTTCTCCCTGGCAGTCTAAACTCTGGTCCCAAACTAACTGATGCTGCCATTGACCCACCAGTTAAAATAAAATCAGTCCCCATGCTGTTCCATTCTTTTCCCTCCTACTATCAGAGTCAAAACAAACCTCTTCTCTTGCTAAATATCTCACCAAACACACACGTACAACTGCCTCAGAAAAAAATGTGTTATACATCTGATTCATCAGTTCCCTAATGACAATTTCAAACTCTTCAGATTTTATTTTTAATTGAATGATTTGGTCAGTTCATTTAAAACACCAGCAACGTCTGGCACGCAAAACTCACTCAGAGATCCCCATCCTCTGACATACAAGTCTTCAAAGTTTGAGACACAAATTTGTGAATTTTTGGGAACCGAGTATTCCAGAACAGACGCAAATATCATGACAGGTCATTTTCATTATGGAGAGGTATTCCTGAGGGGTATGTTTCCCGAAATGTTCTTTTATAAATTCTACATCAGTGTTCTACAACCGTTACATTGCTTACAATCACTAGTCGAGAGTGCTACCTTAGCTATAAAATATTATGGACAGGTTTAATGCTGACACTTAACAAGTCAGACAGCAGTCAGACAGTGCCATGCAAATAATATATTACCACTTCAAAGACTGCGGCAAGACTTTAAACCCCATTGAATGACACTGTATGGAAACACTTGAATGAAAATACGTACAGACTTACAGGCAATAATAGATATAAGTTGTCTTGTTTCTCAAAAATAAAGAAAGTTATGACCATTGTCAATTACCAGTAGTTTTTCTCTCAAAAGCAAGACACAAAAGAGTCTTCATTTTACTCCACCAAAAATTTAAATATATGCCAGTTTTTTTCAGCATTGTTTTATGCAGAGAAGCAGTGTAAAATAAGTGTAGACCAATTATTTTGGGCTTACAGCAAGAGATATTGGGTTTGTAGCACAAAATATATGTAACTTCAATGATGTTAGCATACCCGTGAGCCAATAGCTTTAGCTGAATTACTTCAGCAGAATCTGCACTCCGTTGACAATACTGTATATGTACAACCCCAATTCCAAAATAGTTGAGACAAAGGGCTCTAAATTCGTAGACCAGGCGCAGGCGTGGCGCAGGCGCGGTGAATTGGGGGTGCGCCGCGCCAACGGGGTGTGTCCAGGCGTATGTTGCAATTTCGTGCCCGGCGTAGCCTGGCGCAAGTACTCCTCTGTCCCGCCTCGGTCCCTCCTGCCGGCGCAAGTGGCAAAGAAGGCGTGTTTGGGTATAACACAGCCGAGTCAAATCTTCACCAATCAAATGAGCTCCTCTCCTCACCTTTAATGTGTTGGAATATAGAAGCCTCTGTCCTATGTCTGCATGATGCGTTAATGTTGCATTTTACTTTGCTGCTTCAGGCATGTTTTCTGCACCGCTTACGTCTATATTAAGCATTACGAATATGAGTTAGCTGGCTAGCTAGGGCATTCTCGAATTATTACCATTAGCGAACTTGAATGGAATTTCAAAACGAAACTACGTCAGATCATTCAAACTTATGAAGTTGGAATGAAATACGACGGTTGTTCATTTATTTCTTCTGCCTGCATCATTGGGAAGAGAAACGATGGATAGCGTGTTCCTATTATTACACCCTGTTGCTGCTTAAAATTTTGGGATTAACATGCATGGACAACAATGCAAGATACGTTACACATTTATTTTCAATATGTGATCTTATCTCAGTACGAGATCATAGCATTCAGGCTGAATTCCTTTCCCCACTAAAAACGATAAAACCTAAGTGACAATAATAGTATTAAGCTGCTTGCACACTGGACGCGAAACGAATTTTGTGCACGACAGATTACATTCAAAGTCAATGCAAAGGCGCGAATACACGCATAGACCCTGCGTGTCACTGTGGGTGGATATACAGTCATGCCCGAAATTATTCATACCCCTACTAATTTTTGGGTTTTTTCGAGATATTTTTTGACAAATCAAATTTATTCTTGCACAAATGACACAGTAAGTTGACATATGGCTGTAAGAAGTACAGTACACAATTTTACGAGAAATACAATACTTTTTGGTATTTTACGCAGTGTCTACGTTTTATTCTTTATTTCGTTTCAAATCTGTTCTCATACTAATACTTTTACTTTTTGCTGGCTGCCGTACATGGAGTATTTTGCATTTCGCCTCGGACAGTCTTGATCGTGCATGCGATAATTCATTCACACTGTCAATGGTCATGGAATTGATTTGCTCACTGACTAAAAGCACTATTTTATTTCCAGTGTGGAAATAAAGCGTGAATCTGTTCGATCCATCTGACTAATTTTCAAAAGAGAGACCGAATAAAGACTGTTGTATATCTTCAACGGAAGAAAACACACGAATAAAAAGACCAAGAAAAGTCGATAGCTATCAATTTGCGTTTTGTGAAGGTCGAACACAAATATGGCCAAGTTTGCACGTCTAATAATTCCTGGAATACTCGAAAAATTAGAACTTTTATGACTCTCGGACACGGAGATATATTAAAACCCTGTCCGACTTTCGCGTCTTTGCATTGACTTTGACTGTAATCAGTCGGGGAAAAAAAAATCGTTTTAGCGTCCAGTGTGCAAGCGGCTTTACTGAGCATAGAACACAAGCATTATATATAGGCAGTTTGTGGTCGGCTGAGAAAGATGTGAAGTCGTTAGTTTGCATCACAGATTCAGCTGCGTTGATTAAGCCAGGTGGAGTTTCCATTACGCGTGCCAACCGCCTTTAATCTGACATCAGGACAATCGATATAGATACTATAATTTATGTCCTGATTCAGATAGTTACAATAAATAGTGGTTGCTGTAATCATTAATTGCATTGAAATGTGCCTGACATTCTGGAAACCTGCCTGTGAGGTTTCGGTGACGTGTCTTTACTGTGCGCCGGTCAGCCAAATTACCACTGCACAGAAAATAAACCAGGTTGGAGCTGGCGAGCTTTCTGCGCAACTTCAGCGAAGACTTTTTCTCTGAAATTGTCACTGCGTCTTGATGAATATGTGACACCTCCCCTACTACGCCGCCACACCCATCTCGGCGCCCGTCCGTCTACCAAATTGCCAAAGTGGCTGCGCACGGTGTTGCACCAAGACGAAATTACCACTGCGCGGGCTGCACCGGACGAAATTACCACTGCGTGGGCTGTGCCACGCTACGCCACGCTGCGCCACCCTGCGCTGCGCCAAGAAATTAGAGCCCAAAGTGGAAATTGTGAATAAAATCAAAACGCAATGACTTAAAAATCACACCAGCCAGTATTTTATTCACAATTGAACAGAGATAACATAGCAAATGTTGAAACTCAAAAATTTTACAATTTTATCCACAAAATGAGCTCATTTCAAGTTTGATGGCTGTTACAAGTCTCAAAAAAGTTGGGACAGGGGCCTGTTTACCATGGTGTAGCATCCCCTGTTCTTTTTAACACAGAGTGGAGGCGTCTTGGCATTGAGGAGACAAGTTTCTTGAGTTTAGCCATTGGAATTTGATCCCACTCTTGTTTAATACAGGCTGACAGCTGCTGGAGTGTTTTGGGTCTCCTTTGACAGACTTTTCCTTTAATTATGCGCCAAATGTTCTCAATCGGTGAAAGATCAGGACTGCAGGCAGGCCAGTTCAGCACATGGACTCTTCTACTACGAAGCCATGCTGTTGTAATAGCTGCAATATGTGGTTTTGCATTGTCCTGCTGAAATACATGAGGCCTTCCCTGGAATAGATGTCATCTGAAGGGGAGCATATGTTGCTCTAAAACCTTTATATACCTTTCAGCATTCATGGTGCTTTTTAAAACATGCAAGTGTCTCACACCATATGCACTAATGCATCCCCATATCATCAGAGATGCTGGCTTTTGAACTGAACGCTCATAACAGGAGGGGTGGTCTTTCTCCTCTTTTGCCCGGAGAACACAACGCCCATGATTTCCAACAAGAATGTCAAATTTGGACTCGTTTGACCACAGGACACTTTTCCACTTTGCTACAGTCCATTTTAAATGAGCCTTGGCCCACAGAACATGGCGGCACGTCTGGATCGTGTTCAACAATGGCTTCCTTTTTGCATGATAGAGTTTTAGGTGGCATCTGTGGATGGCACGGCGGACTGTGTTTACAGACAATGGTTTCTTGAAGTATTCCTGGGCCCATTTAGTAATGTCAATGACAGAATCATGCCGGTGAGTGATGCAGTGGCGTCTGAGGGCCCGAAGATCACGGGCATCCAGTGAAGGTCTTCGGCCTTGTCCCTTACGCACAGAGATTTTTCCAGTTTCTCTGAATCTTTTGATGATGTTATGCGCTGTCGATGATGAGACCTTCAAAGCCTTTGCAATTTGACGTTGAAGAACATTGTTTTTAAAGTATTCCACAATTTTTTTATGCAAGCCTTCACAGGTTGGAGAGCCTCTGGCCATCTTTACTTCTGAGAGACTCAGCCTCTCTAAGACATCCCTTTTATATCCAATTATGTTACACACCTAATGCGAGTTAACTTAATTACTTGTTAAATGTTCTATCAGCTGATTCTCTTATATATCAATTGCTTTTTCAGCCCTTTTTTGCCTGTGTCCCAACTTTTTTGAGACCTGTTGCAGCCAGAAAATTTGAAATAAGCTCATTTTGTGGATAAAAATGTATACTGTCTTAGTTTCAACATTTGAAATGTTATCTGTGTTCTATTGTAAATAACATATTGGCTCATGTGATCTGAAAGTCATTGCATTTTGATTTTATTCACAATTTACACTTCGTCCCAACTATTTCAGAATTGGGGTTGTACATATTCTCAGTGTACATTAGATTAGATTAGATGGATTAGATTAGATGGTAAAAATTCCTGAAAGATCAAGCAAAACATGTGCTTCTTGATTTTGCACCATTCAGTTCATCTATGGGCAAAGAACTGTGAGAGGATGTCAATGTATATCCAAGAGGGATGACACGAATTCAGTTAATAAGCACTTTTTTGTGGAAAAAAAGTAATACAGTACAGCTATGCATACTGTGAGTTGGTGAGTTTCCTGACAAAAGTGCAATGGCTAACACATAAGTATAATATTTAAAGGATAAAACAAAGTCGCAGTGAGAGCAATACTCCGTTAGAGCTTTTTATTGATCGTGTGATATAGAGACAGCCTTGGCTCTTAAACACTGCATTTCAAACTAAACGCAGGAAGTCATCTTTAAATTATTACCCATATGCCCTCTCAACTTCTTAATCTCAAGATATGGACATTAATATCTCCTGAACCTTTTAAAAGAGGAGCCATCATCCATTTTTATGTGATACAATGAAATTACTTTAGAGAGCTAGCTTCTCGTATGTTTTGTTTGGCCCAGTAAATGATGCAACAGGACAACACAAATTAACAAAGGGATCTTTAATGCCTGACTGCTCCAGTTAAAAGAGCAGCGTTAACAATAGTTTTGAGGTTCATACAATTCTAGCTTTCCAATACGCATGGGGACCGAATTACTTCAGCAAAATAAAATAGCATCTACTAACCCCACGGTTTCCGTATGTCTGCTTACACTTATCGCGATCTTAAAATCAGAATCAGCAGTAGTATTGTGCGAGATAGCGCCCAATACCTTTTCACTCATTAGCTATGCTCAACTACAACATGAATCCCAACAGAGTGCAAAGCACATGGCATTTTTCAAGAACCGAAATATGTCAATTAAGTGTACAGCCAGTTTCAGAACATCTATAATCTAATATACAGAAAAGTGCATAAACAGCGATAGTCATGGTTCTTCAAATTACTCTCAGGAATTGCAACCGTGAAGCACATGTACTAGCCTCTACCAAGTTCGGCAACATTCACATTCAATCTGCTGCTGGTTGCGCATCAAAATCAGCCATCCAACTTCAGTCTTCAATCCATTCAACTCAATATGTCGTAGTCTTACTAAGGCGAGCAGTATTTCCAGCCTTTACAGACCCAATGGCTATATTCATTAAAATTTGTGCACTCAAAGTCACCCATACTACTAAACCTCCATTTTCCATCTGAACATGCGATCACCTTTTTCTTCTATTAAAAAATGCACCCGGATACGGAAATCCATCACAACAAGAGGGCTAACTTCCTCACAAAAAGATGGATAAAAGATGGATGTAACTTACGCTCAGTATAAAATATGTTATGTCCTATCATAATAAACCTGATGAAATACTAATTTAATATGCAGCTAATAAATTTAAAAGCAAAACATTAAAGAAAAATACTTTTTTTTTTGTGAAATTGAAAAAATGAACCCAACACATTGTCTCTGAATCTCAAAATTCTTTGCCCGAATTTATTTGTGTTCTAATATATTTCATAAAAACAAAGAGAATTTTCTTGGTCATTGAGGTAGCTTGTGTTTTAAAAGAAGTGATTGTTCTATAAATTCTCAAATTTTGAGAACAAGGTAATTATGCAAACTTCCATCCTCGTCAACAGTTTCCCGCTTGTGAAGACAGAGTCCAACTGAGAAACTAATGAGGGCAATTATGCATGTGAGCGGGTAATTAGCAACACCACACGGTTAGTCCCAGGGTTCGGAAATATGTGACTGGGGAACGTCACTAAATGTCAGTCGTCAGTAGTGAGGTCGTTGAATCTCGAAGGTGTTGAGCATTTTGCTGTCACACTTACGCAAAGTGACCTCTAGGACTAGAGTCTGTAGAGATGTAGGGAACCAGTCCTTTAAAAACAGATTTCCACGGCTCAACCTTAGAAGGCTCTGGAATGTTTATAAATCAGAATCTGGGGGTATGATAGGCACAAATGGAGCGGTTTGACAGATAATGCATTTTGTCATCTTGCTACCTTTTAAATTCTCTAATTATGGCTAAAGGAGCCTCTTGAGTTTTCCCTTGCTTTTGTAAGCACAGACCTTTGCCTTTAGTAATTGTGAATGTCAGTAAATGCATGCAATTTTGAAGTGGAAACATCACAAGATGAATTATTTTGTCCACCCATTCCCTGACACCCAAAGACTTAATACTCTAAATGGCAAAGATGTGTGGACAGTCCTTGGTCCTGGGACTTATTATTTTTTTTAATTATTTTTTTTTTAAGTTTGAGTTCAACCTTTTAGTTCCATTGAAGGGAAATGCTGATACTATGGTATGCAATGGCATTCCAGAACATTCTCTGCTTCCAGCAGTTTGGTGCAGAAGCATAAACCTGCAGAAATGTTCTAACATCTAGGGGAAACCATCCCAGAGGAGTGGAGGTTGTCATGTCAGTAAAACAGGGACCAACTCCTTTTTTTAAAAGTCCCATGATTCCAGACTGAGATGTTGGATGAACAGGGGACCCCGTACTTTTGTCCATACAAATGCATTTTTTTCTATTTTCTGCCCAATGGAGTTTCCTTCTAAAGGGTTCACATCTTTTTCTATCGTACAGATTCAGCTAGAAATTGTTTTTTTATGTTTTTGATTCCCATTGGAAATTTGTTTTTCTTGAAGTGCAGTATGACAACCTTATTGCAAATGGCACAACCAGACTAAGCTATTTATTGATCGACTTCGATGTCTGTACAACCACAAGGTTGAAAAATATAAATGAAAAACAAAAAGCCCACACACTCTGCTATAATGATGGTGTACCGGGACTGGGATGTGAGAGGCACTGAGATGCTCTTTGTACAATCACTCCAGACCTGCCTACAGTACCCTGGGACAGGAGCTGTCGATTTTAAACCCAGAGCCCATTTCAAAGAAGTAAAAATACAAAGAGCACCATCCCTCTTCCCCTGACACACACACACACACACACACACACACACACACAGAGGGAAAGACAGCTACCGTGAAAGAGGGAGAGGGGGCGAGAGAGAGAGAGAGAGAGAGAGAGAGAGAGAGCTTTGCAACAAAAACATTCCACAAAATCAATATGCCTGTTAGAATCTGGTCCAAACTTTTGATGGCATTATCCAGCCAGTTGCTCTGTATAGAAGTGAAATATGGAGTCCACTCTGTCAGATGAGAAATTATCCAAGAAAAATTCTGTGTGCAGAATTTTTGAAAAAGAAAAAAAACATTCTACAAATATAAAAGAATACTCCGAATAAAGTGTGAAGGGCTGAATTAGACTGATATCCAGCTATTATCCAAATCCAAAAGAGATAACTAAATGTTATTGAGCATCTATAGCCCAATACATTTATGACAATATTCGGCTCAAAAAATCCAGAGGTCAGCCCAGGAAAGTGTCCTTCAGTCAGCTGGTTGTGAAAATGTCCAAATTAACAAATACGAACAGAAACCAGCTTCAGTGCAGCACTTTCACAACTGTCAGTCAGAGTCAATCGAACTATAAAACAAGTCAAAAACTATATATTTTGAACATTGGAGGACTGCAAACAAATTCCAAAATAACCTGAATTGCTATGAAGTCCTACACAGAGAGTGAAACTTACGGAATATTCTCTTCTCTGTCAGAAATACAAAGCAGCAACAGATCCTGACCAAGTAACAGCCTCAGTGACCACACCCTAGCAGTTGAGAAAGGTAGACACATAGTCGAGGCTACCCAAAGAGCAGTGCTTATGTGACCACTGCAAGATGAGACAGGTGGAGACAAAGATGCGCTTTCTCAAACACAGTGAGAAATATTCTAAAAAAAGGCAATCAGAGATGGCAGACTTCACCTCATTCACGCAAATATTGGCAAGTGCGGAAACACAGACACGCAGAGCCACTAGATGGCAGACTTCACTCATTCACGCAAATATTGGCAAGTGCGGAAACACAAACAGACAGACAAACAAACAAACACACAGAGCCGCTGAAAACAGTACTTCACGCCCACTCCGTGGGGTGATGTAATGAGGCAAAAATTCGTAAATTTTCAAACTTATAAAATCATTCCCCTCCCTTACTAATACTGAAGAAGGAGAAGGCTCACAGGCAGGGCCGTGGCAGTGATTTCAAAAGTGTGGGTGCTCTAGGGGTGGGATCCCACATGGAAAGAATCTATATGAACATATATGCACATATATGCAATCTTTATGCCGCATATATGCAGCATATATGCCGCATATAGGCCAAATTCAGGTACATATATGTGCTTATAGAGGGCATATAGGTCTCCTATATAGCTCATATACCCAGTGGCAGGTTCTGTTTGTCATACCTATTGTATAGCTCATATCTCACTTTTGCAACTGTCATACATGATGCCTAGCTCATATTTTTATTCTCAAGGTAATATCTGCATATTAGTTCAAAGTCCCTTACAGAAATAACAAGAATTTCACGCAATAACTTATTAATTGCATGTGAACATGTGAAATTGGCATCACATTTGATGCTAAATACGTGTTGACATGTGACAACGGCATGTTATGTGTAAACCAGTCATTATTAACTATGGCAAGTGAGAGGAGACAAAAAGCTATTATATCAACACAAATATCTAATACTATTTGTTACATTTTTTTCCTGAAACATTAACAATAATAAGGTCATCAATTCTTTCTTGACCATACTTATTTCCATTCTATGAAGATTGAGCTGTGTATTGTGGAAGAGAAGGAAATGAATAAAAACAAAATGGTTTGATTATGTTTATTTCATCAATTAAGCATTTTTTCAAGTTTAAGTCACCGCCAGATTCACCACATTAGACAAAATTGGATTCACATCATTACAGCTCATACACATCCACTGAAAGTTAGACACTACAGTGTTACATCCACCAAATGCAATGTTTTCTATCTTGTCTGTTATGCAGTTTCTAGATGAATATGGCTCAGAGGTCCTTGGTCTAAATGTAGCAAAATAAAACAAAAATAACAAAATAAAAGTACACAGAAGAACATACATTCAAGTAAACATGCCTTTCAAAAGTCATTTTCATCCCCACATCTATTTGAGCATTTCACTGTGGTTGATGAATTTGAAGACAAAGTCTACATTTCTGTTCACAGATTTAATGAACAGACACTTGTCTTTCATCTGAGATGCTTGTATAGCAACTAAAGGTCCCAGACTTTTTCCTACAGGGATGAAATAACAAGGATTCTTAAATTCCCACACGGAAAGAACCTATATAAACATATAGGTTTTAATCCCCGCCTTGTATCAACCAGCAGTGGTCGGAAGCTCTTTTCAGAAGTAGCGCGCAATTGGCCAATGCGCTAAAGGAATGCAAATTGCGAAGAGCCTGCTGGGAAGGGTTATGTAGATTAGAGTTCCCCTAGGCGCGGGCGCTGATATATAAGATTCTGACGTAGTCATGAGCTGATTGGATTCCATCTTTGTTTTAAGCTCAGGAAGTTTTACCCAGTCAATGTATAGATGGCAATTGCTAACAGTCATGGGCAGTGTTCATCTTCCTGAATTGTCGGCAGATAACCGCACGTGCAAATAAGCTTCAGAACTCGTGCGTAGTGCCCTAATTGGATATTTCAGATTCGGGTGGAATTGGAAATGCCAAAGTTAAAAAAAAAAAAAAAAAACAAAGTAGAACTTGTAAGGGGAGGAGAAATCTCTTGGTTTGGATAGAAATCATTCATACTTAGTGTATTGACAGTATATGACCTGAAATACACAAAATATGAATTTGACCTAATTTGCATAATTAGGTCATGTGATTCAAGATAGCCACCACCCCAATTTCACCATTATTTCTTTGCCTTATATCTCAGGACTGAAGCAAGATATTTGAATCAGGTTTTTTTTTTAATTAGATTTAGTTATGTTTACACCTTCTTCTGAACGAGAATAAAGCATTTACACATAATACTAGAGATTTAGTGGGGTAAAAGAGGATTTTGCCATTTTTCGCCCCCTCGATATGAAATATAAATCACCATAACTCACAGACCCAAAGTGCTAAACCAAAACTTTTAGTTCAGTAGACTTCCTGATATGTACACAGACTTCTGTCAAAATTTCATGAGAAAAGCTCCACAAATAAGTGAGATATAGTGCCTTAAATGATAGCAATCGGGGCAAAAATCAGGTTTTGAGAAAATCTGGGTTAAAGTCAAAGTACACCTACAAATCATTGTAACAGTCAACTTAGAACATTAAAATGCCCCTGAAGCATAAACTTCTCCCTCCTGCTCCCTCTGATTGTCCTGTTCTTGAGCAGATTGAAGTGATTTGCTCTTTCTTTTGGCTTTTTCAGAGTCTAGGTTGGCCTTCTCTGCCCCCCTAACGCGCGACGCATCCACCTGCTCTTAATTATGAATGATTAAACTTTTAATTAAGACCAAAATAAAAATTTTGATAAAAATTGTGAAAAAACCATTTTTTTGGATTTCTCCTGCCCTTAATTGGCCATTTTCATATATTATACGTACATATATGTACATATAGGTGCATATAGGTACATATATGTACCTATATGTACCTATAATATATGAAAATGGCCAATTTTATGTATGTCGCATACATGCAAAACCTATATCTGGCCCTATATTAAAACTGATATGTTTATATAGGTTCTTTCCGTGTGGGATGTGAGCACCGCAACTCCTGCCTTCAGCCCCCATTCCAGTCTTCACAGCAGACCAAATAAAAAAATTAAATGAATACCAAGCAGTTCCTCACTTTCTTCTCCACCATATGCAAACAATATTGAGTTTAAAATGTACATTGTTGCATGACTTTTTTCATCTCAAGGCACCATATTCACCAGCATTTGCAACCCGTAATGATTTTAGACGTTTAGTGTGTTCTCTTTTTTTTCTACAAAGATATAAAGAATAAGACTTTAATTCTCTGTATTCTCACCGATGATACACAACAAGAGGAAAACTGACCAGCTGACCAACTCTGCCATCCCCATTACTCAGTCGAAACCAGTGGCAGAGGGTAGATCGAATGCTTGCTCCCAAAGCAAAGACCAAGTAGGCCCACGTCACTACAACTCCACTTACATGACTACTTGACTTGAAAAAGGGGTCAATCTGCTTCTATCATTTTCTTTTACGCATTTTCTTGTATCTTGGGTAACAAAAAAAGTGTGATTATATGCACTCAATTTTTCCACCATTACTCCGAATATGAAAACATTCAAAATTTTATACAAATTATGTGAGCAGTATATTCCTTCCAGATATTCAGTTGGGCTTTATTCCAAAAGTAGCATTTTTTGGTTAAGATATGGGATGTGCCAACATTGTTCGATTATTTAGAGCATTCTTTGGGCATAAACAGTACCCTCAGAAGTTATTGGCACCCTCTCTGAATATGAGCAAAACACAAATCACAGCTAAGCAACTAGAGCGAGCCACTGAAAACAGGTACTTAGCGACCATTAAGAGGACAACACATGCATATGATTATCTATCTAATCATGCTTAGAAGTTGTGTTATTGTTGGCTGTGCCAACTATGACATGATGGTGGGTGATAAGCAGTCCTTCTTCAAGTCCCCTAAGAGAAATCTGGCATCTGGCAACTTCTGAGAGATGAATAATATTCCCTGTGATAGCGGGCTAATGTGGCCATAATGGAAGAGAGTCAGTGAGTGAGTCATGATCCTTTCATGCTCAATATCTCAAGAATGGTACTAATTAAAACCTTCCACTTTGCACATTAACAGATATAGTGTAGCAGATGAGCTGAGTAAAATTTGGTTGAATCTGTGAAGTTGCATCATGCTAAATTAATATTCAAAACCTCACCGCATTGCGCGGTCCTGTACAATCCACTAGAACTGCACGTTTCGTCTATCAGTTAGCTTGCTAACCAAGCTAGCGCATTAATAAAATGATTAATGATTCAGCCAAAGCCTGATAAAGGCTTGATTTCACCAATAGTTATGCTAGAAATGTTTGTTTTGTGTTTCTGGCTCAGTTGAAGTGTACTGCACTAACGTTACTTGCGCATACCTTTCATGTCAACAGTAGCCAGCTAGCTACAAAGGTACATGAAAACCATTGTGTTGACCAGCCTGTCTTTCATGTAGCTCTGTAGACAGTAGACATCAAATTATGTTGGCTGGGTAGGAATGATTTAGGCATTACGTTTAAGTAGTTGCATCATACTCAATCTACAAAAAGACACTGCATCGTCAGGTCCTATACAATCCAGTAAGATTGTATCTATGTTGCTTGTGCAGTAATATTTGTGGAACATATGCAAAAAGTGAAAGTTGCCCGTGATTTGCAATACGTGCCTACTCTTTGTTTTCAGTGGTTCAAAATGGCCACCACGGTCACAAAGGAAATCTCCTGACTATTTATGGAACCCCCTTGTCTCGGATGAATAAAAGTTTGGAATAGATGTCTCAATTCGACTTTTTACTGCAGTTAATATCTCACGCTGCCTGTTTACTGTTGACAAAGCTCGCATTTCTGGCCTGAAGGAGAAACGCTTCTACTTTTAGACATTATGCAAGACTTCAATATAAATTGGTGTTTGGATATGCGCAAATATCACAACACCAACATTTTGAAGGTGGTTAAATGAATGAAAGAGGGAGGCTGCGTGCACAGAGTCGAACCAGTCTGCCAATGGTGGAAAACTTTGAAAAATCCCATTTTAATTGGAGAGTGCACATTTGCATGTGAAAGAGAATATTGTTGGAGTATTAATTTTTAGTAGCCAAGAAAACAGTTTGGTAGGAATATTATCTTTTATGGAATAATGGTAGCTAAAAAACAGAATATGATCTGCATGTCAACCTAGTCAGTGTCTAACTCACTGAAAATTTGCTGGCAAACTATAAGCTACATATATATACTTAGCGCCATTAAAAACGCAACAGTGAGGTATGTACTGTATTTGCAGAAAATTGTAGAATTGATTGATTTTTATTGCTTTTCCAGTGAGGCACGAGTGCATGTGGTATTGTATTCCTGACGCGCGCCACGTGAACGCACCAATCACTTCAGTAATAACAAACATTGAGCTGTTTGTGATGTGTACAGTGACATGTGACTTGTTCTTTTGGGTGTGGTCAATAACCTACATGAACCCCCCCCAAAAAAAAGAAAAATGCTACTGCATCAAGAAAATGGAACGGCTTGTGACACAGGAGAGAGAAAAAGAGTCATTGCTATGTTACGGGCAGGTCTCAGCCGCAGAGAGGTGGTGCTCATTTGCACTGTCACCGTTCAGCAATCAGTCGGCTGTCTATCCAAGAATGGAACAAAGGCACTGTCACTGACCGACCCCGCTTAGGGCAGCCACGAGTGACGATGGCAGCTCAAGAGTGCCACATCTGGTTACAGTCTGTACGTGGCAGATTCTGGACAGCAACCCAAACTGATCATGAAACGAGGGGTCCGAGACATCTGAAGGTGAGCACAAGTTCCATTCAACGCTGTCTATGTGAGCAACACATGCATGCGCACGGCCCCTACAGAAAACCCAGGTTTTGCCCATCTACACATGGCTGCCCTTAGCGGGGTCAGTCAGTGACATTCCCTGTTTTCCATTCTCAGACAGGAACAGGGAGATAAAGTGCCAAAAAATGATACAGAGGCAGGTGCCCCCAGTCAGAAGTGAAGAGTTCCTACTCCTGTTGATGGGCAAAAAAATGGGTTTTCTGTTGGGGCCGTGTGCATGCATGTTTTGCTCACGTAGACGGCGTCAAACGGTACTTGCGCTCACCCTCAATCGTCTCGGACCCCTCGTCTCATGATCAGTTTGGGTTGCTGTCCGGAATCTCTCATGTACAGGCTGTAACCAGATGTGGCGCTCTTGAGCTACCATAGTCACTCGTGGCTGCCCTAAGCGGGGTCGGTCAGTGAAAGTGCCTGTGTTCCATTCTCGGATAGACAGCCGACTGATTGTTGAACGGTGACAGTGCAAATGACGCACCACCTCTCGGTTTTAAGCTGCTGCCGATGGCCACCTGTTTCAAACTTTCATCTGATGATGTGCATTTTTGCAAGATGTCAACTACGTCTTACTGGGGTGACTACAAATTCAATTGAATTTTAAACATGATCTGACTGTCTGATATTTGAAGATTTTGCAGTGTGATCAGTTGCTGCTCACCAGCTGTGGCTATCATTAGCCCAGACTTCTGTGGCCAGTTACATCAGTGAAAGCACACACAAGCTCTCTAAACATGTAAAGGTGAATAAATACTCTTTTCTTTCTCTCTGTTACCCTGGTAAAGGTCACATGAAAGCTTAAGGGTGGGACTCTCCATGACGACGACCTCTGCTGAGGTCTCGTCTTTGTCGCTCAAACCCGGTGGGGTATCGGTTGCCATTTTATTTGTAGCATCTTGGTACAGTCTAAAAATAGACATGCAGGCCGTATAGGGAATTAGCGTGCCTTTTGTGGTGCAGTCTAGATGTGATACAACAAGTAAAAGGATTGTGTTCCAGGAGCCTTATTTATGAAGGCTTAAGAGAAGCCAGGGCTTTTTTCCTATCTTCAATTCTGTTTGCAGGATCAGTATTAACATCCATAGCATTCTTGCCAGATGCTTTACTGATACACTCAACATATTCACAAGTGCCAGCATTGTATTTTATTCTTTCCTCAGAGCCTTGAAATAAGTGCCTTTAGATGAGATTTTCCCCCCAGAGATATGCAATAGAGTACTTGTCGATTGTGCTGGATTGCGGAGTTATTCAGAGCAGTTTATGAAATAGACTGATTCATTTCTGTTAATGTTAATGTTAATTTCATTAAAATCTTTGCAGTTTTGTTCAAAGAAAACATGGATTTTTTCTTCATGTTGATGTAAGTTTGCCCTATTGAGTATATCTGTGTTTAGCTCTTTTGAGATAACTATTAAAACAACTGTGTATTTGTGGCAATAAAGAAGATCTGTCTTACAATTATCGCCTGAGGATGTGACTAAGTTGTAGGTGGCGCCGTTCTCCAGAGGATGAGAATTTCAAAAAAATAATTTTAATTTTGTTGAACTTGCGGCACAAGGAGAACTTTTATAAACAGACACACACACACACACACCCTAATACACAGACACTCACGTGAACATGCTTTGGCATTCAGTTGCACAAGCACAGATACACTCTCTCAAAGACAGACACATGCACACACACACTCTCTCTCTCACAGAGACAGACTGACAGACAGACAAACACACACACACAATCACACACAGGAATCAGCCTGATTCTCTCTCTCTCTCCCTCTCCCAGTGTGTGAATGATTGTAAGGAGCCACCAGGATTGTGCAACAGGGCCGCATGCAGGCTTTAGTGTTTGTTACTGTCAAATACTTGTGATGAATGACAAAGCCAATTATCCCTGACATGCAGCAATTATCACCTGTGCTTTTCAACGTTAGCTAATTAGGTACCAAGATCACGGAAGTCAACAGAAATGTTCCCTTACATACAAAGCCTCCAAACAAACAAAGACACATAATGGATTGGCAAAATAAATAACAATAATTGTTATAATAACTAACATGCAAATCAACATGCACTTGAAAGCATGAAAAGCAAACACTCACACAGACAAACACTCATGCACAGTGTAGAGATAATGTATATCAGAGGAATCCTGCACACAGCTGCTTGTCAAGCGTCCTCAAGTGTCTCACTGCTTTTGTTAAGGGTTTCAACTCAGGCTACTTTTTCCTTAAGGAAAAGTCTCCTCAAGGATCAACTGTGGGCAGTTTCATTTTTGCGATTTAATAGAAAAGGTATGCCTGAGTCTGGAGGTTTATTTTAATCTCCATGCCTAATGTGAGATTAAGCACTAAAAAAGAAAAATCCAGATCCATAGCCTTATCCCCGAGTTTTGATGCACAAGCTTATTTGGCAAAGCGCATTTAAACATGTTCCTGAGGTCCAGCGGCCTTTTAAACAACACAGTTCATTTCACTTCAATTTAATTTTATTTGTCCCTGGCAACAAATAACAGACTTTGCCATCGGGATTGACTCAGGTAAATTCTCTTTTCTAGATTTCTGAGAGAACATTAGGCCTCCCATGACATGATGCAGTGCAACTGAGCTAAAATTCAAATCAACAGAACAAGCACTGTCTTAAGCAGCCTTCAAATGCATCACACACTCCTCAGTTTAATAAAAACTTTCTCTTATTTGCCAGTCTTTTAATATTACGGATGTAAGCAGCACTTCCATCATTAGCTGATGCTCTTAAGAAAACATCTTAGATTCACATAGGTAAATGCTAACAAACACAGCTCAGTAAAAATAATAATAATAATAATAATAATAATCATCATCATCATCATCATCATCATAAATAATTAATTAAAATCTACTGCCTTGGAGCAAGATTTCTCTCGCAGGACAGTTGACAAAGCAAAGCTTATCAAGCTGAATAAACCAGACTTAACAAATCATTTCCATGTTTCAATGATAACTTCGGAACATGAATGCTAGATCGGGTGAAGAGACTATCAACAACACAATTCACCTCAGTTTGCCTCTGGCATCATGACATATATCAGACCAATGGGACTTTCTTGGGTTCTGGTCACACTTGTGCTGATAAACATTTCATATTTACTGTAATATACGTATAAATGAGCGTCGCTCATAGAGTAGAAGTTTATTAGGGAGATTACTATTAACCCTCGCCCAACCAAGGGGGGGTGGTTACCACCCCCAACAGACTTTTTCCTGTCGCACAAAAACGTTAACAGACATGATCTAATGCTTCTAGGTAATTGTTTATTCATCCTTTGCGCTCATTTTCATGAAAAAACGATGAGGGTACCTCACCCCCCGGGGGTAGCGTAGGCCGTCAAAGTCGAAGGGTGGGGGTGGGGGTGGGGGGTGGTTGCCACCAGCATCAATTTTTGTCTGTTTTTGATACAAAATATGCTTACAAATTAGTTGCAAATAGTACGCTATTATTATGTTTCATGCTTAATGAACTTTGTAGACCACACTGATTGTCATCCTTATTGATTTATTGATGTAGCTTGTCCTTGTATTAGTAAATTTTGGAATTACAATGACCAGCAGTGACCAGTAACCTTGAAGTGATCTTCACCTAATAATATTAGAAGAGCATGACCGACATACTTTTACTTGTGTGTTTGACTGGTTACTGTACTGTTCACTATTTTTATACTGTGCTATAGCCCTACTATTATACGAGTTCATAGAATTGTTCATAAAGTTGTTCTCATAATTCATAGATAAACCTTTTATGCAAGTGTGCAACATTTTGAAGATATCTGTACATCTGTCCGGAGAACTTGAATCATCATTTTGCAAGGTAAGTTGATTTTTATTGTTCATATTCTTATACATGAAAGTAAAATTACTTGCATTATGGGTGTAGTGGTTTGGGTAACCACCCCCCGGTCAGGGTTGTAGTAGAAAAACCGAAAAACCAAAAAACCCTTGGTTGGACGAGGGTTAAGGAAGTGGCATAGTGACCCAAAGTTTGCAGGCTGGAATGCCAGGTAGAACATTGCAATTGTACCTTTGAGAAATATTCTTAGCCTGCAATGATTCAGTATGGTATGTCTGGCTATATAAACGGGCATTATTTAAAAGTACAGAAATGCTGTGCTGGTGAAGGGAGCTTTAATGGCTAAAACATATAAGTCAGGCCCAAGCAATGAGTCCAAATTAGGCAATTCCACAGTGATCAGCAGGTGAATTCAACATAAGATGTTTGCCTTGACCTCTTTAATAATTCACTCACAAGAAACATTGATCCAGACTCCCATTAAGAGGTTAAATTGAGAGTCTAACAGTGACTCCGGAGAACCCTTTCACATCCCTTGCCTTTCACGCCTGATTAATTCTGTTTACTTTCCATTATAGTTCATCACAATGTATTTAGACCACACACACGCTATGGATTCATCCGGGCGGTAGTTGGATCAGCAGAGAGGAAATGAAAGGAACACATGGTTATCACTTGCAAATTCTTGCGCGCACTGCTAATTCTCACCTCACAAAAACGTGCCGTGCATATCTTTTTTTTTTTTTTGAGAAGAAAAAAATTGATGAAAACTTTCCTAGATAAGCTGCATGTGCAAAGTGATGAGTGCCTAAATTTTCATATATAGACTGCCACAGAGTAGCCCCAATGCTGTTTATACATTATTTACATTTGGTGCTAAGTTAACAGCAAGGTAAATCCTAAACCTTAATTTGCTCAACAGGATTATTGAGAACAAATTATTTTACATTTAATCTTTCATTTATCTGTTCCTGAGTTAGTTACTCAAAATCACTCGCATCTATGCAGTGCCTAATAGCAATAGTTCTACAACGTATAAAGCTGTTTAAGAGAATTTTGCGGAGACGCCATCTCAGCTCTTCAACCCAGTAGCACAGTATTTTTCCTGTGTAGAAAAGTTCATCCATCCATTTATCTGTCCATCCATTAGGCAAACTGTTATTCCTTAGGGGAGCTGGAGTCTATCCAAGCATTCAGTGGGGGAGAGGCAGGGACACATGCTGGACACAGTTCATCAATCCATCACAGGGATCACACACCATTTACTCACACTCATGCCTATGGGCAATCTAGAGTCTCCAGTTAATCTGAACTGCATGTTTTTGGACTGTGGGAGAAAACTGGTGACCCCAGAGAAAATCTGATGAGGACATCAGGAGAATATGCAGACTCCACTCAGAAAGGCCCCGTAGGCCCCATACTCTTTGTGTATACATGTGGTCACCCTATATGCAAATACATGCACTGGATTTTGTCACCCCCATGTGCGTATCTGAAAAACTGCATTTTCCTCCACAGAATTACAAGCATTCTCCTGACACATCTTAACCCTTGGAGAGTGCTGAAATAAATTTGAAAGAATTGTAAATTGAAATATTTTGAGCTGTTGAAAACCTATCATGTGGCGACTTGTTTGCAGGAGCTCTTTTAAACTAGTCGCTATATGATAGGTTTTCAACAGCTTTGATTTTGATATCTTACATCATTGAGCAAACTTAGTCGTGTATAGCGCTCTAAGGGTTAACAATCTCCGTCTTTTAACTTTAATAACAGTAATTTGCAGTAATGACCCTCTATAGGCAGTTTTTGTGGTCCTGAATCTCTGTAGTTTGTCACATCCTCTGTGTTATAGATCAGTGTACAATTTAAAAAACTGTATGTCCTGTACTTTGTTTTGGTAGGTGATGCAAACATCCTGCTGTATCTGCCTAATCAAATATTTCATGGGCTAATCACAGTTCTCCCTGAGAAATACATTGTCGACTCATTCTGTTATGTTTTCTGTGTTCCTGCTGGAAGTGTTTAGGTTGCCCAACACCGTATGTGCATACTTTATGTGAGTCAAAATTATTCTACCATGGTGGCTAAATTGGGTGTTTCATACCCATGATAAAAAAATAAAATAAAATAAAATGAAAACTCAAACACACTATAAATGGCAAGTAGTTTGATGGATTAAAGTTTTAAAATTTAGATTTTTTTTATTTTTTCAATAAAATGTGTTTTTATTGATAATTAGAAAAATGTGGGCTGGTCAAAACTTTTGACAGGTACTGCATGAATTGTCGGTTTCATGCTGTGTCATAAATGACACCTTGAATAAATAACCATATTATATTGTGAAATTATGTATGTTTCTCAAAGCGTAGGTTACATGCTGCATTTCTAGACTGCTATGTCATCACAGGCTATTCCATTGCCAAGGCGTCTTTCAGACGGAATTGTCCATACTGTCGTAGAGTGTAAACAAGTTGACAATTGCGTTTGATTTCAGCCAAGAGGAAGGGAGCATTTTTTAGCTGTGTATGAAGGCATCTTCACATTCGAATAGCCTGCGATGACGTAGCAGCCTATTAATGCAACCTATACTTCGAGAAATGGCCCATCACTTTTAACGCCACCATTTAGGTGCATGGGCTATTCTCTAGTTTAATCAACAGAGGGCGCCCTTAGCATAGAAACAATATGAAAACTTCTTGCACCATACAGCTCTGACAATGCATGCCATGTCCCATTTGCCATCACATCATGAGGATCTGAACACCACTAGATACTGTGCATAAGAAATTAGTTTTATGAGTTTTCATTTGGTTAATTGAGTTTTGCAGGTTTTGTTTTCTCTGTGAACAACCAATAAGCCCTCCCAGAAAGCATCACAGGCCCAACTGTTCCCCAGTCATTTATCTCATGCATGCAGTGAGTAATTCCTGTAATAGAACGCAGAGCCCAATCCAAAGAAGCTAAGTCCACTGCAGCTATTTTCTTTGAGTATTTGTCCTCATACAAAACAATCAAATGCAAAACACATCATGACATGCAAGAATCAGAGGGTTTGTTTTCCAAGCTCAAAATCAGATTAAGCAAGGGTGATGTCTCAGTCGAAACAGCACTGCTGCAGTTTCCACAGTGCATGAGTGAGTCATATGGTAAGGGAGACTTCTTTTGCGCACAGTGGTATGTAAGTTAGAGGTATGTAATTAAGTTAAGCCTCAGGCACATATTTCATGCGCGTGTCTGTGAACATATTGTGATCTCTAATATGCAAATCTTAGAGGGCGGATGCCTAGCTGTAATAACAAGGGCGATGCCTTATTTGAAACACGTGTAATTTATGTTGTAGGCATTTTGAGGAATCCATTCCATCCAATTCTTGTTTACTGAGTTAATCTCTTCCCGCTATTTTATTTGGCAAAGGAAAAAAAGATTTCCATGGTGTTTTGTAGTGCTTTATATTCTCATGACCCTACCTTTACGGATCATTCATTATGAAAAAAATTATTATGTCAATTATAAAAGTCACAAAATGGAAGTAGAATGTGAACATCGCTTGATTTAGGAACTTGACATTAAGATGAATTAGATTACTTATTAATTGGTTTCTTTATTTTGAAGTAAGATTTTGAAGTTCTCTGATATAACTGCATTAATATTGCATTACATATATATATAATATATATATATATATATATATATATTTTTTTTTTTTACTATTGCTTATGAGCGCTTTCCAATTCTTATAAAAAATATATACACAAACTCTACATGCAGCAACTCGCTGACAACACACAGTTGGCAAAACTATTATTTTATGCTCAAAATCACATATCATTAACTAAAAATCAACACTAAATTTCAAAATACAATAATACACTTTGGAAAATTTTCTCTTTTGTTGAGTCATGTATACATATACAATGTACATTGTCTTTTCTTTTGCAAACATTGCACATCTAAAGTATGCGACTCGTCTTTACCTTATGGAAGGTATAACATATACTGAGCAACAAAAGAAACGCAAGTTAGCTAGTTAGTTAATGTACTCTTGAGGTTACTCAGTCAAAGTGACCGCAAAACAAAGAAAGGTTTGATGAAACAAGTGTAAATGTGCCCGCGCTAGTAATAAATTTTATTTTCAATAATAATTTCACGCAAACTTATTTTCCGGTCTGTCTTTAATTAACTTGCGTTTCTTTCGTTGTTCAGTATATGAAAGAGGAATGTCTGAAAGCATTGCTTCACAAAAGGCCTTATTAGCATTAGGAATGTATTTCAAGTGATCATTAAAACTTTAATAGAGCTGCAGGTTACATTTATGTAAAATAAATCACAAAATTTAATTATAATGCACAGTCCTTTTCTAATCTGTCCGGTCGTCTGCATTTAGCCACATGTTCTCATTGGCCATATTTTCTCTGGCCATACAAAAGTATGTTTGGGCGTGCCTCATCCACTCTTGGCAGTGCTCCAGCTGTGATGCATCGACATCCAGCATCCATCGCTTCGAGTAGGAACATTTGGCCAGATATCACGCACTGTCCGTCTTCAGGCTAAAAACACACCTCTCAATTGGGTTAAGGAATGGTTAGAGGTGGGGAGGGGGAACAGCATCTTTGGGCAGAAAAGTGGTTTGAGATCGCACAGGGATACGGAAATGCCATACTGTCCCATACAATCTTAGATGTTGTCAAGTTGTTGTCTTCCTGTCCCCTTTTTGCACTCCATCTCAGTTCTTCTGTGCAAGTCTTCTAAAATCAACAGAAGGCCATCTGTGTTGTTGGGGCCAATTTAACGTTTGTGCAGGACCAATCCACTGCTGGAAATTGCTGCGCACTTAGTGATATTTGTTCCTCTCTTTGCCAGCATCTCAACTATAGCCCTTCACCCCAACATGCTCAGTCCCCAATGACACCTTTCCGTCAGATTGAAGTCGGCCCTGTGGACTTAAATCATCTTGTGTGTGTCATCTGATCAGCCTCAAGTTCATGGTCCCCTGAAATAAATCAAACACAGTGGATGTAAAAGCTCTACTGTATACCTACTGTATGTCCTACTGTACCCAAAGTTTAGAGTAATTCACTGCGAAACGTGATATAGAACAGTATTCGCTGTATTTGATGGACGCTTACCTGGATATGTTGGTGCCAGAGTACCTTGATGCCTTTGACTTCTCCTCAGAAAAGGAAATGCATACAGTTATTTCATTCAAATACTGTTGTTCAGCCAGAGTCAGAACAATTGTTGCTGATCCATGCAATACTGTCAAAGAGAAGGTTGTCCTTGAGTTTGATGCCATTGTTAGAAACAACTGTGTTCACGCTAGCATGAACTTGTTCTTCACTGAGAAGCTTTCCACACGTAATGCACCCCCCAATTCTTAATTTTTTTTTTTTTTTTTTGGTGTTATTGTGTAGAAGAATATGTATAGGGTCCACCTCATCCACTCATGTTGGGCTTGGACCAAATTATGTTTTACAAAAACAGCCCTCAGTGACGCATCAAACCCCATCAAGAAAAAAAAAAGAAAAACTCCTCAGGAAACTCATCTGGTTTATGACAGCTGTAGGTCAGGGCTACTCGCAGTGAAAGTGTCCATCTTATGTTGTTGAGTCAGGAACGCCAGTACATCTACGCATTTTTAACCTGTAAGCCTCACAGCTGGGCGGAATAGCTGGTCTCAGCAAATGAGTCGTTATTTCAGGAATCACAGATCATAAAAAAAACCCATGACGTGAGACGGCATTAAACCTTAGTGATTTGTGATAACACTACATCATCATGTTTCAGTGGCTTTAAAGATATCAAAAGAAAAAAAAAAATCAAACAATATCAAACAAACGGTGCAGATCATTTGGACAATATGATCATGATCATGTTTGCAGGCATTCCTTGGATAATTATGAGAAGAGACAATTTCACAATAAATGGCTCTAAGTGAGATATCCAAGAATGAACCATTATAGATGTATAAAGCTTCCTGATCCAATATTTTTCTTCTTTTTGTCATTTATGAGAAGCCCCTTATTTATACACTTATACCCACCACATATTTCAAACTTCATACGAACAGTCCACCAGCTGATTTGAAAGCCCGTGAGTTATCACACGCTACACAAGCACTGCTAAGGCTGAAATCACTCTTGGCGAGAGCAGCATCACACTGCATCACAATAGAAGCATAGCTGATTCTAATTTTGACATTTGTGTGAGTGTTATCATGTTGCACTATACCACTAATAAAAGCTCATCTAAGGCTGATTTTGACATTTGTAGTTCTAGTGAGTGACCCAGCCAGGCTGAATGGACAGGATAAACATCTGAGAGATGTTTTACAAAGCAAGATTACTGCATTTGCTTAATAACTGCTATGACTAAAGCTCTGGAATGGTTCATTACTCGGGTTCATGTCCCAGATTTGATAAGGTACTGGTTTTTACTCAGCCCAGTTATCCAGATGATTCAGCAATTCTGCTTTGAAAAAACTCACTGAACTCACTTGGTGAAAAGAAACCTTATTTATGAAATTGAAACAGCATGCTGTGTTGAGTCAAAGTTTAATTAGAGGCATAAGCCTTGAGAGAAACTCCGGATATAGCCCTCTACAACCTCTTACTCATGAGAATCTATCCACACAGCAGTTCTTCCCCCAGGGCTACACGGGTTCACCCTTATATTAGATCAGTCCATCCGTATATCTAATTCAATTTCACACAATCATCTAATTAAGATGTCATTTAAGATTTGATTGATTTACCTGTCTGATGCAAAATTATGAAAAGTTGCAGAGCCTGTTACAGGGATGGTAAATCGATGAACACAAGCCAAAATGTTTTGTTTACATTATGAGGCCAGAAAAGGAAAGCTAATTGGATTTGGTATGACATGATTCAGACCTTTCCGGTCTGTTTACATTATCAACTTTCTATTGTGAGACTGAGTTGCCAAGAGGAGAGCATTGTGGGTAAAGAATCACAACCTCATTAGGAAATGTATGGGTACATCTGAATTCTCTGAATAGCAAGGAACCATTTTTCCTTAGTGGAAATGAAACGAAAATAGTTTGGCTGGTAGTCACGATGAGGAGCATCCAAATTGTCTATTTCATGAAGGAAAGAAGGCATTAGCTCCTTTGTTGCTTCCTTCCAGCAAGGAAACACTGAGCTAGTCTTGTAAGAAAGGAAAAATCGAATATGGAACACAATCCTTTGCTGCTGTTGTGAATGGATGCGTCATTCATATCCCAAAGTTTTGCAATAAATTTTGAAGGATATCATTGCTGCCGAGCTCATGACGTTTTGCAGGAAAGGACATGTCCCAAGGAGCCTTTATAATCTCCCGGCAACATTCCCTTGATCCGTGCGCTGTTGTCTTGCGAGGTCAAGAAAAAGTGAAAATAAAAGGAAAAAAGCCTCCTATTTAGGAGTATTCGGATTCAACCTTTACGTAAGTGCACACTGCAGAGTTAACAATCTCTGCAGTTTCACCTGTAGCCTTGCGCTATATTTACAGAATGCTGCAAACAGGTCTTCTTCTGACAACATATTTAATTTATTTCATGTAAACTCTGTCATAATCTACCCTTATTTGAGGTGAATAGCTTGGATGTGACGCCACTATTCGCCCTGACGTGCACACGCAAGAGAGCACAAACACATCAGTGACACCAGGTTCCTCCAGAGCAGACACTCAGATAGTGAATATTTTTTACATACCCCTTTTTTGTCCACATACCACAGGATATTCTCCGAAGGGCAGAGAGTGATGCAGTGGGTTGGGCTGTTGCCTCACAGCACGAAGGTCGTGAGTTCAAATCCAGCCCAAGGCCTTTTACAGTGCCACTGCGGGTACTCCAGTTTCCTCCCCGAATCCAAGGACATGCAAGTCAAGCTAATCGGAGGCTGTATATTGCCAATAGGAATAAGCGTGAGGGAATAGTGGTGCAATGGATTGGTGTACTGTCAAGGGCGCACCAATTCTCACTCCTAACTTGACCTGAAACAAGCTGATAGATGGGTGAATGGATGGATATATACTGGAGAATTTCAGGTTAAATTTAGTGCAGGTAGCTGGAAATGAAGCAAGCTTTAATGAACCAAGCCCTCTCTATAAAAACCGTACCTCTCAATATAATTGACCTACTGTACAGGGTGTTGGATTATTTGTCCTGCATTATCTTTTACACACACCGAAAAAATGGCAATGCTGAATAAATTCTTACATAGCACTTACAGTGAGGTACTTACTGACTCAAGTTTTTAAAAGGCTTTAATTTACATTTGGTCTAATGCATACCATCTATCTGAAAGAGCAAACTCTGCTCAAGGCATTTACGTATATCCATGCTAAGTCGACCATGTTAGGTATTATAGCCCGTTAAAATTTGGTCACTGTCCAAATGTTTACCTACCTCACTGTATGGCCCTCAATGGACTAATTTTAATTTAACTTTGGGGATTTTACAGTGCTCATTAGGTTTCTATTGTTGCATCCCATTTTTAAGACACAGATATGTATGAGAAGTAGCATGGAGTCAGCTAGCAAAGATTATAAAGAGAGGTGGGAGCACTTGGCGTTTTACACAGTGCTAGCATGTTAGCACCCTGAATCAATCAGCAGGCAAATGGAATTAAATGGACAGACAATACAGGCAGGGAGTAATAAAGCGTATCACAGTCCTATTCTCAGAGCATATTGCCTGGGGATGGTCAACTAGAATACACTGTTATAACTGACTGAATTTAACAGTTAAATTAATGCATTGTTTCCTGGTTATTTTAACTGTAAGTGGACTCCTGCGTGCATTTAACGGCAGTTTACACTCAACATGCACGGAACTCTGTTGTAAACTTACAGTAAAATTACAGTTAAAATAACTGGCAAAACAGGTGCTAATTTGTAACAGTGTATCATGTCGACACTGTGGTCTGATTGTTTTATGTCGAATGCATGCTAAATATGATGTCGAAGAAGGTGGTGTAACATGCGCATAGTATCGCTAAATGCACATCCACTTTCAACTGGGGTCCCCATTGATTACCGTACAGTTGCAGGCACATATAATTGTTGATTGCAACCAGCAACCAGCCATTAACCAGATGGCTAGAGCCAACAGTCTTATCCCAACTCGTTTACGCACTACCTGACCATGCTTTGATGTACGATGAAGAAGGAGGCTTCTGGTATCCTTGTTTGACATTTAGGGTTAGGGTTCAAGTTTGGGATAAAGGTTAAGGGGTAGGATCCGTTTTAACACTGGTGTAAAATAACAATGCCAAAAGCCTCCTTTTTTGTTGTATATCGATGCTTGGGCAGGTAGTATCACTATATGACATGTTGAGATGATACTCGGCCCCGGGGCGGCTCAGTGGCGCACTGTCGCCTCACAGCAAAAAGGTCATGGGTTCCAATCCGGCCTGTGAATTTTCTGCGTGAAGTTTTTATGTTCTCCCCGTGTTCGTGTGGGTTTCCTCTGGATACTCCGGTTTCCCCCACACTCCTGCTGGTACCCCTGACCAAGGAACTGGCTTTAGAACTGAAGTTGAGAACCGGGCGCTGCTCTGTGGCTGCCCACTGCTCCTAACTATAGGATGGGTTAAATGCAGAAGACAAATTACCCTAAGGGGTTCAATAAAGTATATCTAACTAATCTCTCTCTTAAAGTGCCCCTATTATGTGACTTTTCACTGATCGTTCTTGTTTTCTTGAAAAAAATGGTTTAAATGCGTCATTGTTAAAAAAAAAAAAAACACTTGAGTTTTCTCATGCTTGCCGATTCTCCAGTACCTGTCTGTGAAACGGTCCATTGAAAGTCCTGCCCCTGCCCTCCCAAAAACCCCAGTGTGCTGTGATTGGTCAACTTGATCACTCACTTGTGATTGGTCCACCGTTCACGCCCCTTGTCACACCTCTTACCATAAATGGATTTCCGGTCTAAAAACAAATACCAGTTAAGCCTTGTGGGCGAAACCCACTTGATTCAAGGGCGTGCCAAACTATCTGCTTAGCACGAAAATTCAAATAGAGACATCACCAATTGATGAAAAAAATGGCCAGAAGCGATTGGGGCGTTTCAGTCAGCAGAGAGTGCTTCTTCTGGAGATGACTTTGAGTTGTTTTCCAACACAGACCTTTTAAATGCACATAAAAATGATATGATTCATGCTACGACATTAAAATAATGAAAAACCATGATAGGGGCTCTTTAAGAGGTCTATCTACTAGACAGACAAGCATGATTAATGAAGAAAGTAGGAAGAGGAAGGGAGGAGAGTGAATGAGAGTCATGAGAAGCGAGAGAGAAAGTTCCAGGGGTGCCCTTATGTTGATGGGTAGACTATGCAGGTGTTTTTAGTACAGGCATTTAATCCAATGTTAATTCCATTTTTGGAACTTTGGGTCCTTTCCGTTTAAATTTTTGGAACTTTGGGTCTTTTCAGTTCAGTGTGGTGACACTATGTTGAATTTAAGTGGACATTGAAGTTCTGCTGTTATTTGTTTTGTTTTCTTTATTTTCATAGCCATTATATACTTTAAATCTGTAAATGTTTTACTCATAAAAAACATAGTTTATAACTAAAACTGATAAATAGGTGCAGTTCCATATTGACAGGGGTACAGTGAAAAATTTTCAGTGAGGTCCTGTCATTATGACCTCATGTAAGTGGAAAAAAAATAGAATGCCTCCAAGATGGAAATGGAGTCCCAGAAGGATGCCCCACATTGATCTGTGTACTTCCTGCTATTCTTAAATCCCATGTCCTGTTCAGAGCTGTGAGAGCAATCTGTTATTCCCCAATGGCTGTACTGCTCACTGCTTTCACTCCCCTAAGCTTTGCACTTTCCACCTGCTCGTGCTTGTGGGCCAAGGACTTCTGAAAACAACATCAAATCAGAGCTTCGAAAAATCAAATCGAAAAATCCAGGCAAACCCTTGACATGAAGGTGAAAGGAGATTTATGAATAAATACGCTTACAGTAGCTTCCTGAAAATGGAATATGTCTCTAGGAATTTTTGAGTACATAAGATCTGAAGCTGTTTGGTAACATTAGAGATCTACATCTGTCACCAGTCCATCAGAGTCACCCATTTTCTGGTGATATGTCCTACAACACAGGGAATGGTGCATTCACCCTGCACATTTCTAATGCTAATTAGAAAATTGTTTATCTTGTTTGATTTTAGTAAATGTTAAAGGAGTTGAGCCATCATTACTGTGTATGCTCACAAAATGTTGAACAATGTTAACCTGCTTGACAGCAAGACAAAATCTACTACCATCCTTGCAAATCTGTTGTCTTCTTACATTTTATTTATATATCTTAGTTTCTCAGGCATTAAGCTGTCTATATTAAGGAGTTTTCTATGGAAATTTGAGGATTCAACGTGCTATTTTAGGGCTTTAGCCGAAGGATATAAATAATGAAAACTCGTTTGCCAACTGCCAAAAATAATTAAAGAAGGTTTTTTCTTCTATCATGTTTATTGGTGATGGAAAACCAGCTTATATTTCTCATATCCTTTGGCTAAAGTGCTAAAACAGCGCTTTGAATCCTTGATTTTCCATAGAAAACTCCTTAAAGGGATACTCCACTCATTTATCACATTTGAAAAGGCACAATTATACGCTAGATTATCACAATCTCAACCAATTCTGAAATTTTCGTTGATTTCTAAGGTCGTTTACCATTTTAAATCGATTTTTATTGGCATGGATCTACATTTATGATGAGTGCCGCCATTCTTACCAAGTCACATGATTCCACAAAGGGAAGTGACGCCAGCTGTGCTGTAAACAAACTGCCAGGGAAACAAATGTTTGGCTAAACTGTTATGATCGCAATAAATCAAAACGTGTATTGCATGATTTCATATCGAAACACTGCCATGTTAGTCACAAAACACTGTCACTCACTGGCATGATTCTGTCATTGATATTACTAAATGGGCCCAGGAATACTTCAAGAAACCACTGTCTGTAAACACAGTCCACCATGCCATCCACAGATGCCACCTAAAACTCTATCATGCAAAGTGGAAGCCATTGTTGAGCATGATCCAGAAGCGCCGCCGTGTTCTGTGGGCTAAGGCTCATTTAAAATGGACTGTAGCAAAGTGGCAAAGTGTCCTGTGGTCAGACGAGTCCAAATTTGACATTCTTGTTGGAAATCATGGGTGTCGTGTCGTCTGGGCTAAAGAGGAGAAAGACCACCCCTCCTGTTATCAGCGTTTAGTTCAAAAGCCAGCATCTCTGATGGTATGGGGATGCATTAGTGCATATGGTGTGGGACACTTGCATGTTTTAAAAAGCACCATGAATGATGAAAGTTATATAAAGATTTTAGAGCAACATATGCTCCCCTCCAGACGACATCTACTCCAGGGAAGGCCTTGTGTATTTCAGCAGGACAATGCAAAACCACATACTGCAGCTATTACAACAGCATGGCTTCGTAGTAGAAGAGTCCGTGCGCTGAACTGGCCTGCCTGCAGTCCTGATCTTTCACCGATTGAGAGCATTTGGCGCATAATTAAACGAAAAGTCCGTCAAAGGAGACCCAAAACTCTCCAGCAGCTAGAAGCCTGTATTAAACAAGTGTGGGATCAAATTCCAATGGCTAAACTCAAGAAACTTGTCTCCTCAATGCCTAGATGCCTCCACTCTGTGTTAAAGAGAAGAGGGGATGCTACACCATGGTAAACAGGCCCCTGTCCCAACTTTTTTGAGACCTGTTGCAGCCATAAAATTTGAAATGAGCTCATTTTGTGGATAAAATTGTAAAATTTCTCAGTTTCAACATTTGCTATGTTATCTCTGTTCTATTGGGAATAAAATGCTGGCTGGTGTGATTTGAAAGTCATTGCATTTTGATTTTATTCACAATTTACTCTTTGTCCCAACTATTTCGGAATTGGGGTTGTAGATAAAACCTACGCCAGATGGGCAAAAAGGATGTCTCTTGTCGAGTAAGTGCAGTAGCGACAGTGTTTTGCGACTAACATGGCAGTGTTTCAATATGAAATCATGCAAAACGTGTTTTGATTTATTGCGATCATAACAGATTAGTCGAACATTCATTGCCCTGGCCGGTTGTTTACAGCACAGCTGGCGTCACTTCCCTTTGTGGAATCATGTGACTTGGTAAGAATGCGGCGCTCATCATAAATGCAGATCCATGCCAACAAAATCGATTTAAAATGGTAAACGACCTCAGAAATCAACGGAAATGATTCAGGATTGGTAGAGATTATGATAATCTAGCGTATAATTGTGCCTTTTCAAATGTAATAAATGAGTGAAGTATCCCTTTAATATACAGAAGCATAATGCCGGAGTAAGTAAAATATTTAAATAAAATGTAAAACAAAGACAGATTGGCGAGGATGGAACCAGATTTTTGACTTGCAGTCAAGCAGACTCACTTTGTTAGGATGTAAATTCTGAGCATGCGGAGGAATCCTGACACAGCTCCTTTAAGGCCTTTGTTTCGGAACAGACTGGGCAGCACTATGGGGTTACATATTCCAAACGGTTTATTTTGAGGGCACTTCCCTGCTAAAAATGTTCTATAAGAATCCTATTGGACAGTTCAATAGAATTTCTATAGAACTTTAGTACCTCGAGTCCTATAGAAAAAAGTTCTATAGAAAATTTCTATAGGAAACAGTTCCGTAGAAAATTTCTATAGAACAGCGCTTGTAGAACTCCTCCCCCTTCTAATGTGGCAATTTCAATCCCACCCAAATCTGGAAGGCAACAAACAAAGCAACCATGTTATATTACCCTTCCCGGCAAACCCTTCCCAATTTGCATCCCTGTAGCGCAATGGCCAATGGCGCGCTACTCTGTCTGGGGTTTGAACCCAGACACTTCTGCTCTGCAACGCAGTGATTTAACCAAGTGAGCTATCTGGAAACTGGGAAACTCCCGATACTTGATCCTGATCAGTTTGAATTGCTTTGCTGAACCGGACAGATGGCCCGTTGTTGTCGCGTATCTCAGGGTCTTAGGGAATTCAAAAGGAACTGAGTGCCTTCGCTGAAAAGGAACGCCATTTTAGTAATCCTGTTAGGTGACCATGATACATGTATAAATATGGTGGGAATAAGTCTTAGCAGAGCTCAAATTGTATTCAAATTAATTCTAAATCTGTATATAATCTGCAATCACATGCAAGTAAATGGAAAGGAATAATTTGATTGAATTTTAAAAATTTTTTTAAAATTAAGGGAAAAGTTCAGAAGCTCAAACTTTCAATATGATTCTGTCTTCGTAAGCAAAAGGGGAACACGAGTTTTCCATTATAGCATAATAAAGTTGTAATGCCTTGCATTTATATTTTTGAATTGCTGCCGAGGAAGTGGAAAGAGGTCTTCATATACCGTAACTGAAATACTGCTAAATTGTGCGGTCAGTCAGTCAATCAATCGTCTGATCAGAGAATCAATGGACAAGATTTCCTTGCTACTTCAGTATAGTGGATATCACTGCATATTGCACATTTTCATACTATTAGTCCGGTCTCTGACTTCTAGAACCTGGGTACATATAAGGTAAATTGACCTTTCGACAGAGCATTGCAAGCAGTCATAAGATGTCTTTTCCTTTTGAAATAGAAGTTTTTGTTCTATTAGAAGGTCCTAAAGACCATCAAAGTCCTATAGAACAGTTTCTTCAACTAGGGTGTTCTACAGGAAGGTCTTATAGAACAGCAATAATATTATAGGACTTTCTTTTCCATAGAGGTGTTCTATAGGTTTCTATAGCAAATTCCTATAGAACACACGGAAAATCCTATAAAACATGCTGTTCTATTAAAATGTTCTACAGAGTTCCATTGATGTTCTATAGAATTCCATTGAAGTCCTATAGAACATTTTTTGCAGGGTTATAATGCCGTGTGATGAACTTCAATAAAACAAGTGTTGCCACTAAACGTGGCTATGTCCCCCGCCGGGTCACGGAAATTGACTGGGGTCGGCGTATCACACTAATACACATTGAAGCCAAAAATGAATTAAATCGATCAAACCGTTCTTGAGATATCGCGTTCACAACAAACGGGATGTGACGGACGGACGGACGGATGGACGGAGCTGAATACTATGTCCCCCGCTCGGCTTGCTACCGCGGCGGCGGGGGACAACAACCCATACTGTCTTTATCAGGCCCAGAGTTAACTTCCTTCTTCAGCTGGATTGACTGCTTTTAATCATACTGAAGATAAATAGCTATTCATCATAAGTGCAGTAAGTTTTCAGGTACGTATAATTTGGTTTCCATTGCTTTGAATATTGCATGTATGGTAATATAGCCAGTGTAATGCAATGTGGAATGTACATAATTCATCTTGGACATACTTCATGACAGTTGTAACTCAATTTATAGTTTTTTTTTTTACGGAGCTTATCTGCATCCATGTACAATCTGTATTCTGAGGGTGTGGGCTAAATTACATTAAGCGCTTTATTGAGGTTTGATATGCACATTTTGATGTGTTTTATTCAGGTCTCCTATTTTTGTTCTCATTTATTAGATGGATGTACCAATGGTCTCGTTTTTTAACAATCCTCCTGGGGTAGGATAGTGCGCTAAATGAACATAATGACCATAATGCGAGAGCATTTCCATGATATACTCGACAAAATCGCGCGCCACTGAATGCTGTTCTCTCTCACAAAAAAATGCCCACTGGATCTTCAAACATACGATTTTTTTTCTTCAGATGAAAAGAAACTTTCATGCCTTTAATGCATCAATATTTTTATTTATGTATTTTTATTTTTTATTTTTTACCAAATTTTTTTATGCAGATTCAGTTTACAGTGCCTGACAAAGGCACAGTGTGCTGAAATATTAGTTCACAAACTAAAGCACATTTATTTTATTTTGAATCATATATTCACTGCCGGTTGCCAGCATCTCCTGCAATTACCAGGTGTGCACCCTCTTTTCAACCTCTCATACTTTTTACTTCAAGAAAAATCTAAAAGTCTAAAAGTCTAAGTCAATCTGTGATGATTGCATCACACGTCTCCTGGAGATGAACAGAGAGAGATATTCAGTAAGATAATACGGTCTTGGTGTCATTAATATGAAGGGTATACTACACTGATATCAACTGATCTAGGCTTTCTATTCTATTTATAACCTTAAGGCACCTGCTACTTGACTACACTGGGATTCCTCTCACTTTAAATATTCACCATCCTCTGTCTCTTAGCCACGTAATTCAATCTTGGTCAGGCTAACAGTTTTTCCACATCAGTGGTGGAGCAACAACAGAGAGGAGTGGACAGACTGAGCTGTTAGCAGTACCCCAGGACAATAGGCCTAGCTAAATTTAAACCACAAGAAACCCTTGCATGCAGGGGCATAGCCAGTCATGCAGAGTCTCTTGAGCTAATACAGTTTGTGGACTCATATTTTTAAATAAAGTTATGGTGGGCCATATGTAGGGCTCCTTAAGGCTTTGGGCCCCAAGAATATTCGCCATCTTTCCATCCAGTTGCAGCAACCCTGTTAGCATCAGATATCCAATGTGGCTTCAAGGATAGCCTGCAGATAGGTAAAAATATTATACAAGTTCACCGCTTATTTCAGAAGAATTCAATTCGTGCTGCAAGTCTGCGAGTTGACAAGTGTTTCAAGTTGATGAGCAAAATGAGGGCCTACATTACAGATCTTTCTTTGAAAATAAAGTTAAATTTAATGTGCAGAGGAGGAACTCTTGAAATGGTTACGCAATAGCTGCATAATCTTTGCAACTGTAACATTTAAAAAATGTCAGGAATCATACATATGCATGGCAGATTCCATTTCTGTAAGTGTGCAGAGGCAGTTTTATGCCTTTGCAAAAGGCCCAATGACCTTTGGATTAGTACCCTGATTTTAAAAAGCATCATGCCTAATTAAAACATCTCAATTGAAGTCAAAGACAGACTGTAAGTATGATGTCTGAATCCTCGGGTCGCATTCCAAAGTGTTCATTATGTATTCACCAAGAAAATATAGGATTGTAACCTATTGCGCACTCATTTAAATTGCAAAATACAGCATGTGTATGTGTTTAAATTAGATCCTTCCTTCAAAATTGTGCATGGCCATATGATAACTATATTTTCAGTAGTATGATTTGTAGAACAGGCACAGACAAGCAGGCTTATTTTACATTTCATTGAAAGGCTTCATTATAAACACATAAGAACTCAGTAAGGAAACATGATGTCACATGACTGTAATAGCACAGGCCATAGAGTCCAACTTGCAACAACTGCTCTGATTGGCTTGGGGGGAACAGTTAAGTTCCTGGTGGAAGGATTTGACTCAAATTATTCACAGCACAGTTCCCAAGGGGCCACAGCAATACCATCGTATTCCACTAGCATTGCAGTAATGTTAATGGAATATTTTGTGTCATCAAAGACAGAGAGTATAATTAATTTAACACAGCATGCACACCTCATCATTGATTCAGTGTATTCCAAGTGCTCTCGGTTTGACTGGCAGTGTAATCAATACTCCTGTAATGTACAGTACGTGCCCCAGGCTGGTATCTTCATTCCCTCCTGCTTTACACATCAGAAGAAAATTAAATCTAATCGTGGAGCCAGGAAGGCAGTATTTGTGTCGTCCACTAGGAGACAGTACTGGCACCAGAGGTCGCGTTAACCGAATATTTTCCGTCATTGATGGATTTTTTTTTTAACAATGACGGAACATTTTGAAGGCCGTCCGTCATTTTGACAGAATGTAATTCACACCCCCGTCCAATTGGTGGCGGGTGTCATATTGTTTCGAGCATTGTCTTTGATCTGTATGATCCTGTATTCCTCATATTTTTGTAATATGTTCTTCATTTGTAAAAACATGCTGCTCTGCTGCCGGTAGAAGATTGGTCATATGCTACAAACGCCGTCTCTGTTATGTGAACACGCAGATATCTGGGTCGGGAAAGCCCCGATTGACATAACAAGTTGATAAGCATCTTCGTAGGACCGCTTAGCGAGACTGCGGTTGTTAGGCTGCAGAGATGCCAAG
>CM056209.1:29455176-29465176 GCA_029692085.1 Gymnothorax javanicus | reverse complement strand
ACCGTACTCGTACTGCAGGCAGGGGAGGGATCGCAACGCAGAAATCACACCGACGGCGACGGTCGATCCAGAGGCAGTTTCATTGTAAAACTGCGCCAGGCGACATCCGACATTCGGCTCAATCAGTGTACGTCACGCCTGAGCTGGTCTGGGAACAGGGGTTGGAGGGTAGATCACAGGGTCAGGTGAAGGACGGACATTTTGTTTCTCGTCCTTGTGTGAATCAGAAACATCCCTGCCAATCAGAAAAGCCGTCAGAGAAGAGCGGGTCCCCCTTCCATTTGAATTACTGTTTTGTTAATTTGACTTGTGCCTCCCAAGTTTAGAAAATCTCTCCACCCTGCTACCGTTACTAATTCTCTCTTCCCTCAGACTCCGCCAGACTTCAAAAGGAATCATCCCGTGCCTGGTTGGCGTTCCCCGACAGAGGGGTGGATCCAGGAAGATTAAGCATAGAGCTGCGGTCTATAAGTAAATACAATCCTACACCTGTCAGAGAACTGCTTAGGCCTGTTTTAGATGCCTCAGTTCAGTGTTTTACTCTGTATGAGTTTGCCATGCTGAGACTGATGTTTTCCAAGCAGTGCTGAGCAAATTTTAGCAGTGGCCCTGTCACTATCTAGGTCACCTCCGGCTGTACCGTGAAAACCGACTGGTGAAGTATGTAATTGCGTCTCTTGTACACCAGGGGGCTCAGTCACTACATATTTTTATTAATCTTCATTACTTAGAGCGGCTTTTAAGGGGCACTTCAAACTGCAATCAACTGATTATATTCCGATTTTAACATGAATATTTATGATGCAGATGGATTTATATTCAGATAACCTTTTCAAAGACCAAAATCAAGCTGTGAATTAAAGAATTAAAGGTCCCTTATTCAGAGGGTTTTTTTCCAAGTTATAATACTCTTCAATGTCCAAAAGGGAAACTTTTTAGCGGAAGAAAAGAAAACAGGAAATCCATCATTTTCGGGCAATTTGATTCCTGTCATTCCCAACCTTCTGAAGGACAGGCTGCTCTGATTGGGCAGCCCCTTTATGGACTGAGGTTTTAGCTGTAGTTGCGGTTCTAATTGTCCACCCTGTATTAGCTGCACTATTTCATCTTATACTTATTGGATGTGTCAAGCTCTGGTTGGTGTACTTAGGATGGTGGCCAGGACTGAGGGTGGGCATATGCAAATGAGCATATAGTTGTGACATCACATAGTTACAGAACTCAAAGCGGCTTGTAATAAGGGAACAGTTTCTGAATGTGGCTGTGTATATTGCTCTGTGAGCTAAATGTTTTGATACCACTACAGTATTCATATAGTGCCTGCTTCATAATCAAAAAAGACATAGAAATCGCTCTTCCCACAATATGGGACCTTTAAGGGCACAAGTAGTAGTTGAGAGGACAGGACATGGTGCTTAGAAATGCTCAAAATAGTAGCTAACAAGTTAGCAAACTGGGCAAAACTAAATGTAAACATTTGACCAAGCGCCATGTTGCTCATCTAAGTTGCCCGTGCATGAATTTGATAGGAATCTGCACTCTGAATTTAGGTTAGAGCAAGCAAACCTCTGCACTGCAGGCCAGTTTCAGTTTGTGGCCACGTGGGAAACTTTAGCTGCATAGCCTCGCTTCTCAAGGTCTTACTCACCAGGCTCAGGATTGCGTCTTCATTTGGTGGCTTACTTAGTCATCCGGCGCCTTTCGCGTGGTGGACAGTTATTGATGCGTAGGAGCTGTTAGCTTGCTTTTAGCGTTAGTGGTAAACATCGGAGGACGTGTGAATACGCCGCCTGTGCTTTTCATCAGGCCTCCCTGTGCTGATAGTTCTGCAGCTGGCATGGGGGGGTGGGGGGTGCACAGATACTGACAGATCTGATGTTCATTCTGAGCTGCGGCAAATTCTCGCAAATCTTGGTTATAGTCCTGGATGGGTATGGCTGTGTCTGTAACTATAGCTGAGCACCTATAGAAGTGTTGACAGCAGAAGGAGATGAGGTGTGATTATTGAATATGGGCAGCGGAGTGTATGTGCTCTCTCGCACATCCTGTGGCGTGTGTGCGGTTAATGAGCGCGTCTCTCTCGCACAGCGCGCTAAAGATCGTCCCTCTGCAGATATTTTATATTCAGTGTCAGTTTTCCCACTTCAGTGCTACTCACTCAGTCCCTTGCTAAAGTCTTAGGCTTGTGTAGCACAATTAACAGTTCCCTAAGGTGAAGATGACTCGAAAAATCATGAAATGAGGGGTTTCTAAATATTGGCATATGTACCATAAGCTGTTAAAAAGTAAATCAAATCATTATTTGGTTTGACTACCCTTTGCCTGCAAATTGGGTGCACTGCACTGTAGTATTATAGTTTTACAAGATAATTGGCTGGTAGGTTGTTACAAGCATACTGGAGAACTTGCCATAGTTCTGCAAACAAATTGTAATACCTATGGCTGTCTGTCCAGGTATTGATGTTGAGTTCGGGAATCTGTCAAGGCTTTACCATTTGTGTAAGCATTCTGTAAAGAAGTGTGAACAATTGATGGAAAATTTATTTTTTAAATTAACATTAGCTGTCTGAAATGTGCTTTCGATATACTGCAACAGTCCTGCAGAGAACGTCTAAAACAGAAAAAATAAACATCTATGACCAAATTAAAATAAAAAATCTGACATGCAATTTGTACACTTTAGAACGAAATTTTGAGAAGATACTTTGATGAGAAATCAGAAAAATAGATAATTGTGTCAATCATCATTTGATTTTTTGGCTGCCAAATACAAACCCCAATTCCAATGAAGTTGGGATGTTGTGTAAAACGTGAATAAAAAACAGAATACAATGATTTGTAAATCCTTTTTTCCTAAATTCAATTGAGTACACTATAAATACATGATATTTAATGTTCAAACTGATAAAACTTTATTGTTTCTTTGGAAATATTCACTCCTTTCAAATTTGATGCCTGCAACACGTTCCAAAAAAGCTGGGACAGTGGCAAGTTTACCACTGTGTTACATCACCTTTCTGTTTAACAACACTCAATAAGCGTTGGGGAACTGGGGACACTAATTGTTGAAGCTTTGTAGGTGGAATTCTTTCCCATTCTTGCTTGATGTACGACTTCAGTTGCTCAACAGTCCGGGGTCTCCGTTGTCATATTTTGTGCTTCATAGAGCGCCACACATTTTCAGCGGGAGACAGGTCTGGACTGCAGGCAGGCCAGTCTATTACCCGCTCTCTTTCACTACGAAGCCACGTTGTTGTAACACGTGCAGAATGTGGCTTGGCATTGTCTTGCTGAAATAAGCAGGGACGTCCCTGAAAAAGCTGTCGCTTGGAAGGCAGCATATGTTGCTCCAAAACCTGTATGTACCTTTCAGCAGTAATGGCGCCTTCACAGATGTGCAAATTACCCAGGCCATGGGCACTAACACATCCCCATACCATCACAGACGCTGGCTTTTGAACTTTTTGCTGATAACATTCTGCATGGTCCTTTTCATCTTTAGCCCAGAGGACACGTCATCCATGATTTCCAAAAACAACTTGAAATTTGGACTCGTCAGACCACAGCACACTCAGATGAGCTTGGGTGCAGAAAAGCCGGCGGTGTTTCTGGGCGTTGTAGATGTATGGCTTTTGCTTTGCATGGTAGAGTTTTAACTTGTACTTGTAGATGTAGCGACAAACTGTGTTAACTGACAATGGTTTTCCGAAGTATTCCTGGGCCCACATGGTAATATCCTTTACAGAATGATGTCGGTTTTTAATGCAGTGTGGCCTGAGGGACGGACAGTCACGGGCATTCAATTTTGGTTTTCAGCCTTGCCCTTGCCGCTTACGTGTAGAGATTTCTTCAGATTCCTTGAATCTTTTGTTGGTATCATGGACTTCAGATGTTGAAATCCCTAAATTCCTTGCAATTGCACGTCGAGAAACATTGTTCTTAAACTTTTGGACAATTTGCTCACGCTGTTGTTCAGAAAGTGGTGAACCTCGCCGCATCCTTGCTTGTGAACGACTGAGACTTTCTGGGATGCTCCCTTTATACCTAATCATGACACTCACCTGTTTCCAATTAAACTGTTGACCTGTGGAATGTTCCAAACAGGTGTTTTTTGAGCATTCATCAACTTTTCCAGTCTTATGTTGCCCCTGTCCCTGGGTTTTTGGAACGTGTTGCAGGCATCAAATTCAAAATGAGTGAATATTTCCAAAAAAACAATAAAGTTTATCAGTTTGAACATTAAATATATTGTCTTTGTAGTGTACTCAATTGAATATAGGTCGAAAAGGATTTGCAAATCATTATATTCTGTTTTTTTTACATTTTACACAATGTCCCAACTTCATTGGAATTGGGGTTTGTACTTGAAATATTAACTGAAACATATTTTTTTTTTGGTTTTGTTTCATCTAATTACTAATACTCAAACACTTTTATTGAAATTAACTGGTCTATATACTTAAATTAAAAATGTGATTCCAAACATAGGAGCGGGAATATATGGAGTGTAAAAATTCTTTTTTATGCTGTGATTATTTAATTAATGGGAGTTAACCTACATAATATCGTCATGAAATATGAGATAGTTTGGCACAGTAGCCTTGATCGATTAGAGCATTGTCTTTTCCTCCTTCCCCTGAGGGATATTTCTGTTGATTCTGCATTATTCCTGAGATTTCAGGCCTCATTAGGGGCAGGAACGCGGAGGCGTGGGGAGAGAACAGCTACGTCAGGCCGCGTCTCCTGCAGGAATAAATGTAGTGCCTCACATCAAACTAATGTGTCTCCATTAGCTGAGAGCTCAGCTCATGCATCCTGGGAATAATTAAGATCTGGCCATTTCAATTAAAAAGAGTACTTTAATTAGATAGCCGCTAGCGTGTCGCGGGGCCTGGTTACCATGCTACACTCCATGGTAACGGGCTAAGAAACTGTTTCACCCTCTTCTCTCTAAGGGCACAGCGGCCGTTTAAAGCCTTATTTGGGAATACAGCGGGCCTGAACGCGCACAATCCTATACTCTGAAGGTTTAAGAAACCGCACAGGATAACTCTTACCTTGGGCTAATGACAATGAGTTTAGCTCAAAGTGACCCAAAGGATTAAACAAAAGTGCTAATGTGGCTGCAGTCTTCTCCTGAGTTCCTTGTGTTTTTCACAATTAAAATTCAAGTTCAGTCCCTGGCTGAGACCTGCAGATCTATAATGTAACAGCCTGAGGACCTTGATGTGGTAATATGGAAGACCTGGAACTGGATCTGTAGTGCTGGAGAGGAGCTGCCAGTCTGTTTAATCTAATTTAGAGGAGCACTGAAGTGACCCAAAACTACACAGCCATTCTCAGATCAGTTAAGATGGAATGGGGGAGATGTGGACTCAGATTAACCCTCAGATTAAAAATTCTCAGGGTCTGGCTACACATTTATGGTTTACAGTGCATGTTAACACTTGGAGGAGGTGATGCCCAGAGTGCAGTGGTGGACTGTCTCAACCTTGTCAAACAGTCTGGAAGGTCCAGCGTCTTCTCTGCTAGCGTTCGCAGTAATTGGTCTATAGGTGGGCTGGACTACTTTGCTTATAAATGTGTCACAATATTGTTTTCATATTTGTGACATCTGTAGCCTGTACTGTATTTCACAGTATAAAGCAATGCATTGTTTATATCAAATATTCCAAGTAAAGACAGCAAACAGGGTGATTGCCTCAATGGCTAACTGGGGACTAGGGAGACATGGCAAAGTTTCTAGAAAATATGTCAGGCCTGTAGATCCTGAAGTGCAGAAGAGATCCCTGAATTCCTTTTGGCTGACGGTGAGAAACGCCTCACTGGACGCATCGCATGATGAGCTCAGAAACCCTGGAATTTCACGCAGCGGTGACAGAGCGTTCTGTTTTTTTTTTTACGGTCATGCCGATGTGTAGACCTGATCATATCAGTTACAACAAAGTGATATAATGCTCTGTTTCATGCAGCGTTAACGCGCTCTAAATGGCAAATGTGTAGTCAGACCCTCACTTCTCACTTAAGTTTTTCCTTAAGTAGGTTCAAAGCCAGAAAAAAGCATTTTTTCATATTGTAGGACAATGTCTCACATATAATCTGTTCCAATGAGAATATCAAGATCTTGTACATTATTTTGTGCACATTTCCCCATAATTCATCAGGACATATTTGGTATCGTTGAAAACCTTGGGATCTCCACTAGAATTTATAATAGGCCTGAAGTTCTACAGGTTTGAATACGGCGGCTGCATTTGAAGGACCCATATATGGGTCTGTAGGTTTTATGGGGTTGACATTTATCTGCTCCCACGGGAAAACCACACACAAAGACGGCACTTTTTGCCCTCCTTCCATTGTCACGAGGTAATTGCGCTTATCGAAGTAGAGGGACACTGGAAAAGCTCACAAACAGAGTGACCAATTCAGACCAAGGAACCTACATGAGGTAATTATCAGTGTGAATTGATAGTGTAAACGAGCTCTGATTGACCACAGTGTAGGACCGAATTCTGGAAAGATTTCCCCAGGAGATAACAGAGACACAAAACGTTAAAAATATAAATCATGTGTTTGGCCTGCCAAAGAAGTATCGCGCATCACAAGGCCCGATGATGTGTTTACAAGCATTGTATCCTTAGATACACATTCACAATATACAGTACACAGTGGTGCAGGGCTTTATTTTGTACAGTACTCAGGCTGCCTGGTGTGCCTTTAAAGGTAAAGTCATGAGCCAGCGAACAGAAGTTACTCATCACTCACTGTGTGCTGACAGTAAAAAGCCCTGGCCGCTGAGGCGAGTTCACAATCTTCCCAATGCTTGGCAGACAGTAAAAGTGCGTTCAGAGCCTGTCCGCTGCGCTGAGTTAGTGCTGTGGACAGCTGGGGTACCCCACAGGCAGTGTTTGATGCATGTATTTAAAAAGCCCATTTGATGTCCATTTGGACTGCGTAAACAAGCCTTTTCAAATATCAACTGGCCATATCTGAGAAGCGGAGAATGGGTCGTACGTCTGTGCTGAATGGGACATTTTAACAGGACCCTACGAAGTATTTTCACTGCAATTTCTGTTGCTTATTTGTCATTCGGTATGTTCACACTTTGCTTCATTGCTTTGCTTTCATTCATTCTGTTCAATACCTGTTTGGGATGGTTGTGTTTATAGACATATTATTGAGGACAGCCTCTCTGTCCTGGATCTCTCGTCACAGGCAAAGTGAATAGTTTGCTCTTTTCTAGAAGATTAAAAATCGGTGACTCCAGTGGGCGCTTGAATGCGCCATTGAATGCTGCGTGTTTGAGTCTCTTGGTTTGGTTCCTGATGGTTGTTGCTCTCTAAGGGTATGTTGGGGATTTTAATTTATTCATTTTATCGGACATCCAGTTGATTTTGTTGAGTTTTCTCTTCCTCTGGGGCTATGAGTTCTATTGTCAAGGTTTTAGTGGCTTACAGGGATGGACACTTACAGATTCAGCTTTATGGTTTAGAGTTCGCCATTAATACTTTCAAAACTTACTTCAATACTCAAATAAGTAATAAAAATTTTTGGAAAAGTTATGAACCAATAAAAACTCAACTTGTTTTTTTGCCGGCACCTGACGGCCGATGTTGAGGCGAAGTGAAGTCAGCTGTGCGTCTTCGTCAGGAAGTGCGCACTCGCACAAGGGTCCCGGTTCTGCGCTCTCTCTGCAGGAAGCCTGCTTAGCATAGCGCAGTGACACTCACACCTGCTGCCCTGCGCTTAATGCTGCTGCAGAGCCGTACAGCTTCCACTTCCTCAAACCTGTCTCTCCACTGCACTCGCCTTAATTCTGTATGAAGTACCATCACTAACGTGTGATTACAGTGTTCTTAAAGGCACGATGCAATAACACTGGGACTTTTCCCATCTTTTAGTGGGTGAACACAGTCATATCAGTCGTATCTGTGCATTTTAAACATGCATTACGTTGCATTGTGAATGCTATGCTCTGTTTGTAATGTCTCATTAAAGTGGCCGGGGATTTTTTCACTAGTAAAAATCCCGTCCTCAATATGTTATGCGAGACTGAACTTTTCTCAGGCTTTCACATCAGTGGGCAGGAACTTTTTGAGACCCTGCCCTTCCCCTCCTCCCACTTTCTTCAGGCTAGGCTCCTCCCATCTCCAATTCTCGACACTCCCCTCAACTTTACGTATCCCTGCCCTGCAAAACCCTTGTTTTTCGTTCCGAAGTACGTCAAATACAGGAAGTAAAATGCTCCGCAGACTTCCAGTGCAATGTCTTTAACCGAAGATTCTGATACATGACTTTCACAGTTAATCGATAAATATGGAATGTTCTTGCCCGATCATTCTAAAGGGTGATGTCACAATGACCGCTGGTAATGGAACCGAACGCGGACTTTGTGTTTGGGGAAAAAAAGAAAAAAAACACCTTTCCTTTCTGAGGGAGAATGGAGACTTCACCTGCTGCATTACAGCACCGGTTTCCTCATATCTCCTTTTCATACGGACTGACCCTTGTTGGTCTGGTGCCGCTTTGATTCATTTGAGTGATTTACACTCATTTGGGACATTCAGGCTTGCCTGCTTTTCACACTGTTCAACAGGATGTGAATGAAGACATTGTATAATATTCCATCATTGCAGTTAGGGCGTCGAGTGTTTTTAGCTATTCAAAATCAGATTCAGTGTATCATGGGGAACAGAGGGAGTTTGGCAAGCTCCTAAGCAGAATAAAAGAAATATTGCTGGCATTCTCTGTAGCTGGATAAAATACTGCAGTAATACCAGTGCAGTAAATATTGACTATGCTGTCAGAAACTGAATTTCATTAAAAGTATATATATAGATTGATGTGTTTTGTTTTACGGAATTTATTAGTTCCTCTGTTATGTCTCTTGAGAGTTTGTCCTCAGTATGTTATTTCTGGATGAGCGTTTGGAATTTGGACCTTGGGTTAAGACAGCTGTCGTCATTGCCTCTAATGCTAACATTGCAGTGTTGGCTAACACGTGTTTCCTTGGTGGTTTGTGTATTTTAGGCTGCCGTGTACTTGGTTGTTAAACATTAGTGTCGACTGCCTGATTCATGTGTTTCTGCGGTTTATAGAAAGAAGCCTGGGCATTAAGCTGACAATTTATCTGCTTCATCCATTTATACATAGCAAAATCTGACAGTAATGCTAGGCCATTAGCAAAGGTCACCTCCAGAACTGCTGTAATGCACAATCTGGCAGTTACGGTGTGGTTTTAGGTGACGTATTTAACGTAAGGCCCAATGCCGTCGACTCAGTCACGGCACCAGCCTTGAGCCTTGATGAATTGGAATCAGCGTCCGGATTGCAGCGGGGCTTATATTAGGGCACCGAGTTGAGTTGGAGAGATCGTGTGGCACTCTTAACCCTTAGAGCGCTGAAATAAATTTTCAAAAAATTATAAATTAAATTACCTTGTGCTGTTGAAAACCTATCATGTGGCAACTCTGCGGGGGAGCTCTTTTAAACAAGTCGCCACATGATACGTTTTCGACAGCTTTGAATTTGATATCTTACATCATTGAGCAACACTATTTGCATTTATTGCTCTCAGGGTTAGTACCGTTGATCTCAGCTCAGCTTACCATGATGGGGTGGATGAAACGGCCACCTGTGTGCCCGCTAAATTCTGACTGTTAGTGGATGTGCATCACATGCACACACATCTGAACAGTCTTATTGTATGATTAGCAGAGCCGAGCTCACTCGACCTACAATTAAATCCCAACTCCGACTTTATTTTGGCTGGGTATCATTAGATCAGCCTGCCTTATACTGCATCGGTGTCCTAACACTTACGGACTGTACCGTGGTAAGCTGCCGTCATTTTGCATACAGAGCAGATGCTGTGTGGTTTGACATGAAAAAAACATTTCCTAGTCCAGTGCAAGAGCATCAGTAAAACACGTTTGTAGCATTCCTGCTGATTTTTAAAAAACCGCCAGCGATCAAAAGTGCTGGAACTCCCAGCACAGAC